>JALMQS010000030.1:4804503-5074989 GCA_024734495.1 Forficula auricularia | reverse complement strand
ATACCATTTTTGATTTTTAGGCTATTAATGGCAGCCTCTACTGAAGACATGGAGGAATCGACTTAAATCCAAAAAAGACCCCAAATTCTTTTGATAAGACATTTCAAGCAGGCTTTTCATTATTTATTCATTTTTATCCAGAAACTTCTGTGTTTGTAACTATGATTAAAATTTTCTTCCGTATACTTGTCCAATTGAAAACACATTTAATGTTGGTTTAGTTTCATATAGAATAGTAGAAGGTTTTTTCTGAAATTATAATTAAAATATGTATGAAGCTTTTTTCGATATCGTATAATTTTAATATATAAAGTCTGAAAAACTATATTTGATTTAATATCTCAGTAACTATATACATTTCACATAAATTTCGTTTTTGCCTGTCTGATAGATATTGAATTACATTTTTACATCATTTTTAATCTTTTTTTAATATTATTTGTTATTAAAAACATTATATCTGTAAGGGCGCATCTGGCCGCTACGTAATGCAATTTGAATCAATTTGTTCACAATAACATTTACATGCTTTAATTTTTACTGAAATAAAATAAAAATGAAAACACCAAATTTAAATATTAAATTGAAAGTTTCTTTTGCCAGGAAAGTAAAAATCCAATTTCAAATTGGCATCCAGTGCAATTGATGCGTTAGCTGAGGAGAGGAAACATTTCCACAGCACAGCATATACCATCTCTTACAGCTGAAGTTCAAACGAGGTCCACACGTCGTCCTCATTGCAGCACACAAACACACCTTGCCACTTTCTTCTTTCCAGTATCTTTCATAGAACAGCACCTCCACATTACAAAGCCCCACTAATGTCTTTTTTTGATTAGGGTTTTTATATTTAAAGTGGAACCTGAATTTATTCATTTTTTAACACATATAGGTATATATGTAAAATAATTTATATTGAGGACATGGTTATTCAATTAAATTCATTCTATAATTGTCTCAGCTTTTGTATTGGATCAAGGTGAGTGTATTCCATTATTTTCTACATGTTCTGATTAATTTATCTACATATTTTCTTTAATTATTTTTCTTTCTATCCAGGGATTTTCTGTTCATCATTGTGTGCTGACTTCTACCATCTTGCATTCTCTAGACAACCAAACTGCAAAAACATATCTAGGCAGTTTGGGCTTCTTGGGACCACACCCTTGAGTCCATTGAATTCGCTCACCCAGCTGATCAACTCAACTAATATCTTTATTATCCAGCAGCATTTGGAAAAGCATATGCATCATCTGTTCTTTCTACAAGATATCAAATATGTCTTTTATTCAAGACTGGTTAATCAAACCAGCACATTTAGTTAAGATTATTGCCAAGTTGAAGGCATTTATGTGAGGCCTCACAGCCTCAAACCAAAAGGCGCGTCTTTCAAGTAAACAGAATTTTTATAAATTAAAGGAAAAAAATTCCAGCAGGAAGATGGACAATCTTTTATATTCTCCTTCTGAATTCTCAGTTAACAAAATATATAATATGTATGATAGATATAAACAAGGTACAAATATACACCCAATATATTTATATATGAAATAAAAATTATTTCTTTATTCAGTGGTATGAATAACTAACCAAATGATAGGAGATTCTTTTGGATGTGGACCTATAGATGGAGTTGTTTCGTTTTGTTGAAATTCCTCGGAGGGATAAGATGAGGAGCTTCTGATGTTTCAGGGTAGAATATCTGAAACAAAATTCAGTCTAAAAAATGATTGGCTGTAAAAAGATTATAGGTACATATAAATGATTCAATTAGAAATTTCGGTGAACAAAGCTTGAGGCCGGAATATGCATATGTGGGCCCCCAGAATAATAAAAATAAAAATTAAGCAGGAAGTCTTGGAAATTATAGTCCCTGTTGCTCCAAACTCAACCAAAATTTGTATACATCATCTGTGGGCCCCTGTGGTGTAAAATACAAAAATTAAGCGGAGTTTGGGGGGGGGGGATGTGAAATTGAGCAGTCCCGACTGGTCCAAACTCAACCAAAATTTGGGGTGAAATTAGGAAAAATATACTAAACTCTTGTCAAATTTTGTTTTAGTTTAGCGATGTACTCTTAGAATTGTACCCATTTTAAGACTAAAAAGTAAAAAATAATTTATAGGTTAAAAAAACTAAAAAACATGCTTTTGTCAGTAATGAACGAAAAAGTAGAAAATAATGTAATAAACTTTTTTATGTCCAATAACTAAGTCAAAAAACGTGGGACACTTTGTCGAAATTAATTAAAAGTAAAAGAAGGGCCCCCACGCTTTTTGTACTTAGTTATTGGACATAAAAAGTTTATTACATTATTTTCTACTTTTTAGTGCATTACTCAGAAAAGCATGTTTTTTAGTTTTTTCAAACTATAATTTTATCAATGCCTTTTATCATGGAATTAAATTATGGATTTTTTTGTGTGGGGCTGGCTGTTGTGTTCTCCAGTGACGTAACAGAAAAGTACCCATGTGGGGGGGGGGGGGGGGGTGGGGGTCAAATCCCACCGAGCAAAATATTCAGTGGGAATTTTTTTTTGTCAAAACAAATAAGTCCAGTTAAATTGTGTTTTTACCCGGCAAGTTTTGGGGTTACCTAAAATGTTTCCGAAGGGATTCCAGTTTCAGAAATATCAATTCGAAAATGGAGAAATAAAATTAACAAAAATAAGATTTTCTAGAGTTGATGATTACTTTTGAGCTGAAATTCGGCTAAAAATCTCATATTATTTAATATATCGCATATTAATTGACTAATTAATATGAGCATTTTAGCCAAATTTCAGCTCAAAAGTAATCATCAACTCTTGAAAATTTTATTTTTAATAGGTAATTTTTTTTCTCCATTTTGGAACTAATATTTCTGAAGGTAGGAAGCTCAAAATCTAAATTCTTCGTTTTGGAAATATAAACATTTTGCCGTTAAATCGTAAGAGTTTAAATTTGTTAGAAAATCATAAAATGGTGTCATCTATTGGATCCGATGGAATGGATTATTTTTAATTATATGTCAGAAGGGTTGTTTTTCATTCCCTCGGGAATCGAACCCGAGTGCCAGTAACAGTAATCCGGGCCATTTGGCTACCCTGTATGAGGTGTGAAACCCTCTGACACATGTAAACGCGTTAAATATTTTATTTAAAGATTTAAATTTTCATTTGTAAAATTTCGCGATCTAGTGATTCTAAATTTAAACACATAGCCATGCCATTTAGTTTAAATGAAGGTCGTTGAGTGTTTCGAATTTTGAAGAGGTTCAACATTTGAAGGGCAATGGAATGACTTTTCCTAATTGAATAGGAGAGATTTCAATTTGCGGATGTTACTGGCACTCGGGTTCGGATTCAGGAGGTTGAAAAACAACCCTTCTGACACGTATAATTAAAAAATAATCCATTCCATCGGATCTATTCAAGATGATACCATCTTGTGATTTCCTAAAGAAAGTTTAAATCTATTACCATCGGCAAATTGAGAGATCCTCCTACGTCCTACACGGTTTGAATTTGGTTTAAATCACGCATGATTAATGAATTCATTGGAACACAGACAAACAATACTTTCACTATAGCATTAAGTTTCAGTATGGTTCACCCTTGGTTTGATAAATTTCTGAAAATTATTTTCCCTACCATCCAGGTACTCTTTGAAGGGGGGGAGTGAACAATTGATTCCATTTGGGTACTTCATGCATAAACTATTTTCTGAAGTGATGAAAGAAAATCCTCAAAGAAAATTGTTTGCATGATTGGCAGCATGGGGGTGGGGGACCTTTGAACCCTCTCACTCTTGCCCTGGTTTCAGGTAAATGTGATGCAGGAAATACCTGTGGTAGTGTGATTGGAATTAGGTGTACACCGACTTTAGATTATTTGGTGCTGGAATTTATTAAGAATAATCGTTGGCATCTCTGTCTTCTACTTGAAGTAGAAGTGAAGTGCAAGTAAGTTATGCAGTGCAGATGCCAGTTCACCCCTCGCCTGTTGGTGGAGAACTGGGAGGGATCTAATGGCACAGGGTGGCTCACAGGAGCCGCCTACCGAGAAACACAGTGTTGCCAGGAAGCAAGTCGTTGAAGACCCTCTGGTGGAGTGTCCTGAGTTACAGAGCAGACTGACGTCACAATGCTCTGAATCACTCTGGGGTTTGTATATCGTTTTGCTCCGTGGCGTCCATCCAAACCCCTGTATAGTACAGACCACAAAAGCCCGCTAGGCGCTTTGAATCACTCGGGAGTTTGTATATGGATGGCTACGCTGCGTTTCGTCGCTGATACATCTTGTAGAAAATTTATTTTTTTGGAAAATGGAATGACCATTGGAATAATGTAAGAATATAATTGTTCTAATTTAAATTTTTATTTCATAGATGATCTTCTGCATGTATTCAGAGGAAAAATAAGTTGTGTTTATAGGAAGTAATATGCAGTAGCTTAATCTATTTGAGACCACTGTTCCCATAAGGAAACTATTTTTGAATCATTTTCAATTACAATTATTTTAGTACGATTTAGCGATTTTTTTCTAGTAAAGTTGACCATTCTGTAATAGCTCATTTCTATTTGATAGCTCTAACTATCATATTTCCAATCTTATATGCAAATGAATTTATGGAAAATGCCTCCTAAAGGAATCCAAAGAAAGAAGTATTTTTTATTTATTTCTCATAAATTTTTTGATATATTTTAATTATTGATCATTTTTTAAAGGACTTCGGCGGCCTTCTTGCTAACCAGAGGGATATGCCCCTGGACCCCCCCCCCCGCACCATGCACCCGTGCCCAACCCCCGCTACCAATCCACCACCCAAACACTCCACCCATCACCCCAACCACCCTGGACCCCCACCCCCGTACAACCTTACTACGCCTCTGGACCCTCACCTGAACCCCCCACTCCACCAACCCTGCACCACCACCCCCGCACCCGACCCACCACGGACCCCACCCCAGCGCACCACCCCCCGCTATTAAATTTTTTGCCATTTTATTTTGAAGACATGACATCTGGTGGTGTACTTTTTTAGAAATGCCATCTGCATTACTAGGTAATTGCTTTCTTGATAATCATTGACATCCTCTCCTCTGCTATCAGCATCGGAAATTTTGTTTTCAGGAGTTGATATTATTATAGCACCTAGTCTCCATAATAGTAGCATCATCATTCGCTTCTAACAGGCAGAGAATCTCATGGACTGTTAGTCGATGAAAAAAATTAAAATAATACAATATTATTATTATTTCAAGACCATTATTCCTATATGGGAATATTCTAAATTAACTTATTCAAAGTCATTGATCCCATATGGGAGCAAGGTTTTCATGGGGTCGTTTAGGATCATTGTTCCCATATGGGAACATTATTATTATATTATATTATTACATATAATATTAAATGCTGATAGTGAACAAAAAAATAAGATTTAAACTCTAAATATGATATATAAAATTTAAAAAAGTCCTTTAAAAAATGATCAATAATTAAAATATATCAAAAAATTTATGAGAAATAAATAAAAAATACTTCTTTCTTTGGATTCCTTTAGGAGGCATTTTCCATAAATTCATTTGCATATAAGATTGGAAATATGATAGTTAGAGCTATCAAATAGAAATGAGCTATTACAGAATGGTCAACTTTACTAGAAAAAAATCGCTAAATCGTACTAAAATAATTGAAATTGAAAATGATTCAAAAATAGTTTCCTTATGGGAACAGTGGTCCCAAATAGATTAAGCTACTGCATATTACTTCCTATAAACACAACTTATTTTTCCTCTGAATACATGCAGAAGATCATCTATGAAATAAAAATTTAAATTAGAACAATTATATTCTTACATTATTCCAATGGTTATTCCATTTTCCAAAAAAATAAATTTTCTACAAGATGTATCAGCGTCAAAACTTTAAAGAATTAATGGGTGTTCTGTATCAGACTGGCATTTGTCCGACGAAACGCAACGTAGCCATCCATATACAAACTCCCGAGTGATTCAGATCGCCTAGCGAGCTTGTGCTCTGTACTATACAGGGGTTTGGATGGACGCCACGGAGCAAAACGATATACAAACCCCAGAGCGATTCAGAGCATTGTGACGTCAGTCTGCTCTGTACTGCACAGGGGTTTGGAAATACGCACCCCGGAAATATATCGAATTCAAAACTCAATTTTGTTTTATTTCTTTTTTGTGAAACCTACCTAGCATCTTGCTCAAGTCTTATTATTATATTAAAATGTTTCACCTAGAACCAACACCTAACTCCTTGAAAGTTAGTACTTCAAGAAGTTAAAAAAGAACATAATTCTTGATTAAAAATTTAAAATATATTTAATTACGGTTAGTTTGCCATAAAAAACGGTTTGTCGTTGCCGTTTCTCATCCGATGAGCCCTGCCCTTGGGGGACCCCTCCCCCGCCGAGGCTACGCCTCTGGTGTTCTCTAATATGCCGTAACTCAGGACACCTGACCAGAGGGTCTTCAACGATTCGTTTCCCCCTACAAATTACCTGTGGCTCGGTAGGCGTGGCTCCTGTGAGCCACTCCCGTGCTATTGATCCTCTCCTTTTTGCCTTCACCAACAGGCGAGGGGTGAACCGCGACCTAAAATCGTGTACACCTACTTGCACTTCCACTTTCATTTCCAAGTAGAAGACAATAGATGCCAATAGATTATCTAATAAATTCCAAAGTAATTCCAAATAATTCCAAAGACGGTGTACACCTAATTCCAATCGCGACTCGTCAACAGGTATTTCCGTACTACATTACCTGAAACCAGGCGTGTTGGTATGAGAGGGGGTTCAAGGGGTTCCCCCCACCCCCATACATGTAACAGTTCAATTTTTCTTATGATTTTCTTTTCATCACTGCGTACTAGTTTATGTATAATACCTAAATAAATCAGTTGCTCAGTCACCGAACCCCCCCCCCTCTATACCTGGATGGTAGGGAAAAATAATTTTCTTTTTGTATACCGACAACCAAGGGGTGAACCATACTTGAAAACTTTGTCGTTATAGTGAAAGTATTATTTGTTCGTGTTCAATAATTCATTAATTATGTGTGATTTAAACCAAATTTAAACTGTGTATGACGTATGAGGGATTTCAATTTGCCGATGGTAATAGATTTGAATATTTCTTGGGAAAACGTAAGATGGTGTCATCTAATAGATCCGATGGAATGGATTATTTTTAATTATATGTCAGAAGGGTTGTTTTTCACCCCTCGGGAATCGAACCCGAGTGCCAGTAACATCCGCAAATTGAAATCTCTCCTATTCAATTAGGAAAAGTCATTCCATTGCCCTTCAAATGTTGAACCTCTTCAAAATTCGAAACACTCAACGACCTTCATTTAAACTAAATGGCATGGCTATGTGTTTAAATTTAGAATCACTAGATCGCGAAATTTTACAAATGAAAATTTAAATCTTTAAATAAAATATTTAACGCGTTTACATGTGTCAGAGGGTTTCACACCTCATACAGGGTAGCCAAATGGCCCGGATTACTGTTACTGGCACTCGGGTTCGATTCCCGAGGGAATGAAAAACAACCCTTCTGACATATAATTAAAAATAATCCATTCCATCGGATCCAATAGATGACACCATTTTATGATTTTCTAACAAATTTAAACTCTTACGATTTAACGGCAAAATGTTTATATTTCCAAAACGAAGAATTTAGATTTTGAGATTCCTAGCTTCAGAAATATTAGTTCGAAAATGGAGAAAAAAAATTACCTATCAAAAATAAAATTTTCAAGAGTTGATGATTACTTTTGAGCTGAAATTTGGCTAAAATGCTCATATTAATTAGTCAATTAATATGCGATATATTAAATAATATGAGATTTTTAGCCAAATTTCAGCTCAAAAGTAATCATCAACTCTTGAAAATCTTATTTTTGTTAATTTTATTTCTCCATTTTCGAATTGATATTTCTGAAACTGGAATCCCTTCGGAAATATTTTTTTAGATACCCCAAAACTTTCCCTGTAAAAACATAATTTACCTCGACTATTTGTTTTAATAAAAAAAAATTCCCACTGAATATTTTGTTCTGTGGATTGACCCCCCCACAACCATGAAAATTTTCTGGTTACGCCACTGGAGAACACAACAGCCAGCCCCACACAGAAAAATCCATAATTTAATACCATGATAAAAGGCATTGATAAAATTATAGTTTGAAAAAACTAAAAAACATGCTTTTCTGAGTAATGCACTAAAAAGTAGAAAATTATGTAATAAACTTTTTTATGTCCAATAACTAATACAAAAAGCGTGGGGGCCCTTCTTTTACTTTTAATTAATTTCGACAAAGTGTCCCACGTTTTTTGACTTAGTTATTGGACATAAAAAAGTTTATTACATTATTTTCTACTTTTTCGTTCATTACTGACAAAAGCATGTTTTTTAGTTTTTTTAACCTATAAATTATTTTTTTACTTTTTAGTCTTAAAATGGGTTCAATTCTAAGAGTACATCGCTAAACTAAAACTAAATTTGACAAGAGTTTAGTATATTTTTCCTAATTTCACCCCAAATTTTGGTTGAGTTTGGACCAACTGGGACTATAATTTCCACATCCCCCCCCCCCCCCGCTTAATTTTTGTATTTTTACCATTCTGGGGGCCCACAGCTTTTCATATGCATATTCCGGCCCCCCTGCAAGCTTTGTTCACCGAAATTTCAATTCGAATCCTATTTATATGTACCTATAATCTTTTTTTAACAGCCAATCTCTTTTTTTTAGACTGAATTTCCTGAAAATGATATTCTACCCGAAACATCAGAAGCCCTCATCTCATCCCTCCGAGGAATTCTACGAAAACGAAACAACTCCATCTATAGTCCAGCATCCAAAAGAATCTCCATTCATTTGGTTAGTTATTCATGCTCAATTGAATAAAGAAATAATTTTTTATTTCTATATAGTATAAATATATTGGGTGTATATTTTATCTTTGTTTTTATATCTATCATGGAAATTTTTTTCTCTCTTATATTGTCTCCTTTAATTTATAAAAATTCTGCTTGTTTGAAAGTATCGCGCCTTTTGGTTTGAGGGTTGTGAGGCCTCAAGGCAGCTGTCTTCAACTTTATAAGAATTAATCAAATGTGCTGGTTTCGATTAACTAGTCTTAACTAGTCTTAATGCTAGACATATTTGATATCTTGTAGAAAGAATAGATGGATGCAAAGGAAGCTTTCTTCAAAGGCTATTAGATAATAAAGATATTAGTTGAGTTGATCAGCTGGGTGGAAACAATCAATGGAATTTGGCGGTGTGTATCCCGGTTGAAGCTCCATCAAACTGCCTAGATATGTTTCTCTATACTAGGTTGCCCAGAGAATGTGGAAGTACGTGTGGTAGAAGCCGTGGGTTACTGTCAATGATGAATAGTAGTAAATCCTTGGATAGAAAGAAAAATAATTAAAGAAAGTAACATGTGGATAATTAATTTGAACATGAGAAAAATAACGGAATACACTCATCTTGGATCCAATACAAAAGCTTATAATAAATTATAGAATGAATTTAATTGAATAACCATGTCTCAATATAAATTATTTTACATATATACCTATATATGTTAAAAAATGAATAACTAGGTCTCAATTTTTAAATATAAAAAACCCTAACGTAAGACATTATGGGCTTTGTAATGTGGAGGCGTTGCTCCTATGAAAGGTGCATTGGAAAGAAGGTGCAAGGTGTGTTTGTATGGGCTGAGGACGACGGGGTGGGGGATGCGATCTTGTTTAACCAGCTAAGAGATGTTGGGCGTTAAAGGGGAATGTTTTCTCTCAAGTTAACGTGCAATAGAAATTGATGCCAATTTTGAACACGGCTTCTCTCGGCAAAAAGAAACTTTCAATTTAATATTAAATTATGTTTTTCATTTTTTATTTATTTTCTTGTGAAAATTAAAGCATGTAATGTTATTGTAATTAAATTGATCTAAAATTGTACATTGAAGGGGCTAGATGTGGCCCTACAGATACAATGTTTTTTAATAAATCAAATATTTATCAAAAAAAGATTAAAAATGAAGGGGCAACCGTAACTAAATACTTCTCCATCGATTGGTGGCAAAACGAAATTGATGAACAATATAGTTACGGAGATATTAAATTCCAAAGATAGGTTTTTCAGACTCTTATACATTGCAGTATACGGGATATCGGAAAGTTTACATACATATTTAATTATAATTATGAAAAACCCTTCTTACCATTCTTATATAAAACTAAACCAACATTAAACACTAACTAATACATATTTTAAGAAAATTTTAATTCATAGTTACAACACAGTTTCTGGGATAATAATGAATAAATAATGAAAAAGATCAAGCTTGAGTTATTTATCATAAAAGAATTTAGTCTTTTTGATTTTAAGTCGATTCCTCCACATTTTCAGTAGAGGTTTCCATTAATAGTCAAAAAATCAAAAATGGAATGCAATAAGGTTATTCCTCTAGTATTAGATAAGAATCGATCGTTATAATAAGATTGGAGTAATTTTTGGAGACGGACTGATAAGTGAATTAAGTGGATATTGATGAGGCAGTCCAAAAAAAGAAGAAGATAATTTACACTATCTTTTTATTCATAAAACCGACGTTTCGGAGGCTATTCCCTCCTTCTTCAGGGTCTGTAATTAATTAAAATGGGATTTGGCCATCATTACAATCAAGATCATTACAAATTATTTTTTTATATAAATACAATTAATATATAATTATATGGTATACAATTTTTTAATCAATAATATTCTACTCACTTTGAAAAGTCAGTGAAGGAAATCCAATGCGGCATTCCCCTCTGTCTCCTCTTTCAGTGGCAGGAACAATAATATCTTGTCATATTCTTGACCTCGTTCTTTTTTATCCTCATTATGCTGCTCAGCATGTCAGCCACAATTGTCCATTCTTGACTTGACTTCATCAAGAGATCGGCTACATTGTTTTTTGTTATATGCGTTGCACTTTTCATGTCAGCCGCCATTCTGACCTGGGTCCATCTCGCACATTGGGATATAGTATGTTCAGGAGAATCCTCTTCTTCACAGTACCAGCATTTACTTGTCGGTCTTATCTTCATCCTGTATAGGTATGTTCCGAATACTCCTTGGCCAGTGATCGCCTGTGTCATATGGAAGTTTACATTTCCCCATTTTCTATTGGTCCATATATGGATATTTTGGACGAATACCTTGGCCCAACCATTGTAATTTTGTCATTTTTCTTCCCAGGCTATTAACATAAGTTTTTTAGCCTCATCCCTATACAGTTTTCCCCGTTGGTAAATGGCTACTCTTTCTTCAACTTTTAGTTTAATCGGCGGTTTGCCAGCGCTGCAATCGTTGAGACTGTTCTGTAACCAGATATAACTCTAAGGGCTGTTCTTCGGTTAAGGCTTTCTTATAGCCTCTCATAATGTTTATAACGCAGGGTATGCGCCCAGACTGGTGCTCCGTATAGGATTATAGAAGTGCTATATTTGCTAGGTTGAGCCTTTTTTTTGCACTAAGACCGCCGATGTTTGATGTGATTTTTGCCAGCTCCATATATGTTTTGCTGGCTTTTTCGGAGGTTTTTCGAATATGTGTGGTCATTTTCACGTCTTTGTCAATATGTACTCCCAGAAATATCCATGTTAATAAATTGAGAATGAGTTATATATGCAGATTGACAAATTCCAAATCTTGAACGAAATTGTATGTATGAATGTGTGCAATTTTATACTTTTTATTTTGTATATAATTGTATATAGGCAGATCCATTACTTTTCGACGAAAGTGTGCTGGGGTGGGTCACCGATTTTGATGCCGATTTTTTCCTCGAAAGTACATCAGTAAAGGAGATGATCCTGATTCGATCAAATTTGGTCGCAGAATTTTTTGAATTTTTCAGTCATTTTAAAAAGTTTATATCTCAGCTTCTATATAACTTAGAGGCTTGTTTGAGGCGGCATTCTTCTCTGTACACCATCTACTTTTAAACGTTGACAAATGGTAAAACCTTATAATTCACCTTGTGCCTGACGGGATGGCCAATCAGATGAAAGTGCCTGTCATCTGATTGGTCATCCCGCCGGCCATAAGATGAATTATAAGGTTTTACCATTTGTCAACGTTTAAAAAGAGTTTACCAACCGACATACAACTGGGCCCTAAGACAAAGATGCAAGTTACCTACATGTAATAATTTATCTTATATATTGACTTAATTTTTTTTTCAACGCCCCCTCAACATCTACACCTGAGGTCCCCAGAATCAACCCCGACATGGGTTATGTTGAAAGGTTTTCATACATCCTCATTTATTTATTCATTTTCTTAAATATTAATTAAAACAGGAATAGTAGGAGGGAATTGGACAATAAATAAAAAACGGAGTTTTTTTTATAATGGGTCAAACGTTTTGTTGATTTATTTCGACTTCCTCAGTGGCCCATCTTATTACTATTTGTCAAAAGACAGTTCCACTATGCGACGAAACATCTTTAATATTTTTTATTATCTCTACAATACAAATTTTATTTAATTTTATGTTTTTATTTCAGATCCTATACGATTTTTTTTTTTAATATTATAACTAGCTATAAATACAACATCTCGGCAACTTTTTGCTTCAGTTAAAAGTTATATATTAATATTATTTTTAATTTAAAATTCTGATAAAAACCACTACACCTATGCAAAACCAGGGTACGGGGGTGGGGCTGGGGGTGCAGGAGGTGTGGTGCAGTGGGGGGGGGGTATCGGGGGTCTATATATAGTGTACTATATATATTTGTATTTTTATCAGAATTTTAAATTAAAAATAATAATATATAGCTTTTGACTGAAGTAAAAAAGTTACTATTTATTTTATTTTACCTACAGGAGGTGAAGAAGAATACGATTCCTGTACTAATCAGTTGCTCAGATACCTACCCCATACAAAATCTAAGCCTGCGTGCTTGGTAAAACCGAAACGGCAACTACTGTGCAGCTTTGGAATCAAAATTTGATAAAAATTGTACATTGTGCAAAGGTAAAAGACAATAATACTCAATCAGTGGGCCGTATTAAACATCTATATACCCTTACTTTCAGTATCAGGGCGGATTTAAGCACAGGCTGCAGCCTATATGCCCGCACCACAAAGGGTCAACTTTTTTTAAAATATATTTATCAAGGTTTCAATAAAGCTTCATGCATGTTTATTTTTAAGTTTTTAATTTGATAATTGCTGAAAATGCGGTTTCTTATGTTAATTTAAAAAAAATATATATTCACCGGTAGGGCCAATAGATTCTAAATCCGGCCCTGTTCAGTATAATCAAATGTAAGTGAGTGACATCATTCACATATATCATATAGTATATGGGTCATGAAGTACCTATATAATGTTTGAAATTGAGTCCATTATTTTGTGTCACGCTGTATTCCAAGAATCTTACTAGCAATTGAAAAATCTACTCTGACAATTGAATTTCTCGAAAAGGATATTATTGTTTGACCATCTTAATTTTTACGATATAATACTGAAGTATCTTGGAGGCACCGAACGATTCTCGCTAACTTTTTCCTTCAGTTAAAAGCTTTATTTTAATATTATTTTTAATTTGAAATTCTGATAAAAAGGTCGATTTTTATTTGAGAGCCGTTTTCAAATTAAAAAAAATACAAATATATATAGTATTCGCCCACTCTGTACCCCCAATGTATATAAATGATATAATTCAGATTTGCCCAAAGGAATGCACGATAAAAATGTTTGCAGATGACACAATTATATACGTGAAGGGGGGTGGCAGTGCTGAGATTGAGACGAGACTGAATGAAGTATTACACATTATTGAAAAGTGGATGAATAATAATGGACTGAAAATGAATGCTACCAAGACGAAATATATGTTAATTAAAAGTGTGCGAAAAGAACTGAGGAAAAACACAATACTAAAAGGTTTAGATGGCACAGAAATAGAACGCGTGGAAAAGATAAAGTATCTAGGTGTTATTATCGATAGTGAACTTAAATTTGATGATCACTGCGACTACATGCTAAAGAAAATAGGGAAAAAATTAGTTTCTTAAACAGAATAGGAAATAGCATATCTGACTATACTAGATGTATAGTCTATAAATCAATTATAGCGCCACATTTTGAATATTGTGCGACGTTGTTAGTGGGAATGGGAGAGACTCAGCTGTCGAAGCTGCAGATAATGCAAAATCGAGCTATGAGAGTAATAATACAGTGTAATAGGTATACTAGGGTGGAAGAAATGCTACAAGTATTGCAATTTATGTCTATAAGGCAAAGGTTGTACTATAATGTTTGTATTTTTATTTTTAAAATTATAAAGGGAATGCTGCCCATAGAATTAGGAAATAAAATAGTATTAGTGGGGGGTCGAACGAGGCAAGCAGACAATATTATGATACAATTTCGAAGAACGAAAAGTGAGCAAAAAAGTTTATTTTATGAAGGCATAAAAATGTATAATGACATTCCAACAGAGTTAAAACAATGTGACAGTCTTATAATATTTAAACGAAAATTAAAAGAATACATTTTACAAAGATAATAATCTTTATTAGCTATTGTAGCTATACATCATATTTTTTATTAATATGTCCTATTATATTGAAACTGTTAATGTGAAGAATTATATTATTTGTACCTAAAATTGTAAATTAATATGTCAAACTATATGTAAAAATATAAATGTAAAACTATAATTGTAAAAAAAAAATAACCGAGAAGGCTAATAATAAAGATCAATCAATCAATCAAACCCGCTTGACCCCACCCCCGAAACCTAGCCCTACCCCCGGATCCCGCACCACTGCACCCCACCTCCTGCAGCTGTTTTGATTCAACCATATGATTCATTTTTATTCATCCAATTGTTAATAAATAAAACCTATCAAAATGTGTAATTTTTTCAGAAAATTGAGACCTGGTTATGTAAAATATATTTTTAATTAAATTCTAGATTATTTTTTATTCTATTAAATAAATAAGGTTCTTTATAAAAAGAATTATAAAACGTTTATTAATAATTCTAACGTTTAGGTAGAACAAAATATGTTAAAAACCACAATCACAACACTTCTTCAAGGCATTCGAGAACAATGAATTAACCCAACTCATTGTCTGTCTGGGTACTAAAGTAAAAGGGAAACCTTTTTTAAAACTTCAAGATTGCAATTTTTCTACCTGGAATAATTAATTTGATTACGAAAAAAACAATCGAAAACAATTTTGTCGAAGATGCGACCGTGACTTTGTGAATTGTCACCCCAAAGCCCCCTAACCCGTGAATTTCATCAAAATCGTTAGAGCCGTTTTCAAAATAGAACTAAGATACAAACAAATATATAAACAAACAATTTTTGCTCGTTTAATAAGAGTAGATATGTAAATTGAAATATTTGTTAGACTAATAGTTTAATATATTCTCTAATCGTATGTTTATCATTTCAAAACGTTGGTATAAAATTAAAATCTTTATCTTTTAGGAAAATACAAGAGAAATTAATAAAAAAAAAAAAAAAAAAACGTGTAGGTATTGATAAAAGGGGTCCGGCAATTTTCAAATTTAAAAGCGAAAGGGGGTTGGGAGTCTTCGAAATGTTGGATGATCAATACTTGAAATTCAATTCAATTAACCAATCATGTTTTTATTTTTATTCATGAGAATATATGTATTTTTAATTTACTTTAGAAGACTAATTTCTCTTTTTTACTATAGTTTTTTAAAATATGTGTGCACTACTTCCATCTGGCGATTAAAATAGGAAACTAACATTTATTAATTATTCTCTATTTTACCTTACTCTCTGGTAACAAGTCGCCATTTTAGATTTTAACTCTCGTGTCAAACTGATTATAATTTCTTTCTTTCCTTAAGATTATTTTAATATATTTAAATTATATAAGAATAATGGATTCATTTCAGATAATTGATATCAATAAGATTCTTAACAATCCCAATCATTATCCAATTTATACAGGTTAGTCTTCCATTGGTTAAATTAATTAATAATCTAAAATATTTCTTCTAGAGAAAATCAGTATTTTTTGTATCATAATATATTAATGAAAATTATAATCTAATTATCTCTGTAGAAGGGATACCCAAAAAATATTATTAATAAAAGGAAATCATTGAGGTTGTCAGGGAAGAATCTGTCTACATCGGATTCATAGACCTAGAAAAAGCATTCGATAATGTCAATTGGGAAATTATGTTTAAAATATTAAAACAGGCGGGAATAAAATTCAGAGAGAAGACTAATCTACAATCTATATCAAAACCAGACGGCAATTATAAATATTGGTGATGAACACAGAGAAGCCAAAATAAAAAAAGGTGTAAGACAAGGATGTGTGCTGTCACCCATGATTTTCAACTTATACATAGAAGAAGCGATTAAAGAATTCAAAGACAAAATTGATACAGGTATAGAAATCCAAGGTCAAAAGATCGCTATGTTAAGATTTGCCGATGACATTGCCCTTCTAGGAAGCAATAAAAAAGAATTAGAGGACGCCTTGAATGGAATTAACCAAATCCTAATAGAAGAAATCAAAATGAAAATAAACAAGAATAAAACCAAGGTCCTAGTATGTACAAAAAAAGAACAAACGAGACAGGAATGCATCAAAATTAACCAAGAAAACCTAGAAGGAGTTAAGGAATTCCGCTACCTAGGAAGTAAAATAACATGGGATGGGAGGAGCAAAAACGAAATTAAATCAAGAATTGCCCAAGCAAAAATGGGGTTTAATTCAAAACAAAAACTACTATGCTCCTCCTCAATCAGCTTAGCAAACAGGAAGTTGCTATTGAAGACATATGTATGGAGCATAGCCATGTACGGGTGTGAAACCTGGACAATTGGAAAAGCGGAGAGAAAGAGATTGGAGGCTTTCGAAATGTGGTGCTACAGAAGAATGATGAATATCAAATGGATGGATAAAATTACAAATGAAGAAGTTCTTGGAAGAATCGGAGAAAGAAGAACCTTGTGGAAGAGTCTGAAGAAGAGAAGAGGTCAGATGATGGGGCACACACTGAGACATGGGGGACTGCTTAGGGATATCTTGGAGGGGGAGGTGGGAAAGAAAAGGGGAAGGGGAAGAACCAGATTAGAATATTTCAACCAAATAATTGGGGATATGGGATGCCAGACATTTAGAGAGGTTAAATAGCTGGCGGGGGACAGAGTCGAGTGGAGACGGATTGTTGCATCAAACCAGTCTTAGGACTGTATACTCAATGATGATGATGATGTCAACTGCTTGGTGCAAATATTCATACAGATATATATAATTGAAATATTTCTAATTAAAAACACTGATGATGATGAACAAACCATCGAAACTATACTCTCATAAATAAACAATAGATATTTATATTCGATATATGTGTATATTTAATTTGCATCATGTAGATGACTGACACCTTCAATGATTTCTATTTAGAAATCATCAACTCTTCTATTCTAGGCAATCTAAATCTTTTTCATTAGAATATAAGAGTCCAAATAAAGATTTGGTAAAAATTTAGCGCTATACATATGTCAGATTGGTTCACCTCTCAGGGTACTCGATTGGTCATTTTGGCACTCGGGTTCGATTCCTTAGGGCATAGGTGTCAAACTCAATGCGTAACTTGTACCAAAATAAAAAGTGTGAAGTTTAAGAGGGTCGCAAAGAAACTTTTAGGGTTCGTAGAAATCTAGTTATGTTTTTAAATATAATAGAATTAATTATAATAATAAAAAATAAAAACCTGTAACGGATTAAATGTTAATATATTATAACAAACTATAGAAAACAAATAAGGCATAAATATAAAATACAATACTAATTTACTTTTTCTTACCTGATCCTTGATTTCTTTTCTGTGCCACAAGTTTTTCTATTTATGGAGAAATACTATTTGCCGTTATAATTTTTAACACCGACCCTCGGGTGATTGTCGTTAATTCGTGATCTGAGCGGAGACTTATTGCCATTCATAAGCGTAAATAACTGCTCGCACCTGTATGTACTTCCAAACATGGAGATAATCTCATATGCTAAGTTTCTAGTATTTTCAAATTTTACCGGTAAATATCCGTAAATTTTGGGCACGTCAATTTCCTTGAATTATTCTTTTAAATCCAAATCACACTGAGCCTCTATACTTTCATTTGCATATCATTAGGTATTAATTCTATATCTATTGGAAAAATAGATGAAAATAATGTTAATTTGCTATCCAAGCATTTGAAATCTTCAAATTCACTTCTGAGATTCTCAATCCTTTCAGCGTATTTCTGATAAGATGCAGTGCTACTTGTACTTGACTTGTACATTTGACATGTAGGAAAATGCGTCAAATTTTCTTTTCGCAAATGTTTTTCCCATAAAACTAACTTACATTTGAATGCTTTAATTTTATCCAGCATATTTATTATAAGTTGCTCCTTTCCTTGTAGTGAAAAATTTAAATCAATCAAATGTTTTGTAATATCAGCTATGAATGCGAAATCCATGCATCCACACTGGATCGCAAAACAAAAAGTTGTGGGTTGGCTTTTTGAATTCAAAAATTGATGTATTTCATCTTTTAAATCCCAGAATTGCTTCCGTATCTTGGAGCACGATAGCCAACGGACCTCGGTTTAGTAAGAGAGCCCGGAATAATTGCTTTCTATTAAGTTCGGTGTTGGTTCTAGTTGAAACATTTTAATATAATAATAAAACTTGAGTAAGATACGAGGTAGGTTTCACAAAAAAAAAAAAAAAAACCTACCCTGTGAAACCTACCTCGTATCTTACTTCAAAGGGTCCTCAGGTAAAAACTACGGAACCCATGGACTCAATTAAGGTCACAAATTGAAGTATTCAATGAGATTGAATTTTAGCACGTGACGGTTTTGCCAAAAATTACCTGGAATCTCGTCGAGAGGCCAAAAAGTACCATTTTTTTGGAGTGCGTGGGGATGGATGTATGTGTGTTATCGTTTTTTTCGTCCACGATTTTTTCCACACCGTTGCACTGATTGAATTGAAATTGAAAACCTACCATTATTTTAACAAAATGAAGCGCTGATTAGTTTTTGGTACATATCGGTCCACAAACATTAGTACTTTATTTAAGTACTTTTTTAGTTTTTTCTAAATATCTTGAAAATGACTTAACCAATTTTGATGAAATTTAATATCCTAATTAAGTACCTTGGGGACCACAAAAAAGGTTAAATAAAGTTTTTAGTAAAATCATATTTTAAAGTACTTTACTCTAGAATAAAATAGTACTTTTTTTAATTTTTTATTTTAAATTCTTTAAAATTTATTCATTTGATCGTTTTAAGATAGCTCATTTAACCTAACTTAAGTAAGAATGGTTAGGCTTCTCGCTGTGAAATAGTAAAAATTTGGGAGGAAATTTTATAAGTAACCATAGCAACCGCGTTGTTTTCTTATCCGTTACCATTGCTGAAGACATGGAGGAATCGACTTAAAATAAAAAATAGCGATTGATTCTCATCTAGTACTTGAGGAATAACCATTCTATATTGGACTTTTTGACGTTTTGCTTTTTATTGGTAACCATTGCTGAAGACAGAGGAATCGAGTTAAAATCAAAAATAACGATTGATTCTCATCTAGTAATTGAGGAATAACCATTTAGAATCTAATAAACTAATCCATGATAGTCAATACGGCTTTAGACAATTTCGGTCCACCGGCGATATTTTAGCATATATAACTCATATTTGGAATAAAGCACTAGAGACTGGTAAAGAGACCTTCATAATAGGCTTAGATATTTCAAAGGACTTCGATCAAGTCTGGCACAAAAATCTTCTTGCCAAATTACCTGCATTTGGCCTCCCCCCGAGCCTCTGCAAGTTGCTTGAGAGCTTTCTCTCAAACTGCTCTATTAAAGTCGAGGTTGACGGAATATCATCCTCGTCCTTTAATACTAATGCTGGAGTTCCTCAGGGCTCAGTCATTTTTCCCACGCTCTTTATTATCTATATTAATGACCTATTAAATCTGCCCTTCAATCAAATACATTGTTACGCTGACGATAGCACCCTCCACAACGCTCAATCCTTACTAGACAATCGCGCAAACATAGCCTCCTCAATAAATTCAGATTTAAGCATGCTTAAAAAATGGGGATCTCACAACTTGGTAAACTTTAATGCTGGCAAAACACAATGGTGCCTAATTTCTAGGCGCGCAGATAGGAACCTTTCCGGACATTTCCTTTGATTCGAGCTCAATGGAATTCCGTAATAAATATCAATGTTAGGTGTCACCTTAGGTTCTGACCTCTCCTGGAATGACCATATTATCTCAGTAGCAAAAGCTGCAGCATGTAAGCTTGGCTTTCTTTTCCGAACCAAACGATTTTTCACCCCCATTCAACTCCTTATATTATACAAGGCTCAAATTCGCCCCTGTCTTGAATATTGCTCGCATTTGTAGAGAGGGGCCCCCAAGTATTCTCTTAATACCTTAGACGCAATTCAGAGGCGAGCTATCAGACTGATAGGCAATCCTACATTAACTGACACTCTCGACTCCCTAGGCCATCGTAGATCTGTCTCCCGCCCTTTCCCTTTTTTATAGATATTACCACGGACTACAGAGGTTGTACCTTCTTGGCGCAACTTCTTCTTGTATCAGTATCATTATAAAGAAAAATTCTATATTAGATTTTTGACGCTTCGATTATTATTGGTAAACATTGCTGAAGACATGGAGGAATCGACTTAAAATCAAAAAATAACGATCGATTCTTATCTAATACTAGAGGAATAACCTTATTGAATTCCATTTTTGATGTTTTGACTATTAATGGCAACCTCTACTGAAAACGTGGAAGAATCGACTTATAATCAAAAAGACTAAATTCTTTTTTGGTAAACAACTCAAGTTTGAGGGTGTCTTTCCTCGACTGTTAAATGAGAATCGATCATTATTTTTGAATTAAAGTTAACATGAACTGCAAATATCAAGTGATATCTGATTAATAATAAAGGAATAAACATATTAATATTTCAAATGAATTTGTATAAAGTTTAGCAACGATCAGTTGCAGTTTATTTTTTTTATTTACATGTGTGGTATATTTAGACAGCGGTACTTATCCGTGAATTGGTGGGATATCAAACGCAAAGAGTGCGCTGGAAAAGTTCGAGCATTGGTCGTATGCTATTTTTACTATTTTTAGCCACTTTTGACCCCACTGAAGCTCAGAGTGAAATTATATACATGTATGTAAGGTAATTATGTAATTATGTACATTATGTAATTATGTAATCTATCATGTAGAGAGTCCCAAATTTCAATAATATAGCATAAATAGATTTTGAGATTTATCCTGAGAAAATAGCTAATTTTGGCACTGACTAACAAACTGACTGACCCAATATAACTACCCCCCCCTTCCTAGAAAAACCGAAACTCATTATTACAAGTCATCATTTATATATATTTCTCATTAAATTATTCCGTTGCTTCCAAAATTTGTCAATTCTACTAAAAAGTTAGTTGATCTCTAATCGGATTACTGAAATTGAAACCTTGTTGTTGCTAATCAGTTGCCCCCTACCCCCTCCCTTAAGATAGTGGTCATTGTGTGGTAAATTTTCATTATTTTTAAATATGTAATGACCATAGGATGCTAAAATTTGGCAATTTTGTAGAGTTTAGGGAATGAATAAATGACAAATTTAATCACAAAAACTTGACTACCTTTAACTTCTAAAATTAAGATGTTAAATTTGTAGGACAAATTTTTTTTATTTTGTCACCGGGACATCAGTAAAGTGTTAGTAGTGTTAGTGAGAGAGCCGAGTTTTAGCCGGTCGAAATTTTATATCCTAGCAAGGATCGAACCCGGGCCTCCCGCTTAAACATCGTCATCAACGATGCTGAAGCGGGACAGCGCCTATAGCCAGCTCGGACAACTCCCTAAATTAATCTCTCATTAAAAAGAATAAATAAATAAAATCAGTAAAAGCAAAGCTGATAGTCTGTTATTTCAAGCGCCAATTTCGTTGTCAAAACGGTTTCCCCACTCTGCCAACTCCTTCCTCCCCTATCTTAGTTATTGGACCGCTCCCAGGGTGCAGCACTCAACAAATATTGACCCGGGGATTTAAAAATATAATTTGATTCCGTCTAATCGGTTTTTAATTAAAAGTGCAGTAGATCAATATTAATGTAATTATTAATATTATAATAATATAATAAATATTATTAATATTATTTACAATATTTTTATTAAATCAAACCACGTAATAGAACCGAATATTTGCAAACGACTCCGGTTCGCTGACGCCAACCGAACCGTCTAAATGCCAGCCCGAAAAGGAGCTATACGAACCCAACCGAGCCGAACTGAATATATATTAACCAACCTCCGAAAGTCCAGACGGGGTGTGTTTTGGACTCCCATTTTTTTCTAATCAAACACACATTGAAAACCGAACCAGCCAATCGTCGGGCGGGGTGTGTTTGGGGCTCCCATTTTTTCCTAATCAAACACACATTGAAAACCGAACAGCCAATCGTCGGATATAAATAATAGTGAAAAAAGCATCTTGGACCCTTGTATTTCAGTGAAGAAAAAAAATGAGGGCATCCGATTTTCGGTTCAGCCAAAAATATTGCTGTATAAAATCAGTGACAATTGAAAAAGTATGTTTAATGAGACTCCTTTTTTATGAACTATATATTTTCAAATGAGCGATTTGAATTCCCGCTCTCTTTTATTATAATATATATAAAAATAATGATTTATTGCCAAGTTGACATTCATTAGTTCAGCGCGACAAGGGGTAATGGTGCGCCACTGGTGGGGGAACACTGATGACAGCGAACCTGGCGGTGAGAAAACATAACATCACTCAGGCACACAGCTTTGTCTGAGCCTAAATGTCTAATTAAAAATCAATTCTAGTTGTTTATTTGAATTTCCCTTCAACTTCAACGTATTCCATTTAAAGCGTTTGAAGAACACGTCAGTGAGAAAGTCAAGTTCACATTCACATTTAAAAAATTTACTAATCACTCCGATACGAGACACATTTAATTTTTAAACATGACATTGATATTAATTTCTCATATTGTAAACACAAGATGAAAAAGAAAATACGTTTGATCTATTCATCATTATTATTTGTGTCTTTTTTTTCAAGGTAAACATTTCATTGTCATTTTTATATATATTAATAATATATAGATAAATACAATATCTGTATTTTATAGTTGTCATTGATGTTATTAATTTTGTATTTAATTGAGTCAGACGCATGTTAATTGATTTAGATGTGCATGAATTGAAATCATTGGCTTAGATAAGGGTAAGTTCAGAGCTCGAACCCTTCAGAGGCCAGTTTTTGAAGAAAATTGCTTAGACATTTCCAAAATTATTGAACAATCTTTTTTATTAAATGATATTTAATAAACTTTTGATTAGAAAAAACCTCTTGGGAAATAATAAATATTTGGTAGCAACGATTTAAATTATTTACTCAGTCCTATTTTGATAAAGTCATGATAGGGTAAAGTCCATAGCTATTGACCCCCCTATATTTACCTTGTTTTTACTCAATTACTGAAAACCCCGAAAGACAGTCAACTTAAAAATTTCTATATGAATGCTAAAAGTACAGTTCTTTTGACTCAAAATAAAAAAATGTAAGATTCTGGAACCATTTTTTAAAAAGGACCCAAAGTTTAAAAAAATTCTCCAAAACCTAGACCTCGGCCCCACTACTAGAGTCCAGTCTTTCTACAATTATTGGCCCACCCTGCCAAGGGCAAATTCTTATTAACTAGCATCTTAAAACAGTATTCTTCAGATTTCTGGCTTTGCCCAGAGAATTTTTTTGAAAATTTAACTGTTCTTATGACTTTATAATGAAAGTCCTAGTATAATAAATTATAATTTAGTGCAATGAACTTGGTTGAATGTTCCGTCAATCGATTCAAAAAACTTGTATTTAAAATTAATAATTTCTAGTCTTCTGGGGCTTGCCACCACAACTAACATAGATGCCCCGTAATTTAAAACTTGTCTCTACACCTTTTTGACGTTTATATTTCTTATTATAGTCGTTTAGAGCAGTAGGGGTCAATCACTGAATGGGGGCCAATCACTACATCCTTTACCCTATTTAGTATATGTCACTCAGGAGACTATTCATAACACTTAAGTAAAATATTTAACTCATTTGATGATTTGTTTTAGCGTGGATGTCCTAAAAACAATCAAACTTTTTCTATTTATAAATTTCTAAAACTCATTTCTTCAATTGAAAAGTTTTTATTTTGCCGAGAGTAGCAGAGTTGTTGATTCATAAAGTTCAAACAAATAAATAATATATATACATTGAAGGAGACACAAGAGTGTGTCTTCGCTGGAATTATAAATTTTATTTATTTATAACATCGATATCGTTATAAATAAATAAAATTTATAATTCCAACAGAAGACACACTCTTTTTATTGTCTCCTTCAATATATAAAAATTCTGCTACCCTCGGCACAAAAACTTTCAATAAAATATATATACAGATATATAATTTCGATATATATGTGTGTATGTTTATTTGCATCAAGCAGAGGACAACCTCTTTGTTTCTCTTTATGACTCATTTCTTCACTAACTCGAAACCTTCTTTTTTATTTTAATATACCAATTAGAAATATTTTCAATGGGAAATTGCTTGAAAAGGCATCCCACTGATAATGATAAGTACAAATTCCTAATAAAATATTTATTTGAACGAAATTTTCATTCTCTTAAAAACTGACTTTTCGAAGAATCTTCCCTCTTTCTTCAGGGTTTAAAAGGGTTAACGAAGTAAGCTTGGAACCGCCCCCTTCTTATCTTCTATAACAGTGCTTGTTTGTTTTTATAGTTTGATATAAAATTCTATTTTATTATTTTTCATTCATCACTGGAATAAAAACTTAAATAAACCATGTTTACTCTTGATAGTAAGAGACATTTAGAAAGATAGACATTCTTCAAATTTAGGGAACGCGGTTTTGGTTTATAGTGAAACATTGTTAAAATTAAATTAGGTTGGACTTGGTGGTGTTTCACAAGGAGAAAAATTAAAATACAAAGATTTTTTTTAATTTAGTCTATATATTTCTAGCTCTTAACTCGTCAGGAGAACATTGACTGAAGATAACATAAAATAATGAACAGAATTTATTTTAATATGGTGGACAGTTATTTATGACTTAGTGTAAATAAAAAAGAATTATCAATTAAATAAGAGAATCATTAATTGCGTGGCTGTATGGGCATAGTTCTCTAAAGCTAAAAAAATCTTTGTATTTTAATTTTTCTCCTTGTGAAACACCACCAACTCCAACTTAATTTAATTTTAATAGACATTCTTGTTGGCGATCTCATCTTAATCTTCACGATAGAGCCTGCAAATAAAATATCATAGCGACCTGGGGAGATTTAAAAGCATGATATATATTTTTCACTTATAATGTACTTTAATCATAATATATAGCTAGTTGTGTATTCTAAAGAAAATCTCAAGGGATTGTCAACTTCTAGATTAGACGAGCTGTTATGGATAATTTTTAAAGATTTGCCCTCCTAATGAACCCTAGTGCCAAAAAGCATTCTGGGCCATTGGCTTGTACTCTAAGCTGAAAGCAGATCTTTCATATATTATACATGTATATTTGTTTTACTCTTCATCATTAGAAAATTTCACGCTCAAGTGATTCTAATTCTACATACAGTCAAATCATTATTTTAATTACAATTTAGGCTCAGGTTGTCCGAGTGTTTATAGATGCCTTCTAATCATGTTTGCGCTGGTTCAAGCCCGACTCGCTGCAAATATTTGACCGGCTATAATCTGATCCCTTCAAGGGGAAGGCAATGGGAAACAACCCCCGTGAAAATTTTCCCAGAAAAATTACAATGGAGGGGATACTCTCCATAGTAATCCCCGTTGCTCGGAATCGAGTATGGCGTTGAAGAAGAATAATTAGAATTTCATGATGGTTTTGACTTATGAAAATTTTTAAAAATCGAAGGGCAATCTAATGACTATTCCCGAAATTAATCTACACCATTGATTCAAATATTATTTTATAACTATCTCATACAATTTTCAAATTCATATTAATTTAGCTCATAATTAATGATTTATTTTTTATTTTTCAAGTCTATTATTTTTTATTGTTGCCGCTGAGAGTTCTGTATCAGAGAAGAAAAATACCCTTGCACATGAGGAAAGAATTTCTTCATTCCTGCCTGTATCAAAAAAAAATGACCAAAACGATGTGACCAAAGCAGATCTTCACACTTCGAAAAATCTAAAAACGATTGTAGAAAAGAAACATGCAACTAATTCTCATGTAAGAATAAAGATTGATAAATCATTTCATTACTTTTTTATAGATAATAGAACCGGCTCTAAATATTATGCTACCAGATACATGATTGCCCTCTATAATTACAATAAATTAAAAAAAAATCACTAATTTATTCATTTTTTCTATTAAATCTTAAATTTATATTTTTTTAAGTAAGAAAATATTTTTTTTAATAGTTGAAGTAGATGAAAAAGTTGCAACATCTTGCCATTAGATTTCTATACCTGAGATAATAATACTTAATTTTAAAAACTATTTTGTACAAGTACTTATACTCTTCATCTGTCTCAAAATTAGACAATACTTATATTTCATACTTTCTCTAAACATTGACTACTATTATTTAGAAATTAAATTGAAATTAATTGTGCAGAAACATCCTCATGTTAGTGAATCGAAAATCTTAATTTTCTCATTTTTCTAAAAATAATCCAACCCTCTGGTATTTTTCCTGAGGCGAAACTCACGATCTGATAGATATGTCATATTTCTCACAAATATTTATAACAAATATTCATATACATTTTTTAATTATAATTTTTTACAAAGGAAATAAGTACCTATAGATTTTCGAGTTATTTATAAGAATTTTGCGACGCTATTAATTCAATCTCTCTTAAATAAACGTAAACAAACTTCCAAGGAATTAACATTTCGAAACTTTTGATTACTTGAAAATTTAATTTGATAGATTCTTTGAACCAGTCAGGTGGTGGTGTTTGGCGAAGAATGGATGAAGAAAAAGTATTTCTTTTGAATAATATAAATTATTGGGTAATAGGACAAATAAAGAAAACGCTTTACTGTATAAGCAACTTTTCATTCTCTCTTTTGAAATTTATCAGGCTTTTAAAATATTACATTCATAGACAGTAAATAGACAAAACATATTTTTTCGATAATAAATTACGAATTCTTGTGGAATGAATGGATGATACGTTAAACATTTGAATTATTAATATAAATTATTTATTTATTATAATTCAAGTATTTAAAATAGATATGAGATCAACACCTGAAATGCTTTAAAATTGCTACTACGTCTTATCCCACAAGAATTTGTAATTATTTGTTATGGAAAAAATATTTTTCTTTTTTGTCAGTCTATTTATGTAATATTTTTTAAAACTAGTCCAAAATAAAGAATGAAATGTTGCTCGTACAGTAAATAATCATTTTATATGTCCTACTACACAATAATTTATATCATTTAACAAATTTTTTACACAAAATTAACAACACTCTTGTGAAACGCCAGACTTTGTACTGACATCAGAAGCTCTCAAAGTAAGACTTTTAGTTTTGCTTGGATAATATATACAAATATTCCCAAACATCGTTGTTTCTCGAAAAAGCAATTGTGTGTGCTGATAATGCCAGCATAAATTCTGGCAAAACATTCGCGAGTTAATTTTGGTGTAATTTGAAAAAAAATCATTCATTCTTCTCGTTAACAACTAAACCTGCTACAATGAAACTCCTTCGATTAAATATTCCACTAGGAAATATTTTTCAAACTCTCCTAACCCGAATCTTGGGCCGTTCTTCTCATTACCTACAACGTCACTAAACATTTAAAGAAGCTAATTAAACTCACCAACCCTTTAAAGTAATGGTCCCCAATCAGTAGTCCTCGGACCCGCAAAATACACCACTTATTTTGTTTTATTCTGAAATATTCATTTTTGAGCATAGATAGATAATGCATTTATTTTAATATTTTTAAAATATTATTTTATTTTATTTTTTCTATACAAATGAGATTTAGTAGTAAGATAACCCTTATCGTACATTTTTTTACTTTATTTATACATAATATTATATATTATAATTTATTTATATATATATTATAATTTTAAATTCTTTAAAATTGCAGAAAAAAGAAACTATTTCCGAAATTTATTCAACGTTTGAAGAATCAAGTAAAATCAACCACCTTCAATCAAGTATCCTAGAGCCATTGAGTTTGAGCTCCCAAATCACCGAGCAGTGAGTATAATTTATTTCTTTATTTTCCCTGTACTCAAAAATTAATATAAATTATCATAATCTAATTTATAAATTTTTGAGTTTAACATTTTCTTGAGTTTACGGCTTCTATTTCGGGAGTTTATCAATTTTGATGCTTGAGGAAGGGCGTGCACAAACGGTGTGAATTTATAATTTATTTAATTTTTAAATCAATACTTGATAAAGATTGTTCAAATTCATCAATTAAATTGCTATTTGATGTCTAAAAATCTCAAAAATGCATATAGCATATAGATTTTATCTTGAAAAATGTTCGAAATATTATTAGTCAGTCATAAATACATCAACTTACTCGAAATTTAAGAAATTCTCTTCTTTTCAATTAGAAATTTTTGATGTATAGATTTACATGTTTATATTTTTAATCATATTGATTTAAGTAAAGGATTATCTAAGAGGGCAAAAAATTCTCTCTGAGCCGTTTCTGCTAAACTTTATTTTCCATCTTCAGTTACATAGAAAATACTAATGATATTTGGTGATATGTTTTTTTAATGATATTGATGTGAGAAGGAGATACACCAGAAGGTGCATCCCCTAAAGGCCTGTATGAGATGGCCCCCTCCATCGTGAAAAGAACAGAGTAGAAGGAAAGAAGCCGGGATCACGAACCAAATCTCAGAAAGTTAGATAGATGTTCACAGATATATTATTTTTTAACAATTGTTATTGTATTGTAGGGAATATATAGGTATATAAGCTTAACAAGCTAAACATTGAATGATGAACTGAAAAATTATTTCTGGTTATATCACCCATCGTAGGATAAAAATGGTTAAATTATACTAGTTTATTCCCGACGTTTCTATTTCCAAGGCCTTTTTCAAGTAATAATGGCTATAGTTGAGGCAATTCAGTTTCATTGATCTTGTTAAAATCAATGTTGTTGAAATAGAGTAGATAATAAATTACAGAAATAACGCTCATATCAACAATGTTGATTTTAACAGATCAATGTGGTTGTATTGATTCGAACTATATCGATTATCACTTGAAATCGACTTCAGAATTAAAAACCAAGAAATCGTTAAGGAGATAATTAGGGAATTTATTGAATTTTTTCATAATTTTAAATTAAGCCATTTCTAAATGCCGGCATGTAAAAAATCCTCTAAAAATGACAACTTTAGCGTCATAAAAATAAAATAAAATAAAATATTAAAGCAAAATAAATAAAATAAAATAAAAAAATTAAGCCTAATTGTACTTAAAGAGATGTTATAAAGTTACCTCACATCCAATAATAAAATAAATATTTTTTATATTTGACCCTACATAAGAACCTCCCCAAAATAATCACTTGATTAAAATTAATACATATAACTTTTGAAATTCAAGTTTCTATCCTATTTAGTTTACAAGTTACAATACTTTGACAGACAGATTGTATTGACAATAATATAGGCTCGCGTTTTACTTTTTAAACGGAACCCTAAAAATGATCTTCTAGAAGTTCAAGCAAACCTTTAAAAGGATCTTAATTCACTATGCGAACTTACCAAAAACTATTTTTAATGTTAATTTTATTAATTTTCTTATTTTTGAAATTAGCTACAATATTTCCAGTATTTAGATTTGTGAGACCGAAGGAAAAAATTATAAGTCTATTATTTTATTAGCTGATTTGAAGATTAAAGTTTTATTTGCTCAAGAATTGTTTCTACATTCAAGAGCTTTAAGTATTTCTTTTCGATCTCATTAATATCTTAAACGTTTTCTTATAAATGTATTACAGATCTTAATTTAAGTAAATTATTCTCTTATCTTTCATTAATCAATGTATAATAAAAATTAAATCTTCTTAATCAGGGGGAGATTAAGCCGGCTGGTGATGAAATTTTCGAGCGAAAAAGTGTCTATTTATTAAATACTACATAAATAGAGGCTTAACAAAAACAAAAGCGGGCAATTGAATGCCTAGCTTGCGCGCCCATACGATTATACTATATGCGCAATATCAAACTTCAACTACAAATATTTCATATTTTTAACTTTAATAGTTTAAAAGCTATATGCTTCAGGCTCTTTTTTTACCCTCGTTGCGCTATGGGCAAATTTAACAGATCCCCCCCCCCCACTAATCTGCCAGTTTTGGTTCGGGAGGGATTTCTCCCATAACTCCACCTTAGTTTGGTGAGTCTCTGCAGTGGTGGCAACTCTGTTGACGTCGCTCTACAGTATAACCTTAACGAAAATATTACACTTTGGTTTGCTCTGTGTTAACCTCTTATCGGGGTTTAATTTATTTTCTACCTCACTTTTGTCATCTGGTAATTAACTTGTTTGAGACCAATCTTCTTTATTCTCTTGCGCCCCCTTTACGCCCCAAAACCCTTGAACCTCTGGGCATGTCACCATTTTGCCCAGTTATATAATCGCGGGCCTTATGTGCTTGTGACTGGCAGCCAAATAAGTCCCACTATAAGGATTCCGTTTCTTAATATTTTTCTTATGTAACTCTTAAAAAACTAAATCCTCACCTTTTTAATATTTTTATTTCAAAATACATTAATTGAATTTGATAGATTATTACTTATCATTGTTTAATTAGAGAAAAGTATACAGCTCTGGGTGTTTGCAGGGTCTCAATACGTTCCAAACTCAAAGCCCCTTGCGATTGCCAGGTCCGCAATCCTCTTGATCCGAATTAGTTTTCTATACTTTGAGAGATCAAAATAAGACGTTCAGAAAACTTTAGAAAATATTTAATTTCTATTCTACTTATTGTTTGTTATTTATTTTCAACAAATCTTTAAAAAAAGTTCATCATTATTAATAATTTTTTACCATTCGTAGGTAACAACATAACAATAAATATTCTTCATATGTCTGAATTATCGCCATTTATTAGATTATCTCTGGCATAACATAATATAATGGATAAATTAATCAATTTTAAATTGTACTAAGCAGTTAATCTTTTTTATAAAGATAATATAATAGTAAATAAATACCTATATGATAAACTAAATAAATCGTTCTTACAAAATTTATATGACTATTAAACCAGTATCCCTCAAAATAATTCACAATTACATAATCTGTATAGTAGTAGGAAATTTTAATCAAGTTTCAGACATTTTTAAACACCATAAGAAAAAAAAGAAATTTCGTGTCTATTCAATACTTCGGGCCATTCTTGACTCCCGAGCTTATACCAAGTAATATTGTGAAATCCTAATTGAAAATTTATTTTCTTTGTTTATTCAATTTAATAAACGTTAATAAAAGACTAGAAAATTCAAATGAATATTAATGTTATAATGACAAAAGGATAATTAGGCTATTTAAATATTATTACAATAGACAATCACCCTATTTTAATTTTAGGAACAATAAGTATGAAATGATAATACAAGATATATATGATTTCATCATCATTTTAGACACCTCGCAATCAATCCCTATCTGATTCTAACACCATCTCAGATTTCTCTCAAACTGGTTCGTTTATATAATGCCATTTTCGATGTATACTTTTATCTCTCTTACAATTGACGTCGCAAGTAAACAACACCTTGTATTACCTAAAAAAACAACTTCGATTAGTTTATTTACATAATATGATATATCTTTACTAATAATTACAAGCATGTTTTCCTACTATCATCGTTCATCGTAGTAGATAAAATTAAGAAAACTTGAATATTTTATTTATATTGAAAGCTTAGTTTAAAAATTTAATCTAAATATATTAGATGATATCGTTTCTCAGCGAATCCTCCGATATTTCGGGCATATAATGCGTCGAGAGAATACCCTAGAGAAGACCATCATAGAAGGAAAAGTGTGGGGTAAAAGACCACGCGGGAGGTCTACATCAAGATGGATTGACCAGGTACTACCGATCACGACGCCTCATTTACGAGGCATACGACTTAGAAGAAGAAGAAGAAGAGAATATTAGATAAAAGATGTGTCTCCAAATTCATTTTCATAAGAGAAAATCAAATAGCGTCTGGACAAGAGTTTTCTTTTTTCTTAAGGGAGAATGATGTGGGTTCTTGGTGAAACATTTTAAATAAAGTAAAGAAAATTTTGAAAATTTTTTTAGAAACTTTTGAAAATTTAAAATATAAAATACTTAGGTAGGTTTCATATAAATAGAGTTTTCTTTTTGAAAGATGCTATTAGATTAGTTTGTTGACAGGTCCGAAGGGCTATCGCTCCCTTGAGAGTTATTCTAACTGCGATTATGATTCTGAGCCATTAGGAAGCATTTTTGTCCCTTGGATTAGATCCCTCAATGGTGACTGCCCTTCTGACATGTAAACAAACTTATTTAACAACATCTCAGTTACTCTTCAACAGAATACAACCTATTTGATTTTCTATAATAAAATCAACAACTCTCCTACTCTTGGCAAGAAAATCTCTTTAAGACATATTTTTTAACCGACTTCAAAAAAGGAGGAGGTTCTCTATTCGATTGAATTTTTTTTTTTTTTTTTTTTTTTGTGCCTATGTTACCTCATATCTCCGCCAATTCTCAACCGATTTTGAAAATTTTTTTGCATTGGGTCCAGTCTAGCTTCCGATTGGTCCCATTTTTTTTCGTATTTTTTTCATAGGTATTAGACCTTTTTTATTAGGTTTGTTTAGACCTAACTTCTTTGTTTATGAACCGATTTCGATGGTTCTTTTTTTATCCGAAAGGGGGTGTCTTAGGGATGGTGTCATATTAATTTGGTCAAGTTCTGATGATATCATCACTATTAATAACATCACTAAAAGAGAAAAATAAAAATAATTTTTAAGAAAAAAGAAAAACCGACTTCAAAAAATTAAATGCAACAAATAAAATACACTAAAAGGTATAAAATAATTATTATCTTATTTAGTTACAACTAAACGACGAAATATTAACATGAAATTACTTTTTGAAGTTGGTGCTAAACATACCTTTTATGAATCGCACTCGACGGATCTTACTTAGTACGTTTGGAGGGTATGCTCGCTTATAGGTATAGTTAGTTTGGCACCGACTTCAAAAAGTAATTTCATGTTAATATTTCGTCGTTTAGTTGTAACTAAATAAGATAATAATTATTTTTATACCTTTTAGTGTATTTTATTTGTTGCATTTAATTTTTTGAAGTCGGTTTTTATTTTTTCTCTTAAAAATTATTTTTCTACGTCATGACTTTCAAAACAAACTACAAAACAACACACCGTAATCGCTGCAACACTAAAGTTAAATGCAAAGAACTATCGCGGAGGCTAATAAATGCAAAGAAATGAGTATCTATTGAGAAAGTAAGATGGCAATTTTTCTCAAAATCAACTTGGAGGACCCTCCTACATGCAATATAAACATATCTATTAAAATCTTTGATTCGACCTAAATTCATTAGTAAAGTTAAAGTATAAAGCATGATAGCTCATTTCAAAATATAATCAAACATAGCTAATTAGTCCTTTGATACGGCCTTTAATAATATCTTTCATTTAATTTAAATATAGTATGAATCTAAAATTTATCCAAATGTCGGTCACTCTTCACACCTGAGAGGAAACTGCATTCTGACAACTCACTCTTATTTCTTTAGAAAAACTGCATTTTAGGGTAACTTGGACTCTCTCATAATCTATTTCCCCAAATTCTCTATAATCTTTCAACTCAAGATGTAGATATAATTTCTTAGTCTCATTTTCTTGTATTGAATACCTAAGCAAATACTACATCTAAATGTGCTTTTGCTTTTAAGGTAGTTCTTTCACAAATGCAAAAATTCAAGAAGTCTTTGAAACTTGGAATATAAGTTATTAAAAGCATAATACACATAGTGTTAAAATTTGAAGACGATTTACCACACCAAACATGAAATAATTGCAATTAAAAATGACATTTTTTACATAGGGTAGATATGGAAAGGGTGGGGATATGATCATTATTTTATTTTTTTTCATTGAAGGACTTTCACCATCTTGATGAAAAACTAATATTTGTTAGAATAATATATTCGGAGTAACTTAAAAAAAAATTGAAATTATTTACCACGTAGTTTTGATAAAAAACAAAAAAAAAACATATTTGGGCCATTATTTTTAGTGGAGGGGATATAAGCACAATGGCTTGGAATCGGTCCGGCAAGTATGTGTGTATCCGTATAGAGATTTCCTAGTGTGAGTGGACAGCCACGTTAAAAAAACATAACAAACTTTTTGTGTGGATTGTCGCGAAAGAACCTCCTTAACGAAGAAATCCAGTTGAAATCGACTGGACTGTTCATTTCCTTTAAACTTGTTACAAGCCCTGGTTTAATAAGCACTGGTCCGTTTGGGAGAAAAATAAAATTTTCAAGAATGACTTTTTTCATATCGGCGCCAAATCTCGTAATCATCGTAAAAATACTATCAATGAAGCGAAGATGTTCTTTAATCAGAAAAAAAACCAGTTCATCTTTCTTTATGTCAATCTGATTGTTAACAATAATTCTGGTATCATAAGAAAGCAGTATCTAGTATCTTTGTTTTTTTTTTTTATATTTAAAAACTTATCTCTCTGAGAATTCGTAAAAAAAAATTGTCCCATTATCTTTGAACTATTTATTGTTACAATTGAATGAAATAATTATAATCTACTAAGTACACACTTTAATAATTAAGTATTAAGAAAATAGTTTATTTGATAAATCATTACAATCAAATATAGAATAGAATCTATTCAATGAATAGGCACGAAAGACAATTTCTTTCCTTAATGAATATTCATAAAGAGAAAAATTTATTTCCTTTTGTAATTGTGACGTCAATTCAATGATATTTAAAAAACTAATGACCTTAACATAATATCATGATATAATTCTTTTGATAATAATTCTCTAAATGCAAACTCAATTTGAATTTTCTGGCCTTTAATCTTCTGGTTAATGAATCTAACAAATCAGTTGAGATACAAATTTGCAGAGATCGTCTTAAGTTTTCACTTTTTCGACCAGCTTTGGGAATAACTTTTATTAATATTAATTTAGGAATTAATACAGGAATTCAAAACAAGTAAACAAAAATCAGGCCTAGCAAAATACACTATCCTCCGAATTTACTAACCAACCTAAGTTAAAGTAGCACTTAAATGACCTTAAACCAACTTTTAAGGTAAATTGTATTTCACCTATGATTCTTAAAGCGGGGGATTTAGCGATGTTTTCCGGTAAATATCATTGGTGAAATACAATTCACCTTAAAAGTTGGTTTATGATTAATTTACCTTAGCTTAATTTTTGTTGGTGAAATCGGACTTAAAAGTGACTTTACATTTTTGTACCTGCAGCGCTCTAGTATAATTACCATATATAATTTTATTTCCTTTACACAATTTTATTTCCTTTACACAACAAATCAATAAATAGGTATGCATTAATAAAAGTTATTCCTAAAGCTGGTCGAAAAAGGGAAAACTTGAGACGATCTCTGCAAATTTTGTCAATTTTTTGTCATTGGTGGTTTGAGCTTTAAAGCAAAAATTCATCATTAATTTGGAAGATTTAATATAAATGTTTGTGGCCCAAGGGAGCATCCATAAATGACGTATTCTCTTTTTGCATTTAATAGTATACAGGATGTTTCAGAAGGAATAGTAAATATTTTAGGAGGTGGTAGTATAGACGAATTGCAATAAAAAATGCCATATAACATGTGTCCAATTTTTATTGAGTACAGAGATACAGCTGAGTTTGCAATGCATTTTCGTTTCGTGTCTTGGTACACCGGTTGCTATCGAATGTCAGCAGTAAAGTGTTGATGTTCAAGTTGTGAAGTTGTGCTTTAGTTTACATTGAAGTTTTCATTGTGATTTGTTGGCCAAGTCTACACTACTGTAGCGTGTAAACATACCGCACGTATTTACACATGCTGAGTATGGCGATATGGTATTTGTCATATTGCATCTGAACCTGTAAATGAACAGACTGTGGATGAAGTAGAAGACTTTATTCAGTCGGTAGAACATAGTCCTTCAACAAGCAGACGTAGAATTTCTGCACGTATCGGTTTTCCACATACAGGAGTATGGCGGACATTACGTATGCACCGGTTCATACTAACAGCTGTATCTCTGTACTCAATAAAAATTGGACACATGTTATATAGCATTTTTTTATTGCGATTCGTCTATACTACCACCTCCTAGAATATTTACTATTCCTCCTGAAGCATTCTGTATATATATAATGTATGGAGTCGCTCTATTATTAAATTTTTGATAGATTTTTTATTTTATTTATTTTTTCAAAAAGCCCTAAAAAAGTTATTTGATTGAAAAAATTTTTTTACAAAAAAGTGGATAAAAAATCTTATACTATAGCGTTATCGAAACTATTGAGGTTTTCATCCCTAATATGGTCTATAGTCTACATAGTTATATAGAAAGTATACTTAAATTAATGTCATCTCAAATAAATTTCTATTTAAATTTCTTTTTCATCATGTAAGGTAAATGTCTTTCTCATCGTAAAAAAATTGTTTTCGAACTATGAATATTAAAATTCTTGAAATTGAAACTAGATTTAGGTAAATACATCATTTACTTTAAAAACTTCGTTTCATTTCAAATGAAAGGTTTTTCCAATCTCACCGCAAATTATAATTTTATTCCTACTCTTCGTAAATATTTGTTTAATTTTCCTTTCGATTCATCACGAACATTTAATATAAAATCAACCTAAAATGAGAAGAGAATAATAAAAATTTTCATAACGTGAATCTGTCCGAGTTTTCTTCTAAAATCGATTCTAATGGCGATATGAATTTCAAATGAAAAAAAAACTAAAGAAAAAACATTTTATATGTTTGTCGTATTTCATTTAGCGAGCTATTCCTCTTGTTATATCAAAACATATATTTGTTTTATTTTTGTGAAACCTACCTTGAAATATTTTACTTACGTATTATTTAAAAATGTTTCACCTTGAACCGACACCTAACTCTTGAAAAATTATTGTAATATCGAAACTATAATCATTCTTTTTCTCTCATCTAACATCGCTCATAATACTAAATATATTTTTTTTTCAAATAAATTACTTTCTTAGGTACTTAGTTACGGTTAAATCTTGTATTCCAATTTTAATTCTCGGGAAAGTGATACGAACCCAAATTTTTGTTGCTATTTCCCATCCAAAGTCGAATTGTGTAACGTGCAATTTCAAAGTATTGGTTGATTTTAACTAACAATTAATTTTTAGTCATGGGGTCGGGTAGGCTAGGATATAGCGTATCAGCCTGCTAACTAAATGGACCCGGGTTCGAATCCGACTCGAGGCATCAGGCTAAAATCTGATCCCTGGGTAGAGACAAATTAAAAAAAAAAAAATATCGTAAATTGACTAATGGCTAGAAAGGCCTAAAAGCTAAAACAAAAATTTTTAGTCATGTATTTATGAAAATAGTATTTAAAGTACTGACTTTATTTTCTATTTTTCAGTAAGTACATTTTAAAATAAAAGTATAATTTTTAAAAATGTTTTTAAATATATTTTAATTTTATACTTATTTTTAGTCTGAAATTTGCACATTTCACACTTTAAGGTTTGTAGGGAAACAGCAATACAAATTTGAACTCTACGCAATAAAATCTCTCCATAGATATCAGAGTATAGTAATAGAAAATAGAGAATAAATACTCTGACATGTACATCTTTTTTTATGACCTCAGTAACAATACTCATTAGAATCTTATGAGACTTTTTTCCCCATTATGTTTATGTGTGTATGTAAATTGGCGTAGGGTCAGATTATAGCATATTATAACCGGTCAAATTTTTGCAAGAGACTGGGTTGAACCCGAGTCTTATTGTATGTATATATGCATGTTTTTATTTATATATTCACTCACAAATAAAATTCTAAACTTTTCTCAAGAATAAAAACATTTTCGAATACTGATAACCCCCATCTTGCAGAAATTTGAATATATTTCACGGAGCAAGTAACCTTAGCAATTTATTTGTAGTCAATGTGATTGAGTGAAGTTCATAATGATGAAGGCTCAAACATGACGTCAATAGACAGAGACTCTGTATTTGGACAGTAAATAAAAGATATATGCACACATAACTATATTGAAATACAATCCTCTCTTCCAAGGTCTTGATTAATTAAACACCTTGATTCGGTTTCTTTTCATTTCCAAATTAAATACGTTCTTCATTTTCCAATAAAGAACATATCTATTATCTAATAATATAAATATCGTAAAAAATATTTTCCCTGTCTCAGCTTTAGCTCATGTATGTTCAATGTACAGGGTGTTGCAAAAAAAGTCTATCTGGGTAATACGATACTATTCGAAATCTACGTATCAAAATGACCAAAAAAAACTTATAAAGCCTATTTCGACTTAGTTTTTCTTTTTTCCGCTATTGATTTTTTTAACTTATATCCAAAATGGGATTGAGTAATCCTAATAATATTTCGTACAATTCTTTGCAACATCTCGCTCAAATATATTAAAAATATTACTCTAAATACGTTTTCAAATTTCAAACTAGCAGCCGTCTCAATTTTTCCATCCTTTATATCTCAGTAATCGTTAGTTTTATCAAACTACGGTTTATTTTCTAAAATGTTACGCCTATCCTAAACTAAACAACACCATATTTTGGAAATTTTGTTAGGGGAGAATGGTGTGAGTTCTTGATGAAACATATTTAAATAAAGGAAAGAGAATTTAAAAAAATTTAAGAAACTTTTAAAATTTTCTTTACTTTATATTTTTGAAAATTGATTGACCAACAACCTCGTTATGTTGGCATTTTTATCGTCATTCATTCTTAACTAGAATAGAATGTATGAAATCTGGCAGAAAATTATGTTATCAATTTTCCACTTTATTTGCCAATTAATTTTCAAAAATAAACTGTCAATTTGTCCACTCACAATAAATTACTTACATTCCAGTAAATAAAACGTAATTTGATAAAACTAATGATTACTCAGATATTAAGGATTGATAAATTGGCATGGCTGCTATTTCGAAGATTGTAAACCTATTTTTATTGAAATATTTTAGGTATTTGGGAAATTCTAACATGTCTACTAAATATTATTAAGAATATTCAATCCGATCTTGAGATAAAAATTTTTATTTACAACAAACATAATAATTTCCTCAATCTTTTTTGAAAAAATATTAAGTTTAAGAAAATCTAAATGCATGATGTAATAAAAATTCTAAACAACACATCTTTCGATTAATCATATTTTATTTTGTTCAAATCATTATCTTCATAATGATATTTAAATTCACAATTGTTTCATTAATGATATATAAGGATACAAGAAGGTGCAATTCCAAAAGTTATCACGTTAAGGATATATCCTTAAAAATCACAGTAACACAAAAATCTATAATCCATAATGACTTTGCATTTTAGAATGAAATAGGAGGTGACATAAATTTTGGAATATTAATATAGTTATATTATATTGTATATGATTATATAGTATTTAGGGATTTGAATTTTAGGGTAAACTGGAACCAGAACAGGAATTTTAGTCTCTAGATATCCTAGGGATAAATGTTAAAAGTAGTTAGTTAAATGTTTGCCAATGTACTGATTTCTACTTTTGGATAATTTTTGTTTTAATCAGAATAAATAACTCTCGCTATGGTGTTACATTTTCCATAATTTTTCAGCTAATTCAAATTCTCTCGCTGAGCTAGTTAGAAGTGTAGATGCGTTTGTTTGGGAGTTTTCGTGTAATATATTTTTTGCACAAATGAAATGCTCATATATTTGTTTTCATTCTATCATATAAAAGATTAAATTAGATTTAATTTTAGAAAAATAATTTCCATTCAAAGAACAATATACCCATATACCATAATACCAATTTGCTTTTATTTTTTAATAAAAACCTTCCGTATTTGTGTTTTAAAATATATTTTTCATCCATGTCTAATATATTTTTTTCCGTCCCCTTTAATTTATGATATGAAAATCAAATTTATCTATCAGAGTATAAAGGAAATTAATCTTGATAAATGTGTTTTTCCTAATAATCAATTGAAAGCAATATACAGCTAGATAATGCTTTAAAGTGATCGTATCACAAAAACCTTCATTTTTCCTTGTATTGATAATTCATTAAACATTTTTAGTTGTAGTTTTTCTATATTATAAATAAATTGTTTTAAATTAGAGAAATAAGTGAAAACATTTTTAAAATTGGGTAACTCGGTACACTTTCCTCAAATTTTGGGATTGGTAATTTTTTGCTAACAACTTGAACAAGAAAACTTGTTGGTCAAATTTCAGCTGGATTATCTACCGCCATTCGAGAGCTTCTGATATAAAGATTACTTGTTTTTTTTTTTTGTTTTGTATATTCTGCCTTTTTCATTTAGAAGTTTTAAAGTTAAAAAGCCCGAAATCAAATTTGTTCTTCGTTTTTGTAATTCCTAATATTTTAGCACCAGAACCAACTTTTTAAGACCTTCCATTATTGAGTTATCATATCCACAAATAAAAAAATTGGAATTTATCTATTGAATTCACTATTTCGATCTTCCCTACCGAGTAACATAAATTATCTAAAAAATCGCCTATATTAAATTTAGGTAACATAATTCGAACATTCTTTCTATGCACCAGATGCGACGACTTATGGTATTAAAATTATTTATAAATTTTCATTATTTTAACTAAGTTATAGAAACTTTTTGAATTCTATCGCGATATTTACAATTACGAATGGTCACTGATATTCTAAAATTCTTGGAAATACAAATGGCCCATGCTTACAATAGGGATTAATCCCAAATAACTGATGATATTTTCGTCAAAAGATTTTTATAATTATAGAAATATTAAGACTATATCGATATGTTCTTTATTTGGAACACAATCTCGACAATATTGGACCAAAAACATCCAAATATCTCGTTCTTTAGAAGGTAATTAAAGAAGTAGTCCCACTCACTGATATTGACCTAGTGTATTTTTTCCCTAAAGGTCTGCAAAGTTGAAAATTAAGAGTATAAGTAGAATTTATTATGCAAGTTCATAGTTTGGAAAAATTAAAAAAAAAATTATATTCAACGGTGTACAACCCCTCTGGTTTTCTCCTAAGATTACCTGCAACTTAGGCAACTTACAATACAACTATCATTCATTATGTGAGTTCGTCTTTTGGAAGGAATTTTAAGAAATAGTCTCACTCATCGATGCAAAACCGCTCGTTTTTCCATAATTGCCTGTAACATAGGCAACTAGCATTACAACTATCATTAATACGTGTGCTGCATTTCTGGATGTCGATCTACAGGCAACCATGGGCAGAACTTATCCGGCTGAGTATTAGTATTTAGTATTCATATAGCAACAGGTTATATTGTGGTTCTTTTAATTATAGAAAGAAAGAGCTTGCTAAAAGTTAAATGAACATTTGAAAAATAATAACCGGAAGAGGTTAAAGCCAAAATATTCTACTCAGACAAGTCTTTTTGTTTGTTCCTAAAAATATTTTTATCATCATTAGTCCAGTCAAATTGTGTTTTTATCAGGAAAGCTTTGGGGTAGTTCTGATTTTTTCCATATGTTACTATATGTTTTTTGGGGCGCCGAATCCAAATCTGAGGTCTCCCACCAAAATTTCGTGACGTAACATTGTAGAAAATGCAAAAAAAGGTGAAAATTTCCATTTTTTGGCTGTTTTTCACTTAAAACTCGAAAACTATCAACTTTTCGTAAATAACCTTCCTATTCAAAATGAAAGTTCATAAAATTTCCTAGAAATTTCATTATTTAGGGTTTTTTCCAACCATCCGTTCGGGCTCAAGCGCAAAATTCAAGTTTTCGACCCCGATCACCCAAAAACTCGCACTTTTTTCGATTTCGCGTCTCCGGGTCTTTGTGGGTTATCCCGACGAATGACCCGACCATGAAGGAGCACGTTTTCGACAACGACCACTCTATATATTTTTAAACTAGATTAAATTATCTACAATTCAAACCAAGTTTCATCTTAATTGGATAAATGGTAATCCGTGCCGCAATGAGGTTGAAATTTTGAAAAACTGCAATTTTTGCTTCATAAAATGAAAACCACTCATCCTAGAAACTTGATTTCTATCTCATTCTCTAAAAAATTTTATTAACTTGAACGTTTACTTGGACTGCTTTTTGATAAAAGTCTTAGATTTATAGATATCCAGCATTTTCCATGACACTTCTGAGGATTCGGATCATATCCTATCATGGAAAATGCTGGATATCTATAAATCTAAGACTTGGATTCAGCGCTCCAAAAAACATATATAAGCAAAAAATCAGAACTACACCAAAACTTCCCCCATATGGGCCCATTTGAGCACAATTTGACTGGACTACATTCTGTAATCCGTCCTAAGACTGTTTTGAGTAAGTCAATTCGTATTTTTCTCCCTTCCCTAATTTTTTTTTGGAATTCTACATTTCAAATTCTTCAAAACTCAAACACCTTAGTCACCGGCCCAATTCTGAATATTTTTTCTTTAAATTCAATACTCTATCCAAACTTGAGGTCTTTCATTCATCATTGAGCAATTAGTCCTAAGACTGATTTGATGCAACTACTCGCCTCCCTTTGCCACTCTTTCATGCCAATTATTTCACTTCTTTAAAAGTACCTGATCCTATGTATTCTTTTAAATAAGAAAATATTATAATTTATGTAAAGAAATGAGTATCTATTTGAGAAAGAAAGATTGAATTTTTTCTCAAAATTAACTTGTGATATACCGGGTGAGTTTTTTATCTTGAGACACTCTTATAACTCAAAAACAGTGCATTATATGAAAAAAGTTTCAAATAAAAGTTTATTTATATCAGGGGGAAACTAAACTATGCTATTGTTTGTCGACCTAGAACAAGCTTTCAAGGGTATTCCGAGGTCAAGTTCTGTTTTAAATGGAAAGCTATATTTTTCTGTACATATTCTGAGTCTACAAAGGAAACTGAACAACTTTTATTAGAACTATTTTTTTATACGACATCAAATAATAAAAAATATTAAAACAATTAGATCTCAAAAAAACATTCTAATAATTATTTTTAACAATCATTCAACATAATTATCAAATAATAATGATCACATATTTAATTATTAAATAAATAATTTAATTATAATTAATAATTTAATAATTTTGTGATACTGTTCTGTGACAATCCAGGGTGTATTGCAAGTCTTCTGGATGAATTCCAGTTCCAATTCCGTTATTTTGGCCTGTTTCTTCGTAGCCTTTAGATTTCTTGATTTTTTTTTAACAGATTTACAACACGATTAAGTGAAGCTTGAGGGGGTGTATTCCTATCAGGAAAACGATCAGCATCCATTTCAATGCCAGCCCCATAATAATACTTCTTCCACAATTACCGCATAAATTAGGACCATTTCAATTCTGTCTTCAACAAAAAATGCTCCATTTTTATTATGGCAATACAATATAACTATCGACTGGATTGACACGAGAAAGAAACTTTTTTAAACTCAAGAATTTTAAATAGTTCTATTAAGTAAAAAATAATCTCTTAAATCTGTGTATAATGAAGTTTTAAGATCATTATAAACACTTATTTTCATTGTTGTGACTTTGCAATTTAATAAATATTTATTTAATAATTAGTTATTTGATCATTATTATTTGATAATTAAGTTGAATAATTGTTAAAAATAATTATTAAGATTTTTTCTTTGAGATCTAATTGATTTAATATTTTTTTTATTTGATGTCGTATAAAAAAATAGTTCTAATAAAAGTTGTTCAGTTTTTTTTGTAGATTCAGAATATGTACAGAAACATAAAGGTTAAAAAACAGAACTTGACCTCGAAATATCCTTGAAAGCTTGTTCTATCTAGGTCGACAAACAATAGTCTAGTTTAGTTTCCCCCTTGATATACATAAACTTTTATTTGAAACTTTTTTTCATATAATCCACTGTTTTTGAGTTATAAGACTGTCTCAAGATAAAAAACTCACCCGGTATAATCAATTAATTATAAAAAATTGCCTCCGCATTGGTCCGATGCTGAATCTTTATTTCAGTAATTTTTACTTTTCCAATCTGTTTGAATGGAGTGAAAATACTTGGCTTTCGTTATATGTTGCATGTTTGGAGGTGATGGTGTCAAGGGTCTGACTAGTTGCCCGGAAAGTTGACTAGTGCTTGGGTTCGACTCCCGAGGGAAGACCCTCCTACATGCAATATAAACAAATTTATTAAAATCTTTAATAAATGACCTAAATTCATGTTTCGTAAAATTATAATTTATGTAAGATTGGAGTAATTTTTGCAGACGGACTGATAAGTGAAATTGAATGGATATTGATTAGGCAGTCCGAAAAAAGAAGATGATTTATACTATCTTTTTATTCATAAACCGACGTTTCGGAGCCTATTCCCTCCTTCAGGGTTTTGAAAAGTCAGTGAAGGAAATCCGATGCGACATTCCCCTCTGTCTCTTTTCTGAAAAAGTGGCAGTAACAATAATATATTGTATTTCATTCTCAGCAGAATTATAATGTAGTAATGTGAAAGAGGAGACAGAGGGGAATGTCGCATTGGATTTCCTTCACTGACTTTTCAAAACCCTGAAGAAGGAGGGAATAGCCTCTGAAACGTCGGTTTTATGAATAAAAAGATAGTATAAATTATCTTCTTTTTTGGACTGCCTCATCAATATCCACTCAATTATAATTTATGTTTTTCTCTTTCTACATTAGTTGATTTAGTTTATAAATTCAAACTATTATTATAAATTAAAAAAAATGTGATTTGAATACAATGTATATTATATAACATCACAGAAATAACAATAAATGTATGTAACATCTGATTAAATGCTTAAAATTTCCATAAATGTGAATTTTTGGACCACGTGTCCTTTTACTATTGCCGGGACTTCTCCTCTTTTTCCTCCCACTTGGTGTTCATTACACCTCTAATCCATATCATATGTTTTCGCATTTTTTCACTGCAGGGGAATCATTGCGGAAAGGAGGGAAGGCCGAATGAGTTTAGGGGGGACGGGCGAGAGGGGCTCGGCTTCGATTCTGTGGTGGCTCAGTTAAGCGCCAGCCTTGATACCAACAGGAACACCGTGTTTTACGTGTAGTTCCTCACCAAATAGTGTCTTTGCATTGCATTCCAGTGAGATGAATTCTCGAACTAGTCTGAATCATTGTTTGTGTGAGTGTGTAAATGTATGATCATTCGAGAGCCAATTGAGCAGGTAAATTGCAGCAGTACTTTTCATTTCACACGTGTTCTCTTTCATTTGACATTTCACTGATAAAAACACAGCCGAAACTTTCATTGGTAATCAAATTAAAACCTTAACTTCTTGTGAAGTTGGTGTTATAATAAATAAATTTGAAAGTTTATAATAGGAAAATAAGGACAAGTTTTTATGTGTGACTTTTTTATTTATCAGCCAACGTTTCGTGGACTTTGCCGACTTCTTCAGGGCTTCAAATAGTCATGCCACACATTCGGCAAAGTCGACGAAACGTTGGCTGATAAATGAAAAAGTCACACATAAAAGCTTGTCCTTATTTTCCTATTATAAACTTTCAAATTATTACAAATTATGGACGGAAATGATATTAATAATAATAAATAAAACAAACAAATAAATAAATTTTTAATGTCCTTATTGTCATACCTACTATTTACACTTATCGCTCGAAATATTAATAAATTAAATTAATAGGAAATATGGTCTTTATTGCTTCCTAGATCCCATCGACTCTAGAACCATTTCTGCTCTTATCCTTTTTAAAAATACTACTTACCTACTGTATGTTCTAATGAGACAGTCAACAATTCTCCCAAAAACCTCAATCTCACTAAATTCTTGGATTGTTCTTAATTCTTCTCAATTAGATTGATTGGGCATTTAGCCTGACTTGATTAATCCTTGATCAACAATAAAATCATTTCAGCTCTTTCCCTTTTTGACGAAATTAAGTAATTAAATTGTTTGTGATTCCAATTAATTGAAATAATAGAATATTCTTTCTGACTAGCTTCCTTGATCCATTGTAAAACCAATTTCTCTCTCCTCTCTTTGCTTTTTTAAAAACACTACTATATGGTATAATTTATAATAAGATAAAGTCAATGATTCCTCCTAAAACATAATTCACGCGATATACTCAAATCGCTTGTGATTCCTATTAATTAAATTAAAAAGAAATGCGGCCTGAATAGCTTCTTTAAATGCTTGGACTCCAGTAGAACTAATTCTCCTCTTTCCCTTTTTAAATACCTACACTAAAACGAAGTTTTAATGAAATAAAGTCAATATTCCTGCTAAAACTTCATTTACCCCAAATATCCGAAACGCTGTTATTTGTAATTAATTTAATTAAGGTAGTTCTTTCACAAATGCAAAAATTCAAGAAGTCTTCGAAACTTGGAATATAAATCATAAAAGCATAATAAACACACTGTTAAAATTTGAAGACGATTTATAACACCAAACATGAAATAATTACAATTAAAAATGAAATTTTTTACATATGGTAGATTGGGAAAGGGTGGGAAAATGATCATTATTTTATTTTTTTTTTCGTTGAAGGACTTGATGGAAAACTAATATTTGTTAGAATAATATATTCGGAGTAACATAAAAAAAAATTGAAATTATTTACCTCGTAGTTTTGATAAAAAAATAAAAAAAAAACATATTTGGGCGATTATTTTTAGTGGAGGGGATATAAGATCAATGGCTTGGAAACGATCCATTCATAAAGAGGATATAGTAGTGTAAAAAGTACAGTCATGTTAAAAAAACATAACCTAAAATTTTAGCACCGTTCATATGTAACATATAGAGTGGTTACGAGGCTAAAACTTTTTGTGTGGATTATCGCGAAAGAACTATCTTAAAGAAGTTTTGACCTAACTTTCTCGTTCCCTTTGCCCACTGTAGGAACATTTCGGCTCTTTCCTACTATCATAACATATGTTCTAATGAGATAATTTCCTCCTTAAATATTATTTTCACTAAATATCTAAATCACTCTTAATTCTGATTAATTAAACCTAGTATAGGTTTCGAGTAATTAATAGTATATCGGCATAACTTGTTTCTTTCATCACTTTGATCACTGTAGAGCCATTTCTTTACCCTTTTAAAGACATTACAATAACATATGTTCTAATGAGATCAAGTCACTTATTCTTCCTTAAATATAATTCACACGATATACTCGAATCGCTTGTAATTTCAATTAAAAAATTAAAAAGTGATTCTCTTTGACTAGTTTCCTTGATGGCATGGTTTCCTGTACAACCATTTCTCGCATTTTTAATTATACTCTATATTACCATGGCTATACTATCTATACTACTAATCAAAAAGTCAATAATTCCTCCTAAAACATCATTCATGCAAAATACCCGAAAATATTTAACTACCTTTAACATTTACCCCTATGATATCTATAGAGACTGAAATTCCTGTACTGGTTACAGCTTCCCCAAAATCCAAGTCCTTAAAGCTTAAATACTATATAGTAATATAACTATATTAATATTCCATAATTTCTGTCACCTCTTATTTCATTCTAAAATGCATCCTCATTCCGGATTATAAATTTTTGTGTTACTGTAATTTTTAAGGATATATCCTTTAACATGATATCTTTTGGTATTGCACCTCCTTGTATCCTTTTATACCATTAATGAAAATGTTTCGAATTTAAAGATAAAAATTTAAAAAAAAAAAATATGATTAATCGAAAAATTTGATATTTAGAATTTTTTACATAAGGCATTTCGATTTTCTTAAAGATTGAGTCGAAATTATCTTAATAATAATAATTTATTATTCAAAATGTTCACAAATAGACTTTCTTTTATTATTCTATAGTAGTGTTTAGTAATGTATCACAATAAATATTTGATGTAGCATATGCTTGTCCTTGTAAGCCTTCCCACTCAATAAGTATTATAGATTTCTCATCTCAAATTCTAATCTTCAATCTAATTAAAATTATTTTATCACCCTTTAATATTTTATTCAATGATAATTGAAAATACCAGGGCGGGGGATTTTAAAAAATTAGGTGGTTCTGCTCATTGGCATAAAGACGCAAGCTCAAAAACAAAAAAATAAAACAAATTCATAATTTTAAAATAAAATGTAGGAAAATGAGAAAAATTTTCAATACTCAGTAGCTCCTATGCAAATTTCAGTAATTTTTTTGTCAACGAACGGTTTGAGCTAAAAAACTAAAACTAGGCAGAAAAGTGCAGCTTATTTATAAAAATGGGCCAAATTACATTTGCTCAAGAGCTTCCCATAGAAATATTTGATTTAGATCTAGATTTGTTCTTCTATAAAAGTTCTTAAGCTAGAAATCTCAAAGTCTAATCAGTTTTAGAACTTTTCGGAACGAACTTTCTATGATTTTCTTTTCTCAAGTTATCGTGAGTATCAGAATTGAATAGTAAGTCAATTGGGGGCTTAAGCCCCTTATTTCTACGCTGCTAAATTAAAAACCTATCCATAATCCAACATAGATTTGCAATCTTTTAGTATTGTTTATCTAGCAAAACCAACTATCTATAATTTATCAAAAAAACATCGCTATTCAAATTTTAATATATTTTCATTTATCAATTTTTTTATTTTATCTTTTGCTAAGTTGACAAAATTACTATGAAAGCTTCGACTGTGTTTTGTATTTAATCTCGATAAATTACATCATCCATTTTTTGTGCATCATAATCAACTCATCAGTAATAACCACGTCATTCACTGGCAAAATGAATAATTGAATTTCCGTCTAAAATTTTCATTGAAAACTATATGATAAGTATTTTTTGTCTATGCAAACTAAATATTGATTTTTTTGTTTTTAGTGTATTCCTCAAGGTTATTGACTTTTATTAAAATAGACCTGGAATACTGGGGAGCCATTAACATTTTAATTCGAAAACGCTTATAAATTTCATTTACTTTTTAAATATTAAATTGGTGTTTAAAATATCTTTACATAGAAATTTTCAAATTAAAGTGTGTTTTGGATATCGTTTTTTTTTTTTATTAATATTATTTAATTTAAACTTTAGCAAAGAAGGTAACAAAAAAGTTCGCAAAAAGACGAAAACAAACTTGCTTAAATTCTACTCTCAGTGGGATCTACAATGCATTGTTCTAAAATTCAATTAAACTTGTTTTCGTTCGAAATACAATAATTTAGAGAACAAAAGAGTGAGCGAAAACAAATTTACTTGAATTCATTGCTCAGGTTGTTTAAAATATCACACCATTAAGCGTAGAATTCAAGCATGTTTGTTTTCGCTGCTTATCTCGCTTCTTAGTTCTCAGCTTCACTTATCTTCATAAATTAAGTAGATCTACGTACCAGTTTCACTAAAAAATAGCTAATGTTTAAAAGCTGGAAAACCACTTATTTTGGAAATTAAATTATATGTATTATGTTTATATACTTGCGTTTCTAAGGCGATCATTCCACTAAGTGCGAGAATTTAGGCTCTAAATCGCCCAAATGAAAACACTATTTTACTTTATTTACAATAATTTTTGATTAAAAATATTTAGGAAATAAACAATTTTTTTGATAGACCCCAGGACCGGGAAAAGAAATGAACCTCGATCATCACAATTCTGGCGAAAAGCTCTAACCAACTGAACTAACCAGTCCCAATCCAATCAAGCTCGAATCGTGAAGACTGTAACTCGATTTCTCGGTCCGTTCTGATTTATTTCCTAAATGATTTTTATAAAAAATTGTCTTCTAAGACGAGAACTCAATGTAATTTCATGAAGAAAAAAATAATTTCCTTATCTTTACTCCTGGGATTAATAAGATGTGTTGGATAAATTAATTTTAATTTTTTTTAATCAAATATTAATAATCAGTCAAAAATATATTCATTTTGCCAATTGATCACGTTCAGAAATCATTTTTTAATTTTTAGTAATTTAAAAAATAAGTTTAATAAATAATTAATTAAAGATCAACACTCGTTAATTCAGAGAAAGTAGATTGGAAATGTATTAAAAAGCATTCACCCGTAATTATATAAAATCGATTGATTATCGTCCTATTTACTTCTGCAGTTTACCTAAATTTATAAACTTATCAATTACATTTTTTCAATCAATTAAAAAGATAATAAATTGCAAATACTGTTCTACATAATTTTGATATTTTATATTTATATTTGCTCGGCGTCGAGTCGCTCCCGCAACTCTTGATATATAAATGACTGATAAGATAGGTGTAAATAGAATTTTTTTTACTTTACCATACAGGGTATGGTCAAGTATTGTAATCGTGAATGAAAAAGTGTTGATTAAAAAAATTGAGCGAAACCATGGCATTTCGGTCTACAAAAAAGCCCTAATAAATGAACATCGAAAAAATTATATTTTTCGAGATAATAACTGTTTTGTCAAAATGTCTGTTAGCTAGTCTGTTAGTACGTGCGTTACCAAATTTTTGTGGACGAGCTAGCTCAAAAACTAATGTGAATATCAAAACCAAAATTAACACGTAGTTTTGGTGCATTGAGATTAAGAGCTGATTAGATTTTGGTGCATATCAACCCAAAATTAAGGGGGGAGGAGGTGGGGTTAAAAATTAAAAATCTAGGCCATTTGAGCAAACTCAACCAAATTTTGTATTCATAATCAGTGGACCCCCAGAAGTCTAAAAATTATGTTAAGTTCTAAATCACACTTCAGGGTCTGAGGTTTTACTATGAAAATTGATCATCGAGTGTGAAGCAAAGACTATTCCTGTACAGATCTCTTAAAGTTGAATTAGACTTTTTTTTTACTTTACCATACATGGTATAGTCAAGTATTGTAATCGTGCATGAAAAAAGTGGGGTTTTTTTATTCTTTTTTTTCGAAATATCTCAAAAACGGCTGAAACTATTTTGATTAAAACAATTGGGCGAAACCATGGCATTTCGCTCTACAAAAAAGCCCTAATAAGTGAACATCTAGGCTCTTGTACCAAACTCAACCAAATTTTGTAGACATAATCAGTGGGCCCCCAGTAGTCTAAAAATGCAAAAACTAACCCCCCCCCCTATATCATTATACATAATTTTGTTAAATATTAAATATAAGAGAGGGTGTATGGTAAAGACAAGTGGATGGCCACATCAGAACGTGCCAAGGGCGGATCCAGGGGGGGGATCGCCCCCCCTCCATAGAGGCCCGTGCCTGGCAAAAAAAACTTTTATCTTTTTAAAAATTTTTAAAATTGAAAATAAAGTTCTGTGTGTGGGGGGGGCGTCCCTGACCCCCCCCCTCCCCCGCTTGGACAATTCGATCGCGACACACTTCCGAGATAAAAAGTAGATCTTATATACATCGGGCACCTTATATACATTCACCCCCATTCCTGGATCCGACCTTAGAACGTGCCAATTTATTTAATACACTGAAATCTGAAAATTTCTACAAATATATATAATATATATATAGGTATATAATTTTAAAATAAAATTTGAACATTTGAACATTTAAAGTATTTAACAATAGTTGAATCCTATTTCATTATATAAGATCTAACTTCATACTCAGGTTTACGTTACTAGAAAATTTGCATTTAATTAGCTCTCTTGAACTTGTAGGATCAATTTCGTTTTTCCTTTTATTGTAGATCCCTCTATGACAAATGATTCATTAAAAGACTCGCTAAGCTCTTTGCCCCATCCCTGTTTCTCCAACTGTTGAATCAATCTTCGTGAAGGTTGATACATTCTGATAATTCTGCAAATTTTAATGATTTGGTAATTTTTTTTTTCAACAAACTATTTGAGCTAAAAAACCGAGACTTGACCTATTGGTGCTGTTTATTAATAGAAACCTAGGTGCCAAATTTCAGCTCATTAGAAGAAATTTTTTGTATTTTGAAACCTGATGTTGTGAAGCTTTAAACATCAAAATCTAATATAATATTCATTTTAGAAAAATAAATATGATGGCACCAGAATGAACTTTCTGTTCTTAAGCTATCATGGAAATTTGAATTCATACACAAAAGAAGACAGATAGAAAAAAATCATAAACTCAGTAGTCTGACGACACCCTGGCGGATTTTCTTCCCGAACGCCTTATGCTGAATTTAATATAATTCATTCGTCAATTCGTTATCACTAAATTACCGAAATTAATTACCGATTTCTTCACCCAAATCCTATAAATCTAATATATTTCAAGATCTAATCTAATTTCTTCGAATATTTCTGAAGTTTTTAGCATTCCCATCCGAAAAAAGTTAAAAAAAAAAAAACAACTAAAACGGAAAATTTATAATGAGATTTCGTTGTCATTCTTTCGATTGATTTGTATCCTCTGTGATTAGCGAGTAGTTTCTAAACTACAGATTTAACTTTAAGCTAGGTACTTGAAATTTAGAACGAACTTATAATTTGATGATTTGCGGAAAACATCAAATTCAAAAAAAAAAAAAAAAAAAACAGTTAGACATCTTCCGCAGCCTATCGAGTGGGGTCATGTTAATTGGTCTTTTATTAATTAATTAATATTCAACATGTTATTTTGTAATTTTTATTTTGACACCCCAATCGCGTGCCAAGAGCCTACAAAACCGCCTCTCTGCCTGTTCATCCCCTCTAATTTTTTAACCTTTCAATTTAAAAATATGTAAATATTCTTGAAAGTAGATTACCATAAGTACTATGAACGAATATTATTTTGGTTGCAATCAAATAATTAGTTTAGATGACAGATTAAAAAAAATATTTCAAGTACGCGAATGCCACAGGCGCTTTTTCATTACTTTCGGCGATTCATGACTTATGACAATTTCGCTTTTTTATACTATTATTAAATGAAAAACTCTAGCTCAGATATAGACATTTTTAGTATTTTATTTTCATGATGCAAACCCGTCTTTCAGACTTTTCGAAAATTCCCATTAACCTTTTTTGAAGCCATATTTCTTCTAACTTTTTTGATTAATAAAACCTTCGATTCCAGTATTTACTAATTAATATTTTTAAAGTACCCACTTGCATTTCTTATTTCAAATTATAATAAAAAAGTCAATGTGGATTTTAATTTCTTCTAAGCCTGATATTTTTGTTATTTTAAGCTTATAATGAACTCAGGTTTTTAAATGTTTCGACAATATTTGCAGCTATAGCTAACATACACTCATACACACAGACGTGATCTTTAAAGTTCGTTATTTTTTTAAAGGTAAACCTTTAAAGCCCTAATTCTATCACCCTTAATATTTCTGTTTCTCTGATCTGGAAGAAACATTTTTTTATTAAAGGTTTCTTACTATATTGTTCTTTTATATATTATATTTTATATTCTATGCTAATAAAGAATTTTAATGAGACCCTTGAATTCGCCCTACCACTTTGGGAAGTCAAGGGGTTTCATTGACGGCGCTCGCCTTGAAGATCGATCGACTTCTGTTGCTGGCTTGTTGTAGCCTTGGACTCAAACTCGTCTCTGTCTATTTCTTATTCTAAAACAAAGAACCAAAAAAGGAAATGTGTCCGAAATTCTGAGGGCTAAAATTTTTCCTCTTCCTGTATCATAAAGTGATATTCTCATTAAAAAAATATATAACAGAATCGTTTCATTTCAGGCTGATTAATTAGTAAAATTACGAAGTTTCTGGTAAACATTTCCCTAATAAACTAGTGTACATTTCCTGGATATCAATTTTCGGGATTTACACTTCGAAGCACATTAGATAAATCCCCAATACTATTTTCTCTAATATTTATTATTATTGACCAACTTTTTTGCTTGAATCCGCAATATGTATCTGAGGCGAGTGTAATCTAGTTAAGTCGGGCGTATGCTTGCAATTCTATTATCTTTCTTAATGCCTCGCCATTCAGTCCCAAAAAGAAATCCGACTGGCTTATATCTGCTGTAATAAGTTAATAAAACTGTCCTAAACGTACTATGATGTTTAACATTCAATATCCCGGTTTGCGGTCAAATTGGAAACAAGTCAGACCACCTCATTCTCATCCCTATGACTAACGAGTCTGGAATTTCCTCCATGCCTTTATTTTTCCGGAGTACTCCAATTTCACTCTTCAAAATAAAACACCTTCTCTTCCGAATTAAGCTCTGAATATTCTCTTTTTTCTGGCATGCAAGCGTCGAATTGGCGAAGAGACCCTAGTTAACGTTGAAGTAAATGTATTAATCTTATTGGAGGATAGATGTTTCCCCGATAACTTTCTGGGAATTAATGTCAGGAGGGGTAAATTCGCTAATACATCTAACTATTAGTTCTATATATCTCGAAGAGATGTGACATCGTGATTTTCGCTACTCTAAAACTTCTCGATGCTGCAGCTATTGCACCCATATAAAAAAAAAATGAATTTTGAATTTTAAAGATAAATTATAATATGTACATAGAGATACGAAAGTCATTCGAGACTTTTGATGTTGCATCTTATTGCAATTTTAGTATTAAAAACATTTAATAATGGGATTTAAAGCAAATATGTAGATAAACGAGAGTACATAGTGATGAGGAAGGCAACCATGGCTTATCTATATATATAAAATTCTTTGCCCGATACACTCACTCACTCACTCATCATCAAAACAGCCAGAACCACTGGACATAGAAACATGAAATTTAGAGAGGATATTACATTTATGACATAGGGGCTCACTAAGAAAGGGTTTTTCGAAATTCGACCTCTAAGGGGGCCAAAGGGGGCAAATTGTGTTTTCACTGATTATGCGATATCTCTTAAGGACGATAAAATATCTACTTAATTTTTACTTATAAAAATACTAAATAAAAATATCTAAAAACTAATTTCAGGATTTTTTGAAATTCGACCCTAAAGGGGTTAAAAGGGGTAAAATATATTTGCAATGTGTTTACACTAATTATGCATTTTCAATTAAGAACGATAAGATATCTACTTGATTTTTACTTAATAAAATTCTAAATACAAATATCTAAAAAGTAATTTCAGGATTTTTTGAAATTCGACTCCTATTCAAAATGTGAGTGGGGGAAAAAATTAAAACTCTCTCCTATCTTGATCAAATTTTGTAGAGTTATTCTTTATTACTTTAAAAAACTATTCCTGTAAAAATCAACTATCAAAATTGACTGTATGGGGGCGAAGAGGGGGGGGGGGCATAGAAATTTTTAGCATTTTTGTACATTTACTCTCTTGAAAACTGTGGATTATTTTTTATTTGCAAATACCTAAAAAAAATTTTAAGATTTTTTTGTAATCCGACTCCCCCCTTTTTTTTTGGGAATGGAGCTTTTTTTAAATGAATTTTGGAGACCTAATAATCACATGCCGAGACGCTGCGCGCCGGGGCCACCTGCCCGGAGGGCCGAGCTGAGATGGGCGTGCCGAAGGCACGCCTGGAGCAGCTCGTAGTATATAAACCTTCTTGCTTCCTTGTCGTTATAAAAAATTATAATCACTTATTGATAACAAGATAATAAAATACGTTCGTTTGTAATGTATGATCAGCTTATTATTACAACAAAACGAATTTACCTACCATACATACCATTCGGGTGTTTCAACCCATGAGAAATAACGGATAGAATATTTGTAATTAAAAAGACTGATGATGTAGGTCACCTTTGAAACTATAGTCTAACAGATAAATTATATATATAGTATTTGTATAAATATTTATTTGCATCAATCAGAGTACTTCATTGACTTCTTTGAAAGATAAAACATAATTGAGAGATGCGAGAGAAAATACCGTATATCTCTTAATTCTTGCCACTTCTTGCATCTCTATCATTAAAAAAATATTCTTAACTGGCCTAAAAATTGAATTGAAAAGAAATTACATGAAACCACGAGTTTTTTAAACAGTTTCCCAAAACAAAAAACTTTGAAAACATCCATCTTAGTAAGTTTAGTGTTTATTTAGAAGCTATTTTACTAATTTTTATTTATTTATTCATTTATTTGATTATATGTAATTTGTTTTCGTAAGTTTTTTTTTAACTTCAGCTGTGAGCCACATGTCTCAGATAGTACAAATATGTATAAAAGAGAGTTAAGCTCATATAGTTTCTTTTTTCAACCAGATCCAACTATGTTATATTTACAGTAATTAGATTATTTTATTATTAATATAATATACTTTTTTTAACTTAAGGGTTAAAGTTTTTCATAGGCAGTCTCTAAATAATATGATAAAAAACAATTATTTTACTTATTCATGTTTTCAAATTTCTAAAACCTAATGAAAATTTATTTTCAAGTATGGTTTTTCTGTCTGTGTGTTTGTTACACAAGGATACTCAAGAATGGAAAGTTTTAAAATGTTCATGTTTGTATTTCCAAACCAAAGAACTTATTAGATTTTGAGCTTTTTATCTTCACAACTTTCTGCTCGAAATCAGGAAAATCTTTTCATTATTCGGGAGATCTCAAATGTTTCTGTCTAACAAGCTGAAATTTGGCATAAAGTTCAGCTGAAACTTTGTACCTAGTTTGAGCTCTCAAACCGTTCACTGCAAATAATTGCCTTATCACCAAAATTTGCAAAAACCGTGCGGTGTCTTGAAGTTTTCGTTTTTTTTCCTCGATTTTCTTTATATTTACATTTTAAAAATATCATTTTTATAAATTAATATTTTGAAATTATTCCCTCTCTTAATTAAATATTTCATATGATTATTTTTTAGTAAAAAAAATTATAACTACTATATTTCTGAATACTATATATACTACACTCAAGGACTGAATTATTATCTATATCAATTTTTATTTTCCTTCTTCCTTACATCAAATAAATATTTTAACATTACATAAATATTAAAAATAAGTCAAAAAATCAAATTAATTATAGTATAAAATTTCGATGGTGTAGGGAAGGGTAAATAGTTTATGTGCGTACATCCTAATTTTACATTTCATCTGTTGGTAGGTTGGTACGTAACTCATACATGCCTTGTTTTCAATTTCGTATAGTAGTTCCCTTGGCTTTGATAAAATCGCACAAGGTCGGCTATGAATAATTGGCAATGCCAAATATTCGAGTTGATAAATAGCATTTGTAATAGTATGGTTTTGTAATATTAGCATTTCTTTTAGTTTTTAAGATTTTTTTAAAGAATTTTTATCAATTCAAAACAAGCGTGATTTATAAATTTTATTCTTACTATCTTAATACGTCATCATCTTCAACTTTTTTTTTAATAATCTAATTTAAACTCGTAACTGAATCTTCATTTTGTCACTTGATAAAAAAAAAAAAAAATACAGAATTTATAAAAATAAGATTTTGCAAATTACCTATACGTAATTAAACTATTTTATAGTCGCATCTAATTATGTCGTTTTCATGTGTAAATTGTTCTTTTTTTAAAAACAAACCAACTGTAAGTTTGACTTTGAGTTCATTCATCTTTTTGTTACAACACATTCGATTCTTTTTAAATGGAAGAATTCAAGGTGTGAGTTCACAAAAATAAAATAAAATAATAAAATTGTACGAAAAACTGAAATTTTTTAAAGATTCTGTACACCTTTTTGCAAATTTTAGCGATTTTTGCAATTGTATACTAACCGAACAAACGCATTCGCCAATTCGTTTATCCCTATGACTTCTAGAGACTGGAACTCTTTTCCCCTGTCCATCTTCTCAGCTACATTTAACTTTCAGTCTTTCAAGACCCTCATCTACAGATACCTTCAACTCCTACCCAATTCCTGAAATCTCTTCTTATTTTCACGATACAAGGGTCCACCGCGTATAGAGGTAGTACCTTTTTGGTGCAACTTCTTCTTGTATCAATATCATTATAAAAACAAAAAAAATACATTTTTTCAAAATAAAATTAAAGGGAATTTTTGTAGGGTTTCACAGAAATGTAAGATTTAAAAAGTCTCTATAAACCTCAATATATTTCGGATTGTTAACCCATCTTCGGGAATGCAAAGACTTATTTTTTCAGCAAACGGTTTGAGTTATATGCAGAGATCTTCAGTTTATTAAAACGAATTTCAACTCATTGACTACACTACTATAACAAATTCGATTTGTTTCTTATGCATGTGCCTGATATTTTGAAACTGTTGCTAACTACTATAGAAGTAAGCATAAGTAATTAATTATTTATAAATAGAAAAACCTTAAAATTTCTTTCAGATTACGAATATATAAATGACATTTCGATTCTATCTATACCTTTAATATTTTACAACATTTTCGACTTTAAATGTCGAAAACAAATATTATTCGGTCGTGATACTAAAAATAATAATAATACCTACATGCAGTCAATCTCTTTTTAAAGAGCAAATCAAAGAGAATGTCCTCTAATTGATGCAAATAAGTATACACAGTACACACTATACCCGTATAGGTATAAATGAATATTCATATATTATGTATATACGTTTATACACACATATAATTTTATTTGTTAGGGACTATAGATAGCTTGGCCTTCATTTCCATTTTTATTTTTATTTTTTTTTTAAATGTTTTGTTTTCTCTCTTGAGCATGAAGACTTAATTGAATGAAGATTCATTTTTGTAAGTTGGCTCATTCACTTTAAGTAATACAAAAGATCTAAATTAGTTTTTTGGCTTATTTATATTTTTAAATGAAAATATCTTTTCTTTGACTTTACTTGTATTTTTAGAAAACTATATAGTATATAAAAACTTTTGCGGTTAAATTATTATTAATATTTTTTTTTTGACAATATTCTCAGTTTGAATCGGCCTTCATGTTAAATACTCATGTTTGTTACAGAATCGTCTTAAAATTGAAGTTTGATTGTTTGTTTAGTTTGTTATTTTAATCGAAAATTTTAATAATTTATATTTTAGATTGATCTTAAAATTTAGTTTAAAATATATTTCTCAAAAATTGAGACTTTTAGAGGTAAGATAGAATCCAATAAGACTTGGGACTGATTACCTAAGGGTTATTTCCATTATATTGGTAGTGAAAATGATTTTGTTTAAACATTCATCTTACCGGACAACCCCTTTTTAATTATTCAATTTTTGAATGTTATTACAATTGATTGATTTATAATTTCTAGATATACAGCAAAGCTAGTTATAAATCTTTAATGTATTTTAATAAATTTAAATTTTTCAAGTAACCAATGCTTTTTACTCTTAAGTCGTTACTCTAATATAAAAGAAAGGGAAACAGAGAAATCTTCAGATGAAAGCTAAATCTGGGTTGGGTTAAGTAAAAACAAGCGCAAATCCAGTCTCTGGTAAGTTGTTTTCATCTTAATAGAATCGACTTTTAAGGCTTTACTAATATAATTACCTGTACGATGTATACTTGCAAAAGCTCTCTCTCTCTTTATCAGAGATTGTCGTCTAGCTTCATAGAAAATGACCCAATAATCCTTTTTCGGAGTAAATAGAAGTATCGTAAAATAAATTGGAATATTCATTACTTACATTTTGTTCACACTGAAATACGTTATTTCATTAAACATCAATTTGAATTGTTCAAGTTTTAATCTGCGTTTTTCTTGAAAATATACGAGTATATTTCAGGGTTAAAACGTTGACAATAAAGAGCTAATAAAAATTATAAATTGCTTTTTAATTGGATTTAAAGAACCTTAAATATTGAAGAATTAATTGAAAAAAAAGATTTTTCTACATTGCGAATCATCATTTCGAATTGTTCAAGTTTTATGTATTTTGATGGTCATGAATTAAACAAAATCACGGTATTAAGGACTACAAATGAGCCGGTCAACTAGCATAGCGAGAAATCAAATACGTTCTTATTTGTCGTTGATAATATTCTTATTGGATTCTAAACGAAGGAACAAATAATTAATATTTTTTCGATCTTATACATGTATAAGTAAGCTTTTTTGCAAAACTATACTTTGATTCCGCTTACTTTTTCTTTAAGATGTTTCGAATAAAAGAAGCAAAAACACAAATAATTTCATGTTTAAATTGTACCATGCAAGTTTTCATTCTAGTAAGTAAGCCTCCACCCAAATAGACAATTTAAAAACTTGCAGCAAGACTTGCAATAAAACATTAGCCAGTCATATTATATTTAGTGTAAGCAGATTTACAAGTTGATTTGAGTGAAAACGTGAATTGTTCAATTCATGATTTATGTAGGTATATGTGATTCACAGTAGAATAAATAACGGAGTATAAAAAAGGCTAGGCATGATATCAAATACTTTAGCTGCTGGGCGTAAATTCTTGAAGTGACTACCCCACGTAAATAACGGAGAACGAATAACGCCCAAAATGTTAATTGTCACTTGCACTTCTTCCTTGAGAGTTCTAGAGCAGACTAACAGTTTCAGACCATTATCCAAATGAAATTTTTTGCGGACAGCCGATTTATTAAAATAGTACAAAAAATATATTCACTTTATTTTATTAAGTAAGAAATAAAAAAAAAAAAACTTAACTAAGTATTGTATCAAAATTCAAAAGTTTGCCTGGAATGCCTGTGTTCTGGTCGTCGGGATGCCGAAAATTCAGTCAAAGTTTTCATTTTTTTTTTCTTATTTATATCTAGAATTTTTTTTTCAAACAATTATAACTCTCTCATGTCTAAATTCCGATGCCCGCAATAAAGCGAGAACATAAGCTCGTAGAATATTTGTTTTGGGGTCTAAATATTTACATTTTCGAAACAAAGGACTATTTAGATTTTGGGATTTCTCACTTCAAAATTTGCAGTGTATATATCCAGAAAATTAGAAAAAAAACAACAAAAAAACAATAGAATTGTCAAATGACGAGTTATTCAACAGTTGTAACTGATGACTTGAAATTTGGCACACATTTTGATGTGTATATTGTACTAATCAAAGATTTCAATATCAAAAATTTGCCTAATTACTAAAATTTGCGGGCAGCTTACAAAATCTTGAATTAGTTTTCATTTTTTCCTAGTCTTATATTGTTTTTAAAGTGTAGTAAGTGCAAATCATGTGGTTTGCCCGGTGGTTTGAGATAGGTTATTATTTTTTTAATCTCCTCTTCTCATCAAAATTTTCGAACTACATAATACTTCCCTATGATGTCACAAACATATTCCCTTTTTTTGCAGATTTCTCTATCTTATATCCTCGCTATGTTATTTAAATTGATGCTGGATTAATGGGAAAATTATAAATAAAAGAGCTCATGAATCTATATTTTTTACGCGTTATTCTAGATATATGTAGCTAGCTATCATTTATGAAAAAATAATAAATGGAATTTATTGATCCCATACATTTGATATAGATTTTCTAATGTTCTTTTTAAGAAAAGTGGACATCTTTTTTCAAGACGAAGATGTCAGAAATTAAAGAAAAAATCATTTTCATGCATTATTTTTTTCTGTATGTGTTTTTTCTGAATAACGATACTCAATAACAGAAGGCTGTAGAAAAATTGTTCTGTCGCCAAAATCTGCTAATTCCAAAAAGAAAAACTGATTATATTTTAGATTTTCTAACTTTAGAACTTCCAGAGGAAAAATACCGAAAAATCTTGTTAAGCTTCGTTAGAAGTTTGAATTTGTGGATCCACCATGTTAAGTTTTCGGTCACAAATAATACCTTAATTGTATATCTATAATTTTTCGATGTTTATTAGATCATCTTCAGGGCTTTGTAGCTTGTTCACCATAGCTCTCACTGATGCTGTAAAAACCCTAAAGATGATCTAATAAAGAATATATTCTTATAGATTAATAATTAAGGTGTTATTTTTGACCGAAAACTTGACACGTCCTCAACATTCTCCAGCTTTTTTAAAGGAATGCTGTCCAAATCTTTTCTTTTGGCTCTTCCCACTCTTGAACCCCCGCGGCTTCCTTGTATCGCACGTGTAAAAAGACTTTCTACCCAATGTCTCATACTCGTTTTCTACGTTGGCGGTTATTTTAGAGAATATTTTTACCATCTCATGATAATACTGCTTTAGAATAGATTCTCGTTGCCTTCTTCTCTATTTTGAGGCGCTTTTAAACCATCATTTTCTGACCTGTGCTGATATCGATTTCAAATTACGCAATTTATAGTCGATCGTTCTCTAGTTCTAACTATTTCACGCGTGGGGCCTCCTCACGCAATAAAAGTACTATATTTACAAATTTCTAGAAAAAAAATATACAAAAATTCAAAAATAAACAAAAATATAAAAATAATAATAGTAAAAAATATGTTTATTTGAAAAAAACAACTTATTTTAAAATGTAGGTACCAAAAGGAAGAAAGTTGTTCTTCCCTACGCAAAAATATTATCTACTACCTATTGAACTAAAAATAAAAGCGTGTACGCTTATTTTAATAATATTACAAATTGCAAGCGACCATAATTTTAATTTTAGTCATGTGTAAATTTTTTACTTTTTAGTGCATTTAAAATAAATAAAGTTGAAATTATATTTTCCTCTCTTAATTTCTAAAATGGTATTATCTTAAGAAATACTTATGTGTTCAAGATTTGTGACGGTCTAAAAGAATGGAGAATTACAGTAAAATTAGTATTTTATCTGTGGTCCCAGGGGACAAGAAAATAAGGGGAGGGAGTTTAGTCTGTCCCTATAACCGGCGGGAATCTAACACTACCCTGAGGCACGTGCCGAGGGGTGTCTTTTTGAAGATTCCCCCCTCCCCTCGGGGGAAAAAAAGTTAAATTAGTATTAATTTGTAATTAATTGCAGGTCATAAGTTGACCTAGAGGCTATAAATAATTTTAATCTACAAAATAGTCAAAAATATTTAGTACTTTTACATCGATTAATCAATTGTAATTCCATATCAAACAAATTATGTTAAAAAATGAAGGTTTTCGAGTTCAAGGTTGACACTTTTTTCAAACAATATATAATTAGACTTCTCATCTTATCAAAAATAATTACTTAAACGATTTCTATACTAAAAATATAAAAGAAAAAACTAAATGATATAACAGGTGTGTATCAAGGAGAAAGGGCAACGATCGTAAGATCAGCGAAGCAAAATAGTATACCTACCATGGTTAGTTCTTAGCTTAATGTTCTAAATACATAAGTAGTAAAATAAGCATACCTCGTATCCATAAGTAGCTTATTGCATGCATCTCATTGAAAATGATTGAGATTTTCTAAAGAGTCTTTAAGTACGCATTCTCAAAATAAAATTATTATTTTTAATTATACTTCCAAGTGACTGTGTAGTTTATATTCTTCAAACTTCAAGTATTATTGTCACACTATCGAAATGAAATAATATTTAGATACATTATTTTTACTTTACCATACAGGGTATGGTCAAGTATTGTAATCGTGCATGAAAAAAGTGTTTTTTTTCCTTCTTTTTTTCGGAATATCTCAAAAACGGCTGAAACTATTTTGATTAAAAAAATTGAGCGAAACCATGGCATTTCGCTCTACTAAAAAGCTCTAATAAGTGAACATCGAAAAAATTATATTTTTCGAGATAATAATTGTTTTGTCAAAATGTCTGTTAGTCTGTCCGTCTGGTTGTCCGTTAGTTTGTGCGTTATCAAATTTTTGTGAACGAGCTAGCTCAAAAACTAGTGGGAATATCGAAACCAAATTTCACACGTAGTTTTGGTCTATTGAGATTAAGAGCTGATTAGATTTAGGTGCATATCGACCCATAATTAAGGGGGGTGGAAGGGGAGTTAAAAATTAAAAATCTAGGCTATTTGAGCAAACTCAACAAAATTTTGTATACATAATCAGTGTGACCCCAGAAGTCTAAAAATGCAAAAACTAACCGCCCAAAATTGATGGGGGGAGGGGGGGGTGTAGGGTCAAAAAATGAAAATATAGGCTCTTGTACCAAACTCAACCAAATTTTGTATACATAATCAGTGTGACCCCAGAAGTCTAAAAATGCAAAAACTAACCACCCAAAATGGGGGGGGGGGGCAAAAAATGAAAGTATAGGCTCTTGTTCCAAACTCAACCAAATTTTGTATACATAATCAGTGGGCACACAGTAATCTAAAAATGCAAAAACTAACCCCCCTACATGATTATAAATAATTTTATTAAATATTAAATATAAGTGAGAGGCCAGGTTATATGGTAAAGTTCAAGTGGATGGCCACACCAGAACACGTCAACTTATTAATTATACTAAGGAATTTTGATCACCATGGGTTGACCATGTTCAATTTTAAATAATGTGTTTAGTTTTTGGAAAACATTATCTACTGAAGATGGCCATTGGTCAACCAGTGGGGACCGAAACTCTCGTGAATTAATATAAATAAGTATAAAACAATTTATCTAAATTATTAAAATTATTTCATAGTATGACAAATAATACTATACTTGGAGTATAAATAAAGATATTAATAATAAAGTATTTTCATAATAAAATTTTACTATCTGTGCGCGTTCTACAATCGTGTGGCCCTGCCTAATTTATTATATTTCCCATCAACTAGAAATTTAGATGATAATTCAAATAAAAGACAGCTGTAGCTTTAATACCTTTGAAAAGTGGGCAAATTAAAATTATATTTTGCTATATGAACAATTATAGTAATTGATAAGGAATTAATTAAAGAGTTTGTCTTCTGATTAATATAAATATTAAATATTTTATTTTTGAGATTAAAGTATCCTAGAACATAACTTTAACTTCAGTCTAATAGAAATTTTTCAGATGAATACTTAAGAGAAGTTTTAGTCTTAAATAATTTAATTTTACTTCTATGGGAAGAAAGGAGTGAATGGACTTTTGTTTCTTCCCACAGAAATGAATTCCCTTGGTACTAAAATACTTATATTAATCTGAAATCGAGATCTTCGATTAAGTATTAAAAACATAAAACAAAAAACATATGTATTTTAATTTGATTTATTTCACGATAATAAATTTGGGAAATTCATTTGAGTAATAATTAATAGGGATTGTGGTATTGGTGCAAGGTGAAACATCTTTAATAAAGATAAAAGTAAATAAATATTATATGAAATATTCATTTATTTTGTTTATTGGGCCTCCGAGGAGCGGGCCGCCTCTTACAAAGACAAAAGAGCATTATACAAATTTATTTACAAATCTTTCACACTTTCAGCTTCAGAACAAATTAATTCAGATTCGAGCGGCTGGCTGAGAGAGGCAGGATTAATCCTGACTCACATTTCACATTTCTTTTTTTTTCCTTTTTTTTGTATTTACAAAAAATAATCATACGCCACCCGCTCTATATGTTCTTCTGCCGAAAGTGTAAATATTAAGGAGAGATCGTTTATTGTTTTTTGGGATATACCCAGGGCGATGAGGGACTCCACCGCTTTATGCCACCACTCCCTTCCACGAGAGTGTGATGGCCTCGACTCCAAATCGCTCTGCAATATTATCCACCAGAGTGGAGTTGCCCCTATATTTTTCTATGAGTTAAGATTTCTAGGTCACTTGTTTCACATTAAAATTAAAAAAATAAAAGAGGTAAATTTTTTCAATATATATATATATTTCGAGCTGTAAGCTCATCTTCAGGAAAGTACAGAATTAAAATCATTTAAAAATTAAAATATAAGTTTTTATTTATTTGGTGATTTTGTATAGAAGGATTTGATCTCTAGTCTACTTTATAGTACTTATGTAATATTAAGTATTTTATATGCATAGATATTACTTTTTTCTTTACATATAAATAAATTCATATGAAATATTATTATTAGACTAAAGATAAAGTCAAGGTCTTCTCTACTATAGTGTCACATATATAAAAACATTGATATTTTAATTTCAAAACGGTTTTATTTAATTTGTTGTGTTTAATTTCACATTTATTCAATTTAGGTCAATTAAATAAAACCGTTTTGAAATTAAAAAATAAATTTACCTTAAATAGAAAACTAAAATTAGTAAAAATATGTAGATATATATTAATTAGAATTAACAATCTTTAATCTATTCATAATTATAACTTAAAAGCTGAAAACTGTGACTGGCCAAAATACCAATTTAATTTTAATAATAATTCAATTGGAGAATGAGATCTATCCTGTTATCTGTCCACTATTTGCAATTATGTACGAAGAATTTCATTCACTTAAAAAAAAAATTTGATTATAATACTAACTGACTTTTTTAAGACTCGTTAAGTTTACTCCAAAATTTAGGGAATTTATAACTCAATTTTTCTTACAGGGTTTGTCGACGTTTTTTAATGTTTTAATTTTACTCACCCTAAAAGTAATAAGGCTTAGTGAAATAATTATTTCACTAAAATATAGCTTATTAATTTTATATATTTAGATATGCTAAAGGTAGCTTAGTATATATTTCGAAATCGAAAAAAAATAATTAAATTAATTTAAACACTAATTGAGATAGCTCGGAAATGAAGGACGTTCTTTAACATAGGACAAAATCATGGATGAATGGCGAGTTTTCGAATGGTTGGAACTAGAAATTTAAAACTTGGCAAAAAAAAAATTATTAATACTTTTCAGACGAATTCAGCTCATTATATAAGGATTAATTTATTCAGATTTCAAAAAAAAATTATTCTGGAACTTTTGAAACTAGAAAGCCAAAAGTTCTTCATTTTAGAACGAATTTTCTACGAGCTTCTTTTTTCAAGATATCGTAGTATCGAAATCCAGACATATTCACAGAAATAACTAATTAGCTTTGGACTTGCTTACTTTAAAATACAGAAAATCAGAAAAAAATATTCGTATTTTGAACGTCTGTAACTAATGAGCTGAAATTTGACACAAAAGTTTAAATTGATCAAATTTACCTTTCTGCTAACTTTCAACTTTCTTGCTTGTGAGTTAATAATAAGATTTGCACAGAGCATACCTGGACTTTAAAGGGTTTTCACTATTTATTCTAATTTTTAATTTACGTCCATAAATTCACAAAAAAAAAAAATTATGAATAATCTATTTGGTAGGTCAAGTTTATTGAAAATTGACTTTCATTTTATTTTTCTTCAAATTTCCAAATGAATTTGAATTTTATATATGTACATATATAAAGACAACTAACAAAATTTATATAGGTACATAAATTTAATATATCAATTTTATTCTATTCAAGCTTTTTCTTTTCCCTCGCAATAAAAGATTAATTACTTTCTGATATCTGAGAACTGATATACCTACCTATATATTATAAATTATAAGGAAAGGATTGGTAATCATGCAAAAAATACAATCTAGAAATTTTATTGAATCTCCACGAATTGAGGTCTTTAGAACACGTTAAAGGGTTGGTCGAGAAAGTTGGAAATTAATTTTTTAACAAATGTTGTTTTTCACTCAAGTTAACATACATAGTTGGGATTAACGAGAATTAAATTACCGAGTGTACTGAATATATATAATATTATGTTTCGCGTGACGTATCAATGTCAATGTCACCCTCAATATCACTACTTTGTTCTGTTACGTAAGTGTAAGCGTAATAAACTTCAGGTGATTAGAAGAGAAGATCTACCAAATTACTCCGTACGGCCAGAGAGCATAATTTTTTTTCTTATTCATGTTTAGAAATGTAAATTGTGAGAAAAATCATTTGAAAATATTTTTTTTTTCTTTGAATTTGCGGATGATCTGCCGTAAGATTTATGAATATTTTGAGGAAGTATCAGGATTTTGATCATAAATAACACCTTATTAGTTTATTTCCGAGCTTTCGATCCTTTATTAGATTATCTTCAGAGCTAAATAATATATATATATATATATTGCTTCCCTCTACCAAGTTTCATCTTTCTATTTTTTATTTATTTATTTATTTATTTGGCTCAGTTTACATACACAGTTTACATATATATTAATACATATTGAACCTTAACAATATTTATCAATTAAAATTTGAATCAAAATTCAAATCATGAACACAACTATATGTATTATATTAAAATGAAATAAAATAAAATTTAACCCTCTGTAAGATTAATCTTGAGTCGAGGGTTAAATTTTAAGATAAATTAACAGAGAAATTCAAAAACATAAATTTAATAAATTACTTTAAATTAAAGACATAAAAGAACAAAGACAAAATAAAAAGTAAAACAACATAAAATAAAGTAAATCAAAATAAAATAAAATCGTCATACAAATTCACATTCTTAGAAAGCCAGAATTAATTAAAAAACTCTTTATATGTCTAACATTTCTAAATTGATCATAATTATATCTATACTTTATTGCCATTCTCAGGCCAACAATTTGAGCATGTCTCGAGTATAATTCAGTTTTAATCCTGGGCAAAATTATATTTGTTCTGCTAGATATACGTGTGGGGTAATAATGCAAATTGTAATTTGTACAATTTATTCTATATAAATGAATACAAGCATTCAATAGGAATAATTGTTTTAAATTCAGTACCAAGTTTCATCTTTCTATTTCAAACCGTTCGCTGACAAAAAATTGCCAAATCACAAAAATTTACTGAAATTATATTCTTGGATAAAGTTTTCACTTTTTCCTCCAATTGTATTATTTTTTTTTTATTAGCTTTTCGGCCTTTCTAGCCATAAGCCAATTTACGATACTACTTATTATTTTAAAATTTGTCTCTACCCCCGGGGTCAGGTTGGAGGCCGGATGCCTCGATTCGGATTCGAACCCGGGTCCACTTGGTTAGCAGGCTGGCATGCTAACCCCTAGCCTACCCGACCCCCCAATTGTAATTTTTAATTGACTAAATTAATTCCAATTATGTGTTATAGTTAGACCCTGTTTAATTTATCAGAAAACAAAATAGACGGTTTCTTTTAGATCTAATTAAATATGTTAAATTTCATGTTGAAGGAGCTATTGTCCCCTCGAACGTGAGTCAGATTAGTTTGCGATTAGATTTTTTTTGGGAAATTGAAAGTTTCTAAGAGTAATTTATACTGCATTTTTTGAGTAATTCTTCCACCTCTTTTTCATGTGGCTATAAGTATATCGCTTTAAAATACTTTTTAGTATTTAATAATATACAAAGAAATAAGTAGTTTATGGAACTCTATGTGGAATTTATTCGATTCATTTTTGGGGAAAAAAGTGAGTTATTAACAATCCAAGTAACATATATGTGAACTGAGTTATTTATATGATATTCTATAAATATATATCATCGTATATACATATTCAATGAACGTACTTGCTCAACAACTATTTTAATTGATTTATTACGCATTTCTTAATATATTGATCGATTTTATTTTACAATAAACTAATAACTTAATCATTCATTCTTATTTCCTATATACAATTATTTTAATTTTATATAATGAAGAAAGTTATTGGCGAAAATCATGACATCTCTTTGAATTATATATTATGGTAGAAGTATTAATTATATGTAATGGAATAGCGAATTCACCTTTTCTGACAAACTTATCGGAGAAACAATTTCCATTCTTCCCTAAGAATTATTACCCGTTAATTTTCATTTATTAGATCAGTTTATACACCCAGTCCTTTTTTACACGATCTTCTTTTGCACGAATTCACTATAATGCGATTTGTTAGGATGGAAAAAAATTGTTTTTTACGCGATTTTGCCCACAATAACGCGATTTTTTTCTTGTAAAAAAAACACTGTATGTTAAAATCCAAAAATGTATAAATACTTATTGGGACCAAGACACGACATTCAAAGACGGATTACAACAGATTATATTGGTTTTTAAGGAATTTGGTGTTGGTACTTGGTGAAACATTTTTTAAAATTATTGGATAAAAATACTTGGTAGGTTTCACATTAAGAGAGAGATGTATTACTTTTAGGTGAAGGTTTAAGTAATATCTGGTTGCATACCATTTCTTCATTTCTTGCTTCAACCAGAGAGATGTATTACTTTTAGGTGAAACTTAATGTGAAACCTACCAAGTATTTTTATCCAATAACAGATTATATTCTCCAAACTAAAAGACCTTTATAGAATCAATGAACAACACATTTTTTACGCGATTATTTTCCCGTGTTGATTTGCTGGAACCAATAATCGGATAAAAAAAAATTGATGTATTTGATAAAACTTGGGAATTCGGTATGGGTCATTCATTATAGGTAAACTCCTGATGATGGGCTAATCATCTGAAATATATCGAGATATTTTTAATTATTTATTTTAACCCCATTTATTTTAATTTTTCCTTACTGAGAAATACCACTAACTTCAAACTCATTCTAATTTAACAAAATTAATGAACCCAGTAGGTAAATATAGCACATTAGATAAAACGAAGCCTCATTGAGATATTCCAGTAACTTCAAATGCTTTCTCAAGTGCTCTTTTGGCTATTCACCCTAAGAATATTTATAAAGAAATTAATTAGATCTTTTCCTATGATGCTATGATTCATCATAACATTCATTTGAAAATCCTCTAGAATGCAGATGAATATTCTAATTCCAATTGAAGCTCTTTAATCTCCTCTGAATTCCTCTCAAAACATAAAAGACGTGCGTGATCTCATTCCTTAGAGAAAGAACAACTTTTGCGACCAATTGAATATTTAAGTAGATATTAATGTGAAATATTTTATTTTTGGGCCCCTTTTTTTCTTTTTGTGGGGTAAAGTGAGGAAATAATGATGAAACATATGTCTACACCTTGTAAATGACATGGTCTTTAAAAGACACCAGTTAACATTATGGTCCATTAAATTTAGCTCTCATTGATATTTTCTATGAGTATAGATACAATAAAAACTTTGGTAAATTTTTTCCTAGATGTTTAAAATAAAAATCATGTTTACCACTCAATATCACATCAGTTCTATTATAAGTATTTATTCAAATTTTTCATACATAAAGTAAATATATGAATTGTAACAAACAATAATTATACTCAAATTTATTTTTAAGAAAAATTATTATTTTCCAAAAGTACATGTCACTGCTGTACTATAACTGTATAGGTATAGCTACTTGAAAAAAGCTTTATGAAAAATTTAATCGTCATAAACCATATTTTCAGTTTAATATTAATTCTAATGAAGTAATGATGATGATAAATTTTTATTCAACTATTTTTTAATTTATTTTTCTTATTCTTTGTGAAACTTTTATAAGTTTCCAAATAAAATGAGCATAGCTAGTCCTTAAATACACTGGAACAATTTAAATATTTTTGTGGTATACATTATAGATAGATAGACTTATCATAATATTTTTTTCTCAAACCGGGACAATTTCTTGAGTTTTCCAGAAAAAGAAACTGGGCGACTTTTCTGTGATTTTAGAAAGAGACAAATAAATATATTCAGCTAAGTACTTATGATTCAAAAAAGCTATGTAATGAACTAGTTAACAATAAACAATTATGTAGTAATTTTTAATTACTCTTTGCTGAAAATACCTTATTATTATTAAATAGTTATTAAGATTTATCGTTATCGTGAAAGTTCTTTAAAAATTCTTTGTTATTTTAAATCAGGGCTGTTTTCGTGTTGCCTAATTGCCATTTTTTGAGGATTCACTTTTTGACTTTATGTATATTCGGAAATTTTTAATTTTTTTCCAAAAAACTGGAACAAAATCACATTTTGGCTGGGACCATCCCTTTAAACAGGAACAGTCCCGGTTAAATAGGGACGTATGGTAAGCCTAATTATGTAGCTTTAATAAATAATACAATCAATATATAATAGGTATGTTTATAAAAATTTGCTTCACAATAAATTTATTTATGATTTGCTAGTAAAAATAATGGTTTATACTTTATATCTCTATAATATGGGGTTTCAAAAAATTTCTCATTCAAAATGGGCTCGCGAATGAAAAAGTTTTAAGAAGCGCTGTTATAAATATATTATATCAAATAACTCTTCTCAAATGACTAAGACAATGTTCAAACCTAAAAAGAAATATTTCATTTTATATTTTTCCACCCTTCTTTTGTATTCTAATTAGAGTGTTGATCTTTAATTCTAACCTGATTAGATCTATTAAATCTAATGAACCTTTTATGGAAATAGGGTGTGATTTATGAGGTGTTGGTGAATGTAACCCCTCAAGAGATGGAGGGTCAGCACCAAAAGTCAGCTGCTCCCTCAGACCGCATCGTGGCTGCCGTTGAAAAGACACCTCCGAATCGGCAATTGGTCCAACACCTTTTGGTCATGGCTTTTATTTATGCCTTGGCTTTCACGCTAATATGGACTTTACAATCACCTAGGTTAGATCAGAAATCAGTTTTAATATTTTTTTCAATTTATCCAATTCTTACTTAGATTTTATAGTTAAATAAAATGGAGTATTTTCTTATTATAATAAACTCTATTCATTTAATAAGATCTATTATTTAATTTAAAAATCTGGCGTGACTTTATCATACCCATATTTGTCTCTACTTTTAAAATAAATTTACTTCTATATTAACTATTTCTCAGAGATTCTCCATTTTTTTTCATTTTACTCAGGTGAAGCCTGCACATCGGGAGAGCCAAAGTATATTAAATTCACTCGAAATGTTTTTTTTATCCTGTTTAAAATTGTCTGGAACTTAGAAAATAATCATTTTATAAGCATTAGTTTTTTCTTAGTGTGTCTTTATACCCACGATAACTCAGACACGTAGTCATATAAAGTTCTTTCTGGTGCTAATTTTTTTTTTAACACGAAAAACTAATTATATTTTGGTTACCTTCAAAACTTCTACTTCAAAAATGCCTAAATTCCGACACGGGGGAATCGAGGGCGTGGTTTTGCTCCATATCGGTTAAATTTTATCTCTAGCACTACTCTAAACCTTGGAATCATGTTAAGCGGGTATATCACCTATTTTCCTGACGCCAATTATAATTGTGAGCGGAACTGGAAACATTTATTTCACTCCCGCACAACATTGATCAAGGTATTTTTAGAGTAAATCAAACAAATAAGGTGATGGCCTTTGATTGATGCAAATAAACATACACCTACATATAAATATGAATATAAATTTTTATAATTTTATTTGTTAAATCCGTTTAATAAATTTATTTATATCTAGGTGTTTATCCTTATTTAAATTCGCAGAGCACACCCTCTTATTTTACTTTTTAAAAATCGAAAACTCAGTTACTCTCGGCAAAAATCTTTTCAATTTTAAATATTTTATATTTCTCAACTTTTACATTTGTCTAGGGTGGAAAAAATTCGAGCAACTTTTTTATAAATAAAATTATAAATGAACACTAATGGTTTTGCATGACCCAATCTCAGCGCTTGCTATTTATCACTGAGCTGAAGTCAAGCATCCGTTCTCATAAATGATAACAAAACAATGCTCTTTGTTAATTTATTAAAATATATTTTTCTTTTAGGTTAACTGAAACTGGACAGCCAGTCATTTTTACTGTAATCGATTCATCTAAAGCTGACATCGATACTCGCATTATTAATAAAAGTAATATCCCTGTAGAAGGAACTTCACTTCACTTCAATTCAAATCATACGATTAACAAACCAAAAGACGCATCATTAATTGACGCCACGACTCCTCTAAAATCGGAAAAAACAGAAGAAACACCTTACATTGTCCATGCTGAGCCAAAGGTAGTTGTGATTTCATCAAAAGAAGAGGAAATCGTACCAAATGTGTTTAAGAGTGAAGAAAATAAAGAACAACAAAATGAACAAACAACAGCAAAACCTTCAACATCAATTCATCCAAATGTTGTAAGTTAATTTAGCCTGGAAACATTGTAGTTCGGAGAGCAAAAATGTGCGAACACAAATATGCTTGAATACTAAGATCATCGCGATATTATAAACGAGAATAAAATTCATACAAGTTTGTTTTAGCCGCTTTGCTATCCGCTCCACATGTTTGCAGCCTAAGGCTCATAATTATTTTATTAATTTTAAAGTACTAGCTTGTTAACTTTAGTCTATGAGTTTACTTTCGTTTCTTAATGAATACTTTTTTTAATTTCAACCGATTAGTAGTAAATCTATGATAAAATGACCGCAGATAGTAAAATAATATAGGTGTGGTTTGCGGTTTCTTTCTGTTTCAGCCTCCGTAGCAGATATAGGTTAATTTACCAGTGTTTTTTTTTTTTTTTTTTTTTTTAATTATTTTTCATCAGTTTTTAAATGACAAAAGAATGATTGATTAATAGAATCATTAAGGATGAATTTTCCTAGTCCTAAAATATTTGTAACAACCATTCAAAAAATTTATTTAATTTTCATGCTGATAAATTTAGGCCTTTGTGTTTGTATCGTCAAAAGAGTTTTGGCATTTAATGCATTAGAGCTCTCGTCACGAAAATAGTTGCATAATATGCATATTATGCCCGCTTAATACCAGCTACTAATGTTATTGTTTCTAGCGTTTTCGCTCACTTGCTTTTTGGAAACGGCAGCTGGTGTTAAGCTAATCTATGCTTTTATTTTCGTGACGCAAGCTATAGTTATCATTTTGAAACACAATACTTATCAGTACAAGGCATGAATGAACCTTCATTCAGTCATCAATCATATTCTTATACATTTGAAAACTGCAAAATTATCACTCGTAATGGTGTGTGTTTTGATGGAAATATCTCATAAAATATCATTCATTTAACTTACATATATTTATACATATAATTTATTTTATCAAACGTCACACAGTGCCATAACAATGTAAATCAACAGGTGCACCACACAGTTCCTAAGAGTTCGCAAGATAAAAAAAAAACCCTTAGTAAAAATGGTAAAAAATTGCTAAATTACATACATATAATATAAAATTGAGTTCTTCCAAAAAATAGCACTTCATTGTTTTATTACATACTATAAAAATTTCCCGAATTTAACTAATATCATAAGCCTAGTGGTGTATAATTTGATGATCCTTCTATTATAAAATAAATATAATTTTTTTTATTAAAAAAAACTTTAATTTATTATTTTCTTGTAATTCAAGTGAAATTTTATTTTCTAGGAACCGCAAAAAGAACCTGAAACGCCACCTTCTACTGAATCAGGACCACCAGCAACTACACCTGATGAGATGCCGTCCTTTTCAGAGTGGGCTCAGAAACAGTTAGCTGAAGAAGAGCGATCTCAACCACTAAACGAATCTTCAGGTTCTAGTGGTCAAACCGTAAAGACTTTAATAAAAAATTTTGCATCTCCTGATTGTGGAGCTAAAATCGTGGGTTCCAATCCTGAAGCAAAATCGGCCTCCTCGGTTCTATCTCCTTCTCTGGATGAATATTTACTTAATACATGCACAAGCCGAATATGGTTTATTGTTGAATTGTGTGAAGGCATTCAAGCAAAAAGAATAGAATTAGCTAATTTTGAATTATTTTCTTCATCGCCACGTAATTTTACCATTTCCGTTAGTGATCGATTTCCTACTCGGGATTGGCGGACTGTCGGACAGTTTGAAGCCAAGGATGAACGTAATGTCCAAAATTTCCCTTTAACTACGCATCTCTATGCCAAATATGTTCGTTTTGAATTATTAAGTCATTATGCCCAGGAACATTTCTGTCCTATTTCTCTTTTTCGAGTTTTTGGCACGAGTGAATTTGAAGTTCTTGACACTGATACACAAAGTCATAGTGATGACGAAGACGATGATGAGGACGAATCTCTTTTATTAAATAAAGTTGTTAATGAAAATGAACCTGAAGAACCCGGTAAACCTCAGAATTTATTTGGTAGTGCGCGGGATGCTGTCTTATCAATTGTGAAGAAGGCTGCTCAAGTTCTGGTCAAAGGAGGCGATCATAAAGACGCTCTTGTTCAAAACGACAATTCTTGTATTACACCTAGTCACATTGTAGTTTGTAACAATTGTAGTGAATCTCTATATGAAAGTGTATATTCACTACTTTCCTGTCAAACTGCAGTAATTTTTCAACAACTACAAGTAAGTTGAAAACATTTGAGATTTGTTTTTAAAATTATTTTTTGTTTACTTCATACATTGAACATGGCTCTTTGACATATCTGTTGAGAAATTTCAAAGTACGCATGCCTGGTACGCACGAGGGCATTAATTCTAAATCGTTATTAGAGAAAATAATTGAAATAAAATATTGTTTAAAAATGAGTCGTATTCTGTACAATTCCTAATACTTATTTTTTATATTTTAATTTATTAAATCGGTGCACTTTGTAAATTTTATTATTTTAAATTTTTGGTAAAATTACAGCCCTCTTTCATGAATTTCATGAAATTGCAGTTTTTATTTTTTTTAATTTCCTCTTCTGATGCTATTATTAATATTTATTTATTTGAGGCTATGTTACGAAGACTTTAACTTCATCATCATTCTAAAATAAATCTTTTATTCTGGTCACAATTAAATTTACTTTTCTGAGAAAAATGGAGCTCAGTGAGCTTAATTCCATTCTTCCCATTTAAATTCATTCAAATAATTTGTTATCTTTCCCTTGTTGTATTCTAAAATTTTATTATTAATTATCATCAAAAATATTTATTTTTTCGCAAAAAAAGAAAAATAAAAAAATGAGAAATCACTTCAAAAATTTTAATTTGCACATTAACTTTAATTATTTTACTATTTATTATTACTCTTCTTTCTAATATATTAAGAATACATAACTTCTCGTGGTGTTTATAAATTATTGAATGCTTTTTAGACGCCGTTTATGATGAAAGGTATTGGAGGAAGTGAAATTTGTCTTCGTTTTGGACTTGATTTCACGGCCCATCGTATTGAATCCATTATCCCATACCGAGCGAATCGATCTGCTTATTTATCTGCTCTCTTGCCGGAAGCTTATTTAGCTGCCTTTTGTAATGCTTTGGCAGTTTTAGAACGAAAAGTCGTCTTAAATGTATCTCAGGTGAGATTAAATCAATTTTTATTAAATGTCGAACGATTGTATTCATCCCCTCGAGAATTAAATTGGACTACCAAAAGGCAATCTGCGCCAATCAATGAATGACACGCCCTCTGAGAGGAAACTACTAAATTTGATATATAGGGTAGCCCATTTATTTAACTTTTGCAATTTGAATCTGCTATAAAAAAAACTAATGAATATATTTTCAAAATTATGAGTTTATTTGAAAGATTGGACATTTTCATTTATGAATGAAACACAAAATCATTATTCGATTTCCAAAAACAGTGCGCAAAAGATCGATTGGTTACTATTGGCTGTGTGGCAAGCATGGCCCCGTCCTGTTGAAACCAAATGCCACCCATGTCATCCTTTCCAATTTTTGGAAACAAAATGTTGTTTTTCATTCTTAAATGAAATGTCCAAACTCATAATTTTGAAAAAATATCCATTATTTTTTTTTTATAGCCGATTCAAATTCCAAACGTTGGATGGCCCACCCTACATATCAGACGTAATAATTTATTATTCAAAGATTTAATCTTCATCATTGTAAAATCTTGCAGTCAAGAGATTCTAAATCTAAACATAGATGGACCATATTTTTGGGTTTCGATTTATGAAAATTTTCAAAAACAGAAGGGTAATGGAAAACGACCCGAATCAAAAATTCAATGTAAAAGTTCAAATGGCTAGAAGTTAACATTTCTTCTATCTTCAATTTTATTTTAGTTACAAATTTAACCCTCTCTTCAAATCAGAGCAGGAAAGCTTAGAGAATATAATTATTCCTCTCTAGGCAGCGTTGCAAAATAACATGAGGCTTCCTGGGAAACTAGTTTTTAGTATTTAAATTAAATTAGAAGTATAGATAAATTGCTATTCAGACATTTGTACCAGCTGAAAATCTAACCCGGAAATTAGTATGTCCTTAGACCAAGTCCGGTCTTACCACTGTGCTGCTGGTCCCAACCCAAACAGAATCTAGACGAAGATAGATTTTTGTTTTTCAAATTTCACTATCTCTTTATTTTATTTTTTTTGTTAAGCAACACCTGCCTATTAAGTTACAATTTTAACCACCTTTCCTGCTGCGATTTGACAGCAGGTGGTTAAATTTTATAGGCAGGTGTCACTTCTCACATATTTCAATAACAATTTTTTTTCAATTTATTAAAAATGTTAATTTACCATTAATTTTAAGCTAATCTTTAATATTTAATTCGGAAACTAATTTATTTATCTATGTTATTGAGTTAATTTAGCTTTGTTCATTGATACAATAATTATTGATATGTTAAGCAAACAAACATATATAATGGCATTATAATCTAAACTAATGGTATATTAATCCAAATGAATAATATTGTTTCTAAATTAAAATTCAATCAATATCATCAGAATAAATTAATTAAATAATCATATTTTTTCTTTTGATTTTCTTTAGGTTTCTGTAAATATTCCTAACTCCGATCAATTTAATATATCCGAACAAGAAAATGATTCTGTACCAGAATTACCACCGAATGCTTCTGTAGGTCTTGATGAGGTTCACTTAACTCCCATCTCTACTTGCTCATCTCTCGACACTAATAATCCTCAAATCGAATCGCCAGCTTCAGTTCCTCCAAGTGGTGATTTCTTTCAAGAAAATAAACCTCCACTCGATATCCATCCTACAAGAACTTTGCCAGATAATCTTGTAAAGGGCATTCAGGTAACTTTATTTTTATTAGATTAAATGAATAATATTTAAATATATTTCTTTATTCTAAATTCACAGTTCAAAATGATCTAGGGAACAAAACATTTTCATAAAGTTTAGGGAACGAAGAAAAGATTATTTTTATTACAGACAAAAGGATCAGCCGGGCTCGAACCCGGGATCTTTGCATATGTACTGCAATGCTTTGTCATAAGAGGTTTACCTCCCATATCCACTAAGCTACTGATCCCCGAACTCAAGACCCGGGTGAAGAGAAAATTATTTTCGATCTTTGGGGTCTGCGGTCGATTGGGAGGCGCTGGAATAATTAATTTTCATAAAGATTTCTAATATTTATAGGTCTGTTTTAAAAACTAATACTCATTTTATTCAGTTAGAGGCAAGTTTTGCAAACCCAAGATTTTAACCTAATTTGATTTTTCTGCATAGACCTTTAATAATAACCATAAATATTCACAAAAAATATAAACAAATACTATTCAAACACCTCCCTTTCGATCTCGTAACCCAAAGTTAGAAAACGATTTTATCATCGCCCTTGAGCGGTAATCACAACAAAGCCTCGTCTAAAGACAATTTTAAATTATATTAGATTAGAGTATAATAAAAAAAAAATTATTGTAAACAAAAGGATCAAATAATGAAATTTCATATTTATATAGACATTAGGGCTCTGTGATACGGTAGGCCAAGACCCTCAGTCTTTAGACTTTACGAGAGCATCACGCCGATCCTTTTGTTATAAATAATAAAATGATTTCTTTATTCTCTATTTTAATAAACAAATAAAGTTTTGTTCTCTATATAGTATATAAAGCAAAACAAATAAATTATTTGTTTAAATTAAAATAGTATTGCAAGTGGATATTGATGAGGCAGTCCAAAAAGAAGATAATTTATACTATCTTTTGCTGATTAATAAACCGATGTTTCGAGGCATTCGCTCCTTCTAGGTGTTTAAAAAGTCAGTGAGAAATCCAATGAGACATTCCCTCCTGTCTCCTCTTTCAGTGGCAGTAACAGAAAGAGGAGATAGAGGGGAATGACGCATTGATTCCTTCACTGACTTTTCAAAACCCTGAAGAAGGAGGGAATAGCCTCCGAAACGTCGGTTTATTAATAAAAAGATAGTATAAATTATCTTCTTTTTGACTCCCTCATCAATATCCACTCAACTTCACTTATCAGTCCGTCTCCAAAAATTACTCCAATCTTATTAAAATAGTATTTCAATCATTATTGAAGCTTTGATTTCTGTGAATAATTTGATTAAATGAAATTTTATTTCAATCACACATAGTAAATTTTAAAGACATTTATTGATAATACAATAACGAATTCAAATGATTTCGGTCGACTAATTCTGCCATCGTTATTAAGTATAAAAACCCATCGCTATTTATGATAGACTGTAGCATTTGGCATACTTGATACCTACCAATTACAGAATTAGTCGATCGATTCGTTGTAGCTAGTTCTTTATTGTATTATTTGTTGTTTTATCGCTAAATATCTTTAAAATTTACTATTAAGTATTTTTAATAAAGTTATTAAATAATCATAAATTTTATTAAATAATAATAACATTACAAATACCTTTGTAGGAATTACCAGAATTGAATTCCATTCCAACTACTACAGAAACATTATTGAAGACAAAATTAGTGAATGACTCTCAAGAAACAACTCCCCCGTCATCATCGTTGCCCTCATCTTTATCATCATCCTCTTCATCAGTTATATTAGAAACGGAAGAAGAAGATTTGGATTCCCTTCTTGATGAACTCACTGATCTAGACCAAAATGCTCAAGTGATATCGAATGGAATCCCCTCTGTTTCAATTACAACTCAACCTCCGCCTACCACTTCATCCACTCAGCAAACGAATAATAATAATCAACCCGCATCCACTACTCAATCTACTCCGATATCAACAACATCACAACCTCAACAGAAAGAATCAGTATTTCAGAGACTTTCAAATAGAATTAAGGTAATATCTTAACTAATTTATATTTATATGCGTTTCAAATTCACTATTAATAAATTCAAATTAAAACTTAACATCATTCGTTAGGGTTTGGAGAAGAAATATAATGATTTATAAAAGGTTATTTTGCCGACTATAGTAGAATTAAATTTTCTTTGAAAAATTATGAGGTCGAGTGGATATTGATGAGGCAGTCCAAAAAAAAGAAGATAATTTGTACTATCTTTTATTTTTATTCAAAAACCGACGTTTCGGAGGCTATTCCCTCCTTCTTCAGGGTCTGTAATTAATTAAAATGGGATTTGGCCATCATTACAAACAAGATCATCACAAAATTTTTTTATATAAATACAATTAATATATAATTATATACAATTTTTTTAATCAAAAATATTCTACTCACTTTGAAAAGTCAGTGAAGAAAAATATTGATATTTTTATAAAAAAAAATTGTGATGATCTTGTTTGTAATGATAATGGCCAAATCCCATTTTAATTAATTACAGACCCTGAAGAAGGAGGGAATAGCCTCCGAAACGTCGGTTTTTGAATAAAAATAAAAAGATAGTATAAATTATCTTCTTTTTTTGAACTGCCTCATCAATATCCACTTAATTCACTTATCAGTCCGTCTCCAAAAATTACTCCAATCTTATTATGAGGGTCTCTTTTAGTGAGCCGGAATTATTATAGATCATTTTTATTACATGACAGAAGGATTGTATTCACACGAATACAACCTCTCTGACATTTAATAAAAAATACACTACATCTCTGACTCACTACAAGAGAATCTCGTAGATGTCAGAACGGTTGATTTCACTGGAAGAGATGAATACAAGCTTTTTAACAATCTTCACAATTATGTTTTCTTGAAGGAGACAATAAAAGAGTGTGTCTTCTGCTGGAATTATAAATTTTTAATTTATTTATAACGAGACTGTAGTTTCGAGGGCTTTGCCATCTTCATCAGTCTATTAAAATTAGCAAAGCTCTCGAAACTATAGTCTCGTTATAAATAAATTAAAAATTTATAATTCTTGCAGAAGACACACTCTTTTATTGTCTCCTTCAATTGATAAAAATTCTGCTACTCTCGGCAAAAAACTTTCAATTGTGTTTTCTGTTGAATCTGAGTTACTTGCATGTCTGAAGAATTCATTCAACAATATGGCTGAACATAATCCTTTTATCACAAGAATGTCTTCTACTGAATCCAAGCTGTTCTTTTTTAATTTTTATTACATTTTGGAAGGGTTGTATTCACCGGATTGGGCAGGTGGTTAATACAATTCTTCTAAAATGTAATAAAAATTTTATCCATAGCAACTCGGATTTAGTAGAAAACACCCACGTATTTTCCCAATAAATTATTTGTATTGAGACTATATCTAAATTTTGAACTCATAGTCACGTTATTTTGTTCCTTTGATATGTATCTCCATGTTCTAACTCACTATTTTCGGATTGATGTCTTTATACTCATCTCTATTTATTTATGCTATAAGAAAAGTCTTAAAATAAAAATGTTAAAAGTTTACATGAATAAATTATAAAAAAAAAAATGTTTTGCCTAACAAAAATATATAAATTCGGAATAATAAAAGTTATTTTAATACTTTTTCTAAATTATAAGGTCCTGCAAATTCAACTCAAGTATTTTAAGGAGTGAGTTGTGCCACTTAAAAAATATAACTACTTTAATAGTGATTGCGACGAGCTTAATGTTTTCAGCCCCCCCCCCCCCCAAGTTGGCCAGGGGCCCCACACTATATTGTTCCTCCATTCAAGAAAGGAATTCACTTTTATATAATTAATTTAAACCTTTTTGAGAATATAATTATACCTTTAATTTATTGTTTCTTTTTAATTCTAATTTGTTTTAATAATTTTTTGTAGACATTAGAACGTAATATGTCTTTGAGTGGACAATACCTAGAAGAATTGTCTCGTCGTTATAAACGCCAAGTGGAAGAAATGCAACGTGTTGTTGAACGTACATTAGCCACAGTAGGAGAAGAATTAGTTAAAAAAGCGACTCAATTAGAATTAGAACATTCAAAACGTGTTGAAAAATTAGAAGCCAAATTGGACCAAGTAACTTCGATAGTTGAATCTTTAATAGAAGATAGAGATAGCTGGTCTAGAAAAATAATTTTAAGTATAAGATACTCATATATTCTAATTAACGGAGAATTGATGCAAAGGCAGTCTAAGTATATAATAAAAAATACAAATTTCGAATAAATTCATTTAGTGAAACTTCATTTTCATAAAAAATAACGTTTCGGCTCTTTTTTCGGCTTTAAAAGGGCAATGAAGGAAGCTTCTAACTAGCTTCTTCTTATCTGCTTTAACAGTACTTGTATGTTATATGTAGTTTGATTAATATCTACAAAATACTTTATTCAAAATTTTTACTTTTAATTATCCTTGACTATCTTTTCTTAAATTCTCCATTGGGTTCATCAGTCCATTTCCAAAAGTAAATACTTCTAATATATTCTATTTAAGAATGAATGGCATTCATAATTGTTTATTACTTCAACATACGGAGTATGGGGAATTATTGTAATCGTGTTTTTTTTTTAGAAATTTCTCAAAAAATTTTCTTTCGATTTTGTTAAAAAAAAATTCACTGAATACAAACCATTAGGACCTTCAAAAAATAAAATTATCGATATAAACGTATAAACCTAGACTCTTTGATTGATCTGTGTCAAATTTCGTATAGGTCTCCTTTAAGAATGAATACCCTCAAGAAATTGATAGTTTCCAAATGAGGAGGTTCCCAAAATAATTAAAATTTTAAACATTTCCATGTTTAGGAAATAAAAATATATTTCTATTTTATTTAATTTTAATATACGAAGAGGGGCATCTGTTTACTAAAGTCAACAATTTATTTTTCAGTTAAGTCTTCAACAAACTCTTCTTGTAGCTGTGGAAGTTTGTTTACTTATCGCTGCAATATGCTGGTGCCGCGGGTATGGCCTGGCTAGAGAAAGACATATTAATTACCAAAATTCCGAGGAATATGATCCAGAGGATGAAGAAAATGCTAATCGACATTTGCAAATTATCAGACGAATTAAACGTCGAGTGAGCGTAGTTGGTGTTCCTGAACTTGAAATACTATCGAACTCTTTAAATACGAAGCAAAGGAGACCCAGTGAAGAGGCATTAAATATATCAGGTCTTAAATATATCACTTAGCTTCTATTATTATTTATGTAGTTCGAGCTTTGCTTCGTTTTTTTATCTTATTTAAAACTGACATATTCATATTATTTTTAATTAATTATTGTTTAATTAATTGTGATGGAGTGGCAGCCCAGATACTATTTCCCAATAAAAAAAATTAATGCATGCGTTTCAACTTTTTTTTTAACAATTCTTCTGAAGATCTTCCCTTATTCTTCAGGGTTTAAAAGAGTCAATGAAGGAAGCAACCTCAAACATTTCAATTATGTATGTGCAAAGACAAGATATTACAAAACAAAAAACTCTGATACAGGAACAATAAGGTTGCTGTTGTATGCTTCCTTCAGGCATCTATATTAAACATATCTAACAACATCTTTGACCTTTAAATTTCTTTTTTAAATGTAAAGAATTTGAGTACAATATATTATCACTAAGATCAAATTGTCTGAAAATTCTATATTATTTTTTAATTAAATTAATTTGAGGAATACCTCCAGTAGACTGAATTTTGAAAAATATTATGATTTTAAAAGATTTATAAGCCAAGAATCTTGAAAAATGTATGTTTGCATTCATTTGTAGGAACTGGCATTGATTTGTGGAACAATCTGTCTATTACTACTTGGAATTATAGTTCTCTGCCTCCTATGATTATAAATTTTATCAAGTTCTAATGTCATAGAGTTTTACAAAATTTTATTTAGTAACGAATACCGCTTGATACAATTATTTTAACAGAAAAATATTTGTTATATGTTCAGTTAATGATTCTCAGTTTTTTAAACTAATTTCAAGAAAATTACGATTGTTATTTAATGAAACAGTCGCTTTAACATCAATCGGGATAGGGTTCGTGTGTTAAATATGCAAATTTCAATGGTCAATATTTACAAATTTAGTGCCGCAAGGACTATTGAAAAAAATTTCTGCGTATAAAGGACACTTATAAATATGTGTATTCAAAGTTTAAAAAGGATTGCAAGAAAATCGATTTATTAGGGAACGTCCTTAACAACTTATAGCAAATGCCGGGATAGCTAATGCGCCCTGGTATCGGGTTTTTGCACGAAATTTTTAAATTACTTTTTATCTTTTGATAGAATGTTGGAAATCTATGTTCATGTTATTTGTTAATGAGCATACATTTCTTTTTTTTCTTTTTGTACTTGTTTATTATTTGTTAATTTGTTGTAATTAAATTTGTTTTGATGTCTGATTGACCTAGGCACTAAGGACTTCTGCCTCTAAGCAGGTCGAGTAATAAAAATTTATTTATTTATTTAAAAATTCAAAATCATTCATTAAATTTCAATCAGTTTTTAATTTTTGATTCATTGTTATATTTGATAAATAATTCATGATAAATTTTCAGGTCATTATGATGATTTATTAATCCATGATTCGAATGAACAAGCATATAGTAACAATACCAACGGCTCTAGCAAAGCTGAGTCAAGGCGACGTCGTAAAAAGCGTCGAGAAGCGAACGAAGCCAATCGACGTGTGAGTTGCCCTCCAGAAGTCAATCAGAAATATTATTCAACCCAACAAATGACCACTTCAAAACCAGCGCCGCCCCCTCTTCCACCTACTACTTCATCTTCAGTTACTACAGCATCAACAAGTACAACAAAAACAGCTCTTACCTTTACTCAAAGGCGTCTTTCGGCTCCAATGTTTATAAAAACAGCCCTTGCATCGAGAGAAAGCCGACGAGGCGCTGAATCAGCACCAATCAAATCGAAGTACGTTAAAAAAAATGGAAAATATTGTAAGAATTTTAACTTTTTCAGTTTACTAATTTTAACAATTATATTTCATATTATATAGAAATCATTTTATCATTATTTCATAAAATAATAATATATTTATAATATAATGGTTGGAAAGTTTTTGAAGTGTTTCGGAATTTTTTGTTTACTGGATGTGAAGTAATAGTACGATTGAATAAAACAATTTAATTTTGTGTTTCGAAGGTATACCATCTTTGCAAAAGTTTTGGTACCCCTTCAGTCGAATAACGCACTTATCATACCAGGTGTTTGTTTCAACGGCCGGCTAAATCCTTCAGTCCCCTATTGATGAATAATTGCTTTCATAAATATTCCAAGCTCACTAAAAAACTTGTTATTTGTTATTTTCTTAAATCAAAAAGAAATGTATATTTATTAATGATTGAAATAATTTATTAACTACTTTTGAAAACTCTCAGGTAGAAAAGGGGATTATTCTATTATTATAGCTATAAATTGACAAAGTTATTTATTAATGGATTAGTGCAGGTAATGTTTTCTTGATTATCACTAAGGCTCGTATAAGAACCCGTAAAACTTTTGCAAAGAACGATTCACAGTGAGGGGATAATAATTAACAATAATGAAAACCTCTACTTTAAAAATGACCCTTTTCATGTTATAGTCATGATATTTTCGAATCCTAAGATATTTTGATGTTTTATTATTATTTTTTTTTAAAGCATAATATGCAAATAAGTACAATAAAAAAATCAACATGATACGGCTTGCTTGAACGAGACTTCACTTCTCAACTCCATACATTGAATGCATGACTGCCTTTTCTACATTAGAATAATTTTTCATTTCCAACAATGAAACACTTAGCTAAACTGACAATAATTAGTATGTTTATTTGATGAAAATCCACTAGGATAATGATTGAAAATAAAATAATAAATTAACTTAGATATCTTAAGATTTAATCCAAAGATATAACATAAAGACTGTTTATTTGTGGGCATTTTATCAACTTGTTTGTTCAATTGATTAGAATACATTTCTGAATTAGCTGAACTTTACATCCTATATTTATTTATTATTTTTCAAATATGTTAAGCTTGTATTTTTGTGATTAAATTTATTAAGAGTTGAAATTTTGTTTAAATCACACATAATTAATTATAATTATTTATTGAACACGATCAAATAATACATTATACAACGTTTCGATCGGCTAATTGGCTAATTTAACCTAAAATCTTAGTGCTCAATTCTCATACTTGAAAACAATCGCATAATATGCCGATCGAAACGTCGTACTTATATTTTATTATTTATTCGTGTTCAATAAATAATTATAATTGGTTATGTGTGATTTAAACAAAATTTCAACTCTTATTTATTATTTTGTTTTATTTACTCTTATATTTTTTTAATTTAATCCAAAATTTCAACTCTTATATATTATTTTGTTTTATTTACTCTTATATTTTTTAATTTAATCCAAAATTCATTGTTTTTATTTTTTTGTTAAGACAATCCAAAATTGAAAAGAAACTTTCGGCTCTGGTAATGGTGCTTCTCTGCTTTTTCTGTCTTACTGTTCCGTTTATCCCCTGTGTAAATAAAATTTTGGGTGCAGACAAACTTTCCTTATGGCTCGAGAACCTGAAGTGATGAATAAATGTAATTAATTTAAATTTCAAAATTTTTATATTTTAAATTTATATAACAATTTAATTTTAAAAGTATAAATGAATTAAATATAATAAAAGATTTATTAAGAGCAAATCAAAGATGATATCCTCTGCTTCATGTAAATAAATATATCCACATATAATTTTTGGAATTTGAATCGACTATAAAAAAAATTGATGAATATTTTTTCAAAATTATGAGTTTATTAGAAAGATTGGACATTTTCATTTATGGATGAAACACAAAATCATTATTCGATTTCCAAAAACAGTGCGCAAAAGATTGATTGTTACGTTGGCTGTGTGGCAACTGGCCCCGTCCTGTTGAAACCAAATGTCACCCATGTCATCCTTTTCAATTTTTGGAAACAAAAATGTTGTTTTTCATTCTTAAATGAAAATGTCCGGACTCATAATTTTGAAAAAATATTCATTAGTTTTTTATAGCCGATTCAAATTCCAAAAGTTAGATGGACCACCCTATATATGGTGGCCCATCTAGCTTTTGGAATTTAAATCGGCTATAAAAAAACTAATGGATATTTTTTCGAAAATATAAGTTTATTAGAAAGATTGGACATTTTCATTTAAGAATGAATTTGAAAAAATATTCTTTAATGAAAATGTCCAATCTTTCTAATAAACTTGTAATTTTGAAAAAATATCCATTAGTTTTTTTTATAGGCCTTTCAAATTCCAAACGTTAGATGGCCCACCCTATATATAAAAATATAAACCTATATGCTTTTTTTTAATTTTTATAGAGATTTCTTTAGACACATATTTAATAATTACTTTACATTGGGAAGATGGAAGAAATATATACTTTTATTTCCTATTTTTAATTGATTAATTGAACATTTTAGCACCTTCAAGTGGCTATCCTCAGCATAACAACATAAAATTATAAAAAAATTGAAATTGTGCTCAGGAATGACAATTGAAGTTGTCCGAAAATTTCAATTAATCAATTAAAAAAAGAACACATAAAATATATTTTAATTGATTTTTACCATCTTCCCGATTTAAAATAAACTTATATGAATGAATTTATTTATTTGCATCTAGCGGAGGACATCCCCTTTGATTTGTTTTAATCATCAACCCTGATACTCTCGAAAATAAAACTTTTTAATTTAAAGTATTTTTTCTTTCAGCATACCACCTTCTACGAAATTAAAATCCGACAATTGGGAATGGTATAGATATCGCAAATCATCTTCGAATCCTCCAATCGTTGCTTCAATTTCCTCAACTTCGCCAGATTCTCATCAAACATCAACATCTTCATCATCTTCTCAACCATCACCTCCTATAGAGGTTTCTTATAATTCCCCTAACGGTCTTACTAACAATTTTGCTAGTGACAATTCTGATACATTGTCCAGTGATAGTCGAAACAAAAAGCAATCTGGATTTAAAAAAATATTCAAAAAATTTTTCTAAAAACATTCCTTTGATTTATTTTTCTTCCTTATTTATTACTCTTCTACACATTATTTATTTTAATTATTATTTAAAGAAAATTAGATCTAATCCTACTAAAGCAAAAGAAGTTTTAGGACTAAATTTACCTTAAATTATTTAAAAAAAATTCTAGTGAAATAACTTTAGATTTCAATTTGCAACAAATCTAGTCCTGAAACTTAGTTATTAAGATAATTCGATTAAAAAAATGAAAATTCATACATTCATTTTGTCTCTTTTTTATATTCGACTTTTGGACATTCTCTAAAGTCTAGTAAACATTCAGAAGCAAAGTTTCTGAAACATTATCTGGAATGAAATCTTAAATGTAGACATGTTTTAAAACAAATATAGTGTACTCCACCTGGTTTGCTAAATGTTTCACATCTACACCTGAGATTTTATTTGCAAAAAGTATAACTAAATGTTTAACGCCCTATTTGGCATAATATACTCGCGCCTCTCTCGGCGTACTGAGCATGTGCACTTGACAATTTTGCCAAAGTACGCATACTCACTAAGCCCAAGTTCAGTGCGAGTGCATTAAGTCAAATATGGCATGAAACATTACAACCTCTGCAAAAAGTATAGCTAAATGTTTAACGCCCTATTTGGCATAATATACTCGCACCTCTCTCGGCGTACTGAGCATGTGCACTTGACAATTCTGCCAAAGTACTCATACTCACTAAGCTGTAAAAATTTAGTAGGCAGACGTTGTCACCATGCAGAAATACAAAAGAGTTTTCGTAGATCATCCAGATAGATAAGCTGTCTCGAACTCTCTTAAGAATTCGATATTTTCACTGAATTTCTGCATTTTTGAACCCAGATTCTTCGTATTGGAAATACAAAGTCTTTGGCACCAGAACGGATTTTCATATTGTTGTTGAGTTATCGTATATATTAGAATTCAGACTGGGAGAAAAACACAAGAACAGTTTTCGAGTTCAATGCGAGTGCATTAAGTCAAATATGGCATGAAACATTAAGCGATCAGAAACATGTTTAGATACAAGTTTAGAAACCTAATATCCAAGTTTGTTTTAGGCTTAAAAGATAGTTTATTATTTATTGACCAAATAAAAAAAATGTACATATTTATTTGTAAATTAATATAATTTAGAAAAACAATGATTTAGCATGTATAAATTGAAAATAATTTATAACTTTACATATAAAATTATTTAACATTAAAAAATGTATAAATTTCTAAAAAGACTGTTTTTATATTTAAAGTTATAAAATGATAGATATTTATTTGGCGGGGTTCTAAGTTAGAACTTCTAACAATAATTAATTTCTTTGATGCTCGTCTTTTTTCTCATTTCAGAAAAAAATAATTGAAAAAATTGTTAAGTTTATCCATTTAAACTGTAAAATTTAATTATGCTTTTTGAAGAAAACTGAAAAAAAAAATATTTTATTGCAAATGACAATGTTGATGATATTTTATGAAGGGGAAATTATATCATTTAAATTAAACCGATTCATTCATTAATACAATATTAAGAATTAATGTAAATATATATTTTTTTCTTCTAATTTTTAATTATATTTTGTTAAATATAAAAAGTTAGTATTTTTCAAATTCATAGTAATTATTATTTTAAAATCTTAGAAATTCCTATATATTTGTAGTTAATAAATAGAATTTTACTTCAGGAACAATTTTCTAAATCAATTTAGATAACTTATCAACAAATATTATTTGTAATTCTTTGAGTAAATAATGTTACCTTTTAGATAAGTGCAAAAGCCATTTTTTCAGTTAAAAAAAATTATAAAAATTGAAATAACCGACTGCGTAAAAAAAAATCAAATAAAATAAATCAAACATGAGCATCTTCATTTGATGAAATCTAAAAGTTTCTCGCTATAAGTTACTTAATAATATTCAATTTAATCATAAATAGACTAAAGATAAGATAACAATTAAAATTATCGTTGAACGTTTGCGCTCGAAGTACTACTCATTTTTATACTTTTCTTTAATTTGACTTTCATTGTTTTGGAGGATTTCCAAACAAAAATTTATTTAAAAATGGATGAAATGGTTCCATTAGACTAGAAATTTTGAAGATCCCATTCTGCCTTTCACTAACTTTGCCATAGGCTCTTTTTTCCAAAATTTGAAAACAATTTTTTAAGACTTTTCGAATACATAACACAGGTCGACAAAAATTTGTACCCGTAAACCTAACAATGGATTCCAGTAGAGTTTCATAAACTGATTTTCATGCAATTTCTCGATTTTTTACAACAGGTCAGAATTTCGAGATACAATCGGTTAAAATGACGGAAAAGGCCATTTTGACCTATTTTCTAGTCACATTAATTATTAAACAGCAATATTTGCAATCAAAATATTTTGTCCACTTAATAGAAAACAACTTCCTCTTTGATTTTCAAATTACCACTTGTTTGTAGCTCAATTAGAACCCGAGTTATCGGTAAAAAACTAAGACCATATGTTTCAATCTATGTTTATTGTCCTTTATAATCACGTAGTTTTAGTTTTTTAGTTATAACTTACGTTCTAATTGAACTAAAAACAAGTGGTAATTTGAAAATCAAAGAAGAAGCTGTTTTCTATTACATCATCAAAATATTTTGATTTCAAATATTGCTGTTTAATATCTAATGGGACTAGAAAATAGGTCAACATGGCCTTTTCGTCGTTTATCATTATTATAATCACTACAAAAGCAAACTTTATATGGAAAATAGGTATTTTTCCTTTATTTTGATGCACACTGAATAGAAAAATCATGAAATAAATCTTAGGACAAGGAAAAAAAAAAATTGTCGACCTATGTAATCTACTATTGAAAAACAACTCTTTTCTTCATTTTTTTTTCTTTTTTAAACTGACAACTATTGATGTCAGCTTTTAAAATAAATCAAATTGTAAATTTTATTATTTATTATTTTTTTTATTCTTAATAATTATTGTGACTCGTATAGTCTCCCATATTAATTGAATTTTGGACAGATAATAAATTGTTTCAAGTTTCAAAAAACACTTTGTTTTCAATAAAAATAAAAACATGGACTTACACTTAATGTTCGATTCAGACTCAAGCGAAAATTTACAATGAATTGGTATACTTCGAAGTGAAATTTTCTAGTTGTGTAGATAAAACAGATATCAGAGGGATAACATATTATGCCAGCAGTACACTCGTCGAATACTGAGTCCTTTCGCTCTCGAGTCTCATGCCCCCTTTGACTCATACTCCGACTTGAAGCATTAACGAAGCGAACTCTACTTGAATGTACTCTCTCGCTTTGACTTGGCCTTTATTGTTTAAAGTGTTCTGCTAGCATCAAGGACTCAACCAACCGGATAGCAAATTTGGCAATTGGATTCTACTCCCGAGGAGGCTGGTCCCTTCTGACATTAATTTCCAAAAATAACATTGATCTAGTCTTTAAATTTTGATTATTTTTTTTTTATCAAAAACAATTTATTTTAAAATTTTTTACTAATTCCTAAACAGTAATCACCACCATTTTTTGTCGAAAGGCAGAAAAAGACTTTTGCACTCATCCAATAAATAATTTGAGTTTATTGAAATAAAATGAATATCACGTTGCCTTGAAAAGACACCAGCAATTTGATACAAAATAGATTTATTCTTTAAGACAATGAGTAACTTATTTCCCTGATAATTTTTCATAAGAGTGAGTGCATCTATTGTGTTTTTGTTTTTTTAATATATAGAGAGAGAGAAAAAAAATCGCCAAATAAATTGCCCTGTTGTATTATATCATTATATTTATTATATCGTAATGTAAATAATGTGACTAGAACATATCTAATGACAAGATATTCATTTTGAAGACTGATGTCATTATTTATGTTCCAATTAATAATAATGTATAATATAAAATGGGAATAAATAAATATCTTTGGAATTAATGAACATTTTCTTTACTTCTGTTTTTACTGTAAATTTTAATTTTTAACTTTATTTTAAAAATTTAGTTGTGTGTGTGTGTGTGTGTGGTTCCTTATTAAATTTTATTTTATTTCATTTTAATTAATTTTATTAAATGTTGTATAGTATGAAAATAAATATTTTCTTCATTAAGAAATTAAACTTTTAAATATCTTATTTAGTTTAGGAGCTATGATGCTCCGTCAGACGGACAGACATTGTAGTGACACTACTTAATAGGGTCCCCTTTTACTTTTTAAACAGAACCCTGAAAAAGGTAATATCAATTTTAAGTGTTGATTTATTCTTGGTTCAAGTCAAACTGAAATATTTTCGAAAAGATTTTTAAAAATATTTTGTCCCCTTTGAACAAATAATTGAAGTATTTCATAGGAATTCTAAAATAGTTAAAATTCAACGTTACTTATTGAAAATAGTTTTTTATTCACTTGGAGAGAGATAAGTCGGGTGATTTTTAGAGAGTCGTAGATGACCAAGCCTTGCAATTTTGATTCAAATTCTCTCAACTTTGGTTTATAGATTAATAAAATGATCATGCGTGAGTATGTTAGATGCTGCCAATATATTTTTTCCTAAGACTTTTGATCTCAAAGATAACGCATCATGAAATCATGATTCTTCGGAACATAAATTATTCGTCTTTCACTGAGGGTCATTTTTAAAAATATGAAATTAATAAATATTATAAAACAATATACATATATAAAATGAGGTAAAATTTGAGAAAAGAAAATTGAGCTTGAGTCGACATTGGTCAGAGTCAGAAAAGAAAAAAACATAAGATGAAATTTTTTAAAAATGGCGGGGGGGGGGGGGGGGCACGACAAAGACGGAGCGAGCGGGACTAATTGTTCGTGCCACGGACAGGTACCTGAGAAGGTACAATTTAAAAGGTATATAGAGAGTGCAATTACCCTTATAATGTGCAACAATGAAAGGAATGTTTATTTAATTTATTATAACATATAATCAATAATTGTATTTTTATACACTTCCAATTGACTATCTAAAATATTTGAATTATTAGGAGAGGGCTATTTTATCTCGGTGGCTCCACTAGAGGTCCACGGCCTTTTCTTCTATGTGGGGATCAGGTTATTATTAGAGGGTGGTTGGCCATGTAGTGCATGACGAGGTCGAACCTAGGTTAATGTTGTCGGATTTGCCGAGCGTGGTTGGCAATGCTCGCACGTATCTTGAAGCGCGACCCGCCCAATATAAAGCGTCGCAATCTTGACAAGTTAATTTATACTACCTTGTCTAATTTATCAATTTTGTCTATTTTATTGTTAACTGACCGAGATGCCTAAATTGTTGTTGTTATAAAAGCAGAGTGATTCCATATGATCTAAGGGTATGGGCTAATGGAGATGTCATGATGATTAGAAGCAGTGCATCTTCTATATATTTTCGGTTCCAGATTCTAATGAGTGTAAGTGTGAGATAGTGAATTTACGTTTGATTTTTATTGCAAATTTTGTTGATAGCGAAATGTTATATCCATTATTCAGACTATATTCTGAATGATGTTAAGTTCTTTATTGAAATTTATAGTATTCATAGGTATACTGAGGAGTCTATGAATCATTGAATAGAATGCTGCAAAATTTTGTATCAATGGGTGATTAGATGAGAAGGGAACGACTGTGTCCGTGAAAGTGGGTTTATATATTTCATAGTGTAATTTTTGATGTGAAATATTATTTGAGTGTCCAAGAGCGAGAGTATTATTTGCACAATATACTCTCGCTTTCTTGACCTTCAAATAACTATTTCACATCAAAAATTACACTATGAAATATATAGAAAACCCACTTTCACGGACACAGTCATTCCCTTCTCATCTAATCACCCCATTAATACAAAATTTGCAGCATTCTATTCAATGATTCATAGACTCCTCAGTATACCTATGAATACTATAAATTTCAATAAAGAGCTTAACATCATTCAGAATATAGCCCTGAATAATGGATATAACATTTCGACTATCAACAAAATTTATAATAAAAATCAAACGTAAATTCACTATCTCACACTTACACTCATTAGAATCTGGAACCGAAAAATATATAGAAGAATACCCTTCATTTCTAATCATCTGACATCTCCATTAGCTTATACCCTTAGATCATATGGAATCACTCCTGCTTTATAACAACAACAATTTAGGCTCTCAATTAATTAACAATAAAATAGACAAAATTGATAAATTAGACAAATCAGGAGTGTATAAATTAACTTGTCAAGATTGCGACGCTTTTTATATTGGGCAGACAGGTCGCGCTTTCAAAATACGTTACTCCGAGCATGTAAGAGCCCTTAACCACCTCAACAAATCCGATAACATTAATTTAGATTCGACCTCAGCCTTCGCAATTCACTTACATGAATCTAACCATTCACCCTCTAATAATAACCCTATCCCCATTCATTTCGAAAGAAAAGGCCTTAAATTGGACCTCCTGGAATCCACCGAGATAAAAATAGCCTCTCTAATAATTCAAATATTTTAAATAATCAATTGGAAGTGTATAAAAATACAATTATTGATTATATGTTATAATAAATTAAATAAACATTCCTTTCATTGTTTGCACATTATAAGGGTAATTGCACTCTCTTATATACCTTTTAAATTGTACCTTCTCAGGTACCTGTCCATTCGCTATTATAATAACAGGTATAGATAGATCCCTTTCACCCAGCTCAAATCTCAATAGAAAATATTAATCCTCAGAACAACTACCCCCTCTTCCCCTACATTCCCCCCACCACATACATTTTTAAAAAAAATTTTTAAAAATTCTTACTTGTAAAACTATTTTTCCAATATGTAATCACGTAAAATATTCAACGACACACATAATCATTAAATTCAATTTTGAACGAAATTGATTGATTAGTTTTTGAAAAAAAAATGGTAAAAAGCTAGAAAACCATAGCAAATGACTTGCTGATGCCGGGTGACTTACGATCCAGTCTCTTGATAAAACAGACCAAAAGAATTAGAAATGATAAAGAAAATGATCTTATTTTATCGATTTCATCTATATGAAGGTTCACAGTATGTTAAAACGGTTAGATAGCTACATATCTAATCTAAAGGGTCTACTACACGCTTCGTCTTCCTGTACGAAATAGTTCGAGCAAAAAGAAATAAAAAGACCATTACGCTACTTTTTGATTATGTGAACTTGTTTTGCGCACCCAAGACAACGTGTGGACTCAAAAATCATGTTCTTTTCACTTATTTTTGCTCAAACTATTTCGTACAGGCAAGTCGAAGCGTGTGGTAGGCTCTTTAGAATCTGTAAAGTTTAACTTATTACAGTCTTACTTTCTTCTATGAGTTATCGTGGATTTTTACTTATTTATATCTCTTACGGTAGTTCTTTCACAAATGCAAAAATTCAAGAAGTTTTTGAAACTTCAAATATAAGTCATTAAAAGCATAATACACATAATGTTAAAATTTGAAGACGATTTACCACACCAAACATGAAATAATTGCAATTAAAAATGACATTTTTTACATAGATAGGGAAAGGGTGGGGATATGATCATTATTTTATTTTTTTTCATTGAAGGACTTTCACCATCTTGATGAAAAACTAATATTTGTTAGAATAATATATTCGGAGTAACTTAAAAAAAAATTGAAATTATTTAACACGTAGTTTTGATAAAAAAAAAAAAAAAAAAAAAACGGCGATTATTGTTAGTGGAGGGGTATAAGAACAATGGCTTGGAAACGATCCGGCAAGTATGTGTTTATCCATATAGAGATTTCGTAGTGTGAGTGGACAGTCACGTTAAAAAAACATAACCCAAAATTTTAGTTCCGTTCATATAATAAATAAATAAATAAATAAATCTTTATTTCTCGACCTGCTTAGAGGCCACAAGTCCTCGGTGGCTAGGTCCTCCAAACATCAATACAATCTAGCTACAACAATACATTAATAAATATCAATACAAATTAATTACAACAATTTAACAAATAATAAACAAGTAAAAAAAAAAGAAGAAAGAAAAAAAAATTAGAAATCGTATGCTCATTAACAAATAACATGACCATATACTTCCATCAAATATTTATAGAGTGGTTACGAGCCTAAAACTTTTTGTGTGGATTGTCGCGAAAGAACCTCCTTAAGAATTTAAATTTCGTATTCAGAATTAAAATTACAATGTCGCCCACCAGAGGCGCTAGGGTTTGTTTTGCTTATTAAGATATTAAGTCAATGAATTCAATCTTACTCATTTATTTTTACTTTCTTAAATTATAAAAATGGTATTATTCTACTATTATTTGTGTTCATAGTTAAGGTAAATCATATATTTATCATATATTTCTTTTTATTAGATAAAATATTAAAAATTTTAATTACATTATGAAAATATCTAAATGATCTGAATTCCACTTGGATTAGATTAAAAACAAGCAATTTAATAATAGATAATTATAATTATTTTCTAAACACTTTTTGATATTTTCTTTTAGTTTAAAAATGGCAAGTTATTCCAATGATATTGATTATTCAAATCACTCTTTAATTCCTAAAACAATAACATCCAATGAAATCGAAAACCTTTTTAAAGCAAGTCCATCAAGATCATCTGAATTTGGGATGCTTAATAATCCACAAACAGAAAAATTGAATAATTCAAGGAATTCGAGTACAAGTATTTTATGTCGAATCTGCCATGAAGGTAATTTATATTTTATGATTCTTACATTAAATTAACAATTTTGAGAGGAATTTTAAATGTTTAAAAAGTTGTTGTATTATGATAAGGAAATTTAAGTTTATATATAAAGTTGAAAAGTATTATAATGGAGAATTGATGGAAGGCAGCCCAGGGATAATGAAAAAAACAATTCCGAATTAAATATAAAGTTTTTGTGCCGAGAGTAGCAGAATTTTTATATATTGAAGGAGACAATAAAAGAGTGTAGTCTTCTGCTGGAATTATAAATTATTATTTATTTATAACGAGACTATAGTTTCGAGGGCTTTGCCCTCTTCATCAGTCTATTACAATGGATTCACAGAATTCATAAATTAATTCCTGTGAATCCATTGTAATAGACTGATGAAGAGGCAAAGCCCTCGAAACTATAGTCTCTGTTATAAATAAATAAATTTATAGTTCCAGCAGAAGACACACTCTTTATTGTCTCCTTCAATTCCGAATTAAATAAATTTACTGGAAAGTCATTTTCATCATCTTAAATACCAACGTTTCGGAGGATCTTCACTCCTTTCCCAATGATTTTATAAAAATGGAATTTGAGTATAAATAATTTTATTTTAATATCCTCTCAAATGTATTGAAGAAGTGACTTTTAAGGATATTATGAAGAATAAGAGCAAATCAAATGAAAGATTAAGGTAGTTGTTTCAGGTTTTCTTAGGATTTTTTTGAAATTTAGACAAATTATTAGTTAAATACTTCTGCATCGATTGGGGGCAAAACGAAATTTATGAACAATATAGTTCCGGAGATATTAAATTCCAAAGATAGAGTTTTTCAGACTCTTATACATTGCACTATACGGGATTTCGGAAAGTTTACATACATATATAATTATAATTAAGAAACTCTTCTTACCATTGTTAAAAAAACTAAACCAACATTAAACAATAACAAATACGATTTTTAAGAAAATTTTAATTCATAGTTACAACACAGTTTCTGAGAAAATAATTAAAAATTTACACTAAAAACAAGCTGGCAACAACGCATGTATTTAACCTAAAAAGTGGGCTAACTTTAGTAATTTTTTTATGTTTTTTCGCTTCAGCCATTGTCGCACACCTTTCAATCGCTTATTAAGAACTTTTTGTTTTATAAATCTCCCTTTATAATGTACTTTATCTGACATTTCTATGATAAAATATATACAAGCGCAGACCGTGTTGCCAGATTTGTCAAACGAGCACGGAATTGGCTGCTAGTGGTGCCGAGGGGTGAACCGCGATTTGAATTAGGTATACACCGTCTTTGCAATTATTTGGAATTCATTAGATAATCTATTGTATTCTATTGTCTTCTACTTGGAAATGAAAGTGGAAGTAGATGTACACGATTTTAGATGGCGGTTCACCCCTCAAGTGGTACATAAACTGCAAAAAGTTTTGGACTTATGAATTATGAATCCTTATTGTCTGTTCTAGCATTAACTTTTTACTAGTATTGTCGCGAAACAACTACCTTAATCTATTGTAATTTATTATTATTTTTTATATATTTATTTATTTATTGTGGATCGGGTTGAAAAGGTTACAATATTGAAATAACGGCCCATGGGAATCCAAAGTCCTCGACTTAAATATAATTCTCGTCGATAAATGGCCAATCAGACAAGACCAGTGCTGTTGATTCATGAAGAGAAATCAATGAGGTTGTCTTCTGCTTTTTTTTTAAGATAATGATGAGAGAAGGAGTTACACCAAAAAGATGCAACCCCTAAAGGCCTGGGTTGGCCCCTCCATCGTGAAAAGAACAAAGGATTTTATGAGTTGGGCGGGGGTCGAAGGTATCTGTGGATGGGTCTTAAATAGCTGAAGGTTGTAAGTCGCGGGAAAGATGGTGGCAGGGAGCGAGTTCCAGTCTCTGGAGGTCATAGGGACAAAAGAGTGCTTGATCGAAATACACACACCCGGGCCTGAATTGTAACATTTTGTAATTTTTTACTGCTCATATGAGTCAAACCGCCTCAGATCATCAATTTAAATCTAAATAAATATTAGTTGAATAAAAGATTTCACTGTCGATGGTAACAGAATTGTTTTTATTTTAGGTTAAAAATAAAATAAAATGAGAGAGAGTCTTCTGTTTTTAAATAAAAATAATTTTTAATTTCATTAGACTTAATAAATAAAATTAAAAACATAGATATCCCCAATAACGCAAAATTAATCTCTTTAGATATCATAAGTTTATTTACAAACGTTCCCCTTCAGAAACAAAAGACCTAGTTGACCAGATAATTTATACATGTCCAAATTTGAACATAAAAGAAAAAAACAGACCTAAGTGATTTGATGGAGTTATGTCTAAATCACAATTTTTTCCAATACAACGATAAATTTTATGAACAAAAAACGGCTTAGCAATCGGAAACCCTCTGTCACCATTATTTTCAGAAATTTTTCTAAAACATTTCGAAAAACAATTTTTAAATATAAAGTGCGAATTCTCTCAATATATCAAATATTATTATAGATATGTTGACGATGTGATTGTCTTATGGACAGGGACTGAAAGAATTCTCAATAAATTCATAAAACATATAAATTCATTACATGAAAAAATCAAATTTACCGTAGAAAAGAAAAAGAAAAAACATTAAATTATTTAGACCTTAAAATTAAAATTGAAAAAATAAACACACATTCGAAATTTATAGGAAAGATACATCTACAGATACCGTAATTCACAACATGGCTTGTCGACCAATGTCACATAAATTGGCAGCATTCCATTCAATGATCCACCGTTTAAATAGTATCCCATTAAAGAAAGAGCATTTTTTAACAGAACTAGAGATAATCAAAGAAATAGCTATAAATAATGGTTATGAAAGCAATTTAATAGATCAAATATTAAAAGGTAAAATTCAAAAATCAAATTTAAATTTAATCTATTCACAAAATTCCCAAATTAACGATCTGCCAAAACTAATATTACCATATTATGGTAAGATGTCCGAAAAAATAAAACATAAATTAAAATCTTTAGGGTACGCGACAATCTTTAGATCACCATATACATTAGGAAGTGAATTAAGTCAAATTAAAGATAAAATTCCGAAAAATGAAAAATCCGGTGTATATAAATTGACATGCCAAGATTGCAATGCAACTTATATAGGAAAAACGGAAAGAAATTTATCCATTAGGATCAATGAACACAAGAGAGCCTACAAATTAAAATATGAAAATTATGCATTTGCAGAGCATTTAAATGCTCACAATCATAGTTTTCCAGATCAATCCAAAATTAAATTGATCAAAGAAGTCAATGACCCCTTAATTCTTTCTTTAAAAGAATCCATTGAAATTTTAAAATCCTTGGAAAAAGCCCAATTGAATCTTTAAATGAAAAACTAGAAATTATCAATGACCTTTTTTAAAAACATTCCATTCATTCAGGTAAAACTCATTAGAAAATGCCTAAACAAAAGAGCAACCCAGATATTGAGCCAGTTATATTCTAATCTCCCAAGAAGAAACATGAAGAAAAGACATTATATATTTTTCAAAATTTTCTATGTATAAATCTTAATTTGTAACTAATTTGAAATATTTGTGATAGACTGATGATGAAGGCAATGCCTTCGAAACTATAGTCTCTAGAAATAATTAAAAATTATTTTATTTAAAAAACAGAAGACTCTCTCATTTTATTTTATTTTTAACCTAAAATCTAAATAAATAAATAAACATAAGTATATATTATAAGTTATTTTCAAGACAATAGTATCAAAGATTTGACCTTCATAATCAGTCTTATAATTAGTAATATTTTATCTATTATTTCTCAAATCAAATCAAATTGACACAGGAAGAAAAATACTCGACGAAATGTATATAAACCAGGGAGTTTGACAAGGGTGCAGTCTCTCACCCACTTTGTTTAATTTGTATATAAACGATATTCTTAGAACCTGGAAAAATAATGTGAAAGATAGCATACTGCTAAAAAGAAATATATACCTTAACACCTTACTATTTGCGGATGACCAGATTATAATCCAGGATAGTGAAGACAAATTACAACGATCCGTACACATATTCTCACAAATGGCCAGATAATATAATCTCAAAATATATAATAATGAAACTTGAGCAAGATGCGAGGTCTGGTTGACTTGTTCCATTATTGATCCGTCTATAACAATCTCATATCGTATAAGATGTTTAGGGTTTCAGGTTATAAAAATGTTTCACCTAGAACCAACACCTATCTTCTTAAAAGTTATATTCTAATTGAACCCATGAGAAATAACAGATAAAATATTTCTAATTAAAAGACTGATGATGAAGGTCAAACCTTCGAAACTACAGTCTCTAACAAATAAATTATATATATACATATTTAAATTTGATATATATCTATATGTATATGTTTATTTGCATAAAACATAATTTTAATATTGGTCCTCTACATTAAATAAAGAAACTTTCAATTTTCTCAAAATTATTTTACTAAACAAATTTTCAAGTAGTTATTATATATATAAATTTTAATTAAAGGCTTTGTCGCTGATGCAGTGTCTAGTTCCTAAATAACAATACTAATAAACATCTCTGATGAATTTTAATTTGCAGATGATTCTGATGATTCTCTCATTTCTCCATGTCAATGTACGGGAACTCTAGGCCTTGTTCATACTTCTTGCCTTGAACAATGGCTATCCACCTCCAACACAGACCACTGTGAAATATGTCAATTTAAATACAGTACAGATCGTTTTGCTAAACCAATTTGGCAGGTATTTAATACATTTTGTATTTATTATTATTTATTATGAAGATGATATAATTTTCTATTAAAAAGTATATATTAGTCGAATATTTCCTTTCTACTTCTATTGATGTTAACGTTTAGTGAAAGCGGTGTTGGTTTATAGTGAAACATATTAAACACAGGAGTTATTTGACGGATTATAGTGGTAGATAATAAGTAAAAATATATTTTTCTAGGGTTTCTGTAGGTTTCACAAATAAAACAAATATATGTTTTGAAAAACGTTTTCTTTTGTAACTCCTGATGATGGGCTCATAACCCGAAATATATATCGAGATAAAAACTCAAAACATATATTTGTTTTATTTGTGAAACCCACCTAGAAAAATATATTATTACTTATTATCTATTAAAATGTTTCACCTTAGAACCGACACCAAATTCTTTAAGATTATAGTGGTGTTTCACAAAGAGGAAATAAAATTTTAAAAAAATTGAATTTTTTTTTAAATTATATTTTGGAGATTTTTTATTTATCTCTATATACACTCATGGACAAAATTAGCGGAACGCCGAAAAAAAGCCTGAAAAATATGCTTATTTTATATAAATTTATATATGTTTTTTTAATCATTTATTTTTTAAGTGATTTTGATAATTTTGAACTAATTTTGACATTAATTAACAAATTGCAAAATTTTAAAATAATCTAAAATTAAAAAATATGTCTTATCTGAAATTAAGTGATTTAATGTTTGACTGTATTTTTTTCTTTATAAAAAATTTAAATTGTTTTAATAATTTGTATTCCCTCCCTGGCTCTGATAACACATTTAACTCTCCTAGGCATGCTCTTAATTGTGTTATCAATGAATTTTTGAGGTATTCGATACGCTTCCTCAAGAAGTGCATTTTTCAGTTCCTCTAGGTAACAGGAGCTAGAGATCTCTTCTTCAATGGTCTTCCCAACATGTCCCAGATATGCTTAATAGGATTTAAATCTGGAGAGCTTGCAGGCCAATTCATTGTCGGTAAATTCACTGCTGACAAATAGTGACAAACTTTCTGGGCTACTTGAGGGCGAGCGTTATCATGCATTAGAATAAATTGGTCGCCAATGTATGGTGCGAAAGGCATTCCATAATCTTCCAGAATGTCTGAAATATACCTTTCAGCATTCATTGACCCATTTTTCACGATGTGTAATTCCATACGTGCCCCCAAAGAAATGCCAGCCCAAACCATAACAGAGCCGCCACCGAAAGTCGTCCGCGGAAGAATCTTCCATTGATGGTACCTTTGATTGCGACGTCTCCACACTCTCAACCTTCTATCCTCTGGCTTCAGACAAAATTTTGATTCGTTTGTGAACAAAACATGCCTCCAATCCATCTCAGACCAATTCTCATTTTTTTTGCAAATTGAAGACGCTCTACTCGATGACGTGTCTCTAAAAGGGGATCCTTGACCGGTCTTTTCGATAATAATCCAGCTTCGTTAAGTCTTTTTTTAATTGTCTTAACAGGCACGGTCACCTGTCTCACTTCTTTCAGTTGATTTCGGATGTCACTTCTGATATGGGCACGATTTCTCAGAGCAGAGCTAACAATAAATCTATCGTCCCTAATGGATGTAGCCCTTTTTCTAACTTGCCCTTCACGTCTCTTGTATTGCCCAATGTTGCGATATCGTTGTATAGTAGTTTTCGATACACCAAGCATTTCAGCCACTTCTTACTATGTCCTTTTGCTGTTTTCAATTAACGTAACAGCTATGGCGACCTCAACTTCGCTCAGGTCTGTCATTTTGCATTTAATGTGGAGTTTAATGTCGACGAGCCAATTTTAATAATAAATCAACTTTGTTCAATCAATGTTTTAAAAAAAACATGTAATTCCAAGTGAATAAGCAATTTGATACAATGTAACTAATAAAGATAAATTTTATAAAATTTAAATTAAATGTGAGATTTGTGGAAAAATCAATATTTATGTGAGTTATTAAATAAAATTTAAAGTTTTAAAAATAATATTTTAACAAATTAATAAAGAAACCAAAAGATTAGAGTCGCTTTAAATCGAATTATAGCTTTTTTTGTTGTTCCGCTAATTTTGTCCACGAGTATATATTTCGGACAATGAAGGGTTCATAGCCCGAATTATGTATAGAGATAAATAAAAAAAAAAAATCTCCAAAATATAATTTAAAAATTTTTTTTAATTTTTTTTAATTTTATTTCTTCTTTGTGAAACACCACTATAATCCGTCAAATAATTCCTGTGTCTATTGATGTTGCCCATTTTTATGAACAATTTTGGTTTGCCGTAAATAAATTACTTTTTGCAAATTTCTTTAGATATATTTTTTGAAATTTTTTTAATTTTATAGCCTTCATTTATGTGTAATTCTATGTCACCTTATATTTGGACATTTTAGTGACTTAATTAAAAAAAAACCTGTTAATATCACAAATGTATTATTTACATTATTTGCAACGAAATTTTCTCTGGAGAGAGACGGACTGGTAGAACTTTTAATTGAAAGTAATGGAAGGCAGCCCAGGGGTAGTGAGGAAAGAAAAAATTAACACATATACAAATGAGATGTAATTTATTGGAATCCTTCCTCCTTTCCTTTCAAACCGACGTTTCGGAGGATTCTTCCCTCCTTCTTCAGGGTTTCAAGGGGTCAATGAAGGAAACAAATAAAATGCTTCTTTCCTGCAGTGTTTAAATTTTTTTCTTCCTTAGCAGAAGCATAGAAACAATTTCTTATTTTTTCCTCCCTTTCTTAATTAATTGGATATGAGTTAATTTTTTCTTTCCTCACTATCGGGCTGCCTTCCATTACTTTCAAAAAAAGTATTATTTACTTTTTGCAAATTTTCCATTATAATGTATTTTAGTTTAAAAATATATAAAATCAAATTATAAATTAAATTATCACGTACCATACACCATGAAAAATTATATATCTATTAATTAGCTTAAATTAAACATTAACATATCCATATAATGCGAGCTCTAATTATAATAATAGTTACAAATGAAGATACATAGGGATGTGGACAAAAATAATTTCAAAAAAAGAATTAATCGATTTTGAATATTTTATGGATTTTATTTTACTATACTAAAAATCTTGAAAGAATCTACTAGTATTTAAAACATTTAAAAATCCTTATCATTCGAACAGAGAGGGAATCCATAATTAGACAATTAATAATTTTTACTTTCATTTATAAATATTTATTTTTCATTTTATCAAACTTTTTTAATGAACTAAGAGAAATGTATTTTTTTTTTTTTTTTTTGATTTTTAATAACTTTTTGACAAAATGAAAAATAAAACAAATTATTAATTCTATTTAGGGAAATCTAGTTAGGGTTTTTCCCTTTTTATTCTAATAATATCAATTTTTTATTCAAAAAGGTGCAATCTCTAAAATCCGGACCCTTCCAACGTGAAAATATGAAGGAAGATATAAATAAATTTCAGAGATTTCATCAGAATTTAAGGTACCCGTGGATGCAAATCTTGAAAGGCTTGAGTTTATATGACGCTGGAAACACGCAGGGAGTCTAGAGGTCGGAGAGATAAACGATTTGGCGAAAGCGTTTGTTCGATATGTATCTAATTTATAATCCCGAAGAGGTGTTTTTATTAATTTATTAAATAGATTCATTTATGCCATTTATATCATAAAATCTGAGTTGCTCAACAACCACGTTCAACTTAGATTAATTTTTGTTTTTGAAATTATTTTTGTACATATTCCTAGGAATCTGCTATTAAATTTATAAATCATGGACAAGAATCATCCTATCTAATAAATAAATTGACACGTTCTGATGCCCCATCTACTTGGCATTACCATACAACCTGGCCCATCACTTATATTTAATAATATTAATAATCATGTGGGGGGGGGGGGGTTAGTTTTTCCATTTTTAGATTACTGGGCTCACTACTTATGTGTACATTTGGTTGAGTTTGGTACAAGAGCCTAGAATTTCATCTCCCACCCTCATTTTGGGCACTTTTCGCATTTTTAGTCTTCTGGGAGCCCACGGATTATGTATACAAAATTTGGTTGAGTTTGGTACAAGGGCCTAGATTTTCATTTTTTGACCCTACACCCCACCCCCCATTTTTGGCTGATACTTTTCGCATTTTTAGTCCTCTGGGGTCCCACTGATTATGTATACAAAATTTGGTTGAGTTTGGTACAAGGGCCTAGATTTTCATTTTTTGACCCCCCCCCTCCCATTTTGGACTGTTAGTTTTTGAATTTTTAGACTTCTGGAGGCCCACGGATTATGTATACAACATTTGGTTGAGTTTGCTCCAATGGCCTAGATTTTTAATTTTTAACCCCCCCACCACCCCCTTAATTTTGCGTCGATATCCACCAAAATCTAATCAGCTTTTAATCTCAATGCACCAAAACTACCTGTCAAATTTGGTTTTGATATTTACACTAGTTTCTGAGCTAGCTCGTCCACAAAAATTTGGTAACGCACTTACTAACAGAATAACAGACTATCAACCAGACTAACAGACATTTTGACAAAACAATTATTATCTCGAAAAATATAATTTTTTCGATGTTCACTTATTAGGGCTTTTTTATAGACCGAAATGCCATGGTTTCGCCCAATTTTTTTAACCAAAATAGTTTCAGCCGTTTTTTAAATATTTCGAAAAAAATAAGCAAAAAAACACTTTTTTCATGCACGATTAACAATACTTGACCATACCCTGTATGGTAAACTGTAAAGTATTATTTTATAATTATAAAAATACGAATATAATATAAATAAAAAATTATTTAAGAATGTTTCCCAAAGCCTCTGAATCTCAACACTAAAAATATTCTAGAAACAATTTAAGGAAACAACTTACCAACACTTTTCTATAAAAGTTTACCATCATATTAGTAATTTTTTAATTTATTTTGAAATTTTTCTATAATAATTAAAATTTTTGTGTTCTTCAGTGGTTTCGAAGCGAAAGGACAGTATATGGTCCTCAAGGATTCTATGGAGATATGTTTTGCCTGTTATTACTCTCACCGCTTTGTCTGATCTCGATCTACTTATGTGCGGTCGGAGCTGCTGTATATATGCAGCATGGCTTCTGGGAAGGAACTGGACTTGCCGCTCTCTGTTTTTTTCTTCTGGCCACATTTCTGCTCTGGTGTTTTGTTACTCTACGGTGATTTTTTTTTTAATATATATTTATTTATTTATTTCAACGGCTAATGCCTGATAATACATACATTATAATAGCTTATAAAATAAGGTAATAACAATAACAAAAACAAAATATCACATTAAAATAACTCATAAAATCTAACAATATTAATAATACGTCATAATAACAATATACAATATAATGTTCACTCATAGATTAATGTTAGCTTTTTGAGCAAAATTGCAGCTCTGTTAATACTTAATGAGAAATCCAGAGGATTATCCAGTCGTTGTGACAAATTATTGTAACATTGAGATAGTCTGAATACAGGATTTGCTTCAGAGTGCCTACTGCAAGGCATCTCTGGATAAAATGGTAATCTGTTTCTTAATATATAATTTGAACTGTGTATAGGAAACAGGTTTTGCAGTTCTGAACATTTCACCTGGTTGACTTAATCTTATACAAAAACAAAACGTCAGAAGCAATCATAGAAGAAGAAACAGAAGGCAGACAGAAAGTTTCAGCAGTAGAAGCATAATCATGGTCAAACCTTGACATAGGATTGCCGGAAAGGAATGCCAATTGTCTCATAACTTTGTGCTGAATTTTCTCTAGTCTGTCCATGTTAATCTTTCCGATTGGCCTCCAAATTGTTGATGCATACATTAATAGAGATTTGATCAAAGTTATGTACAAGTATTTAATCGATTCTGGATTTTTAAATGACTTCGTGTTACGAGAAATGAATCCCCAAGTTCGATTTGCTCTGCCTATAACGTAATCTAAATGTGCATTAAATGTGAGTTTAGAATCGAAAATCACTCCCAGATCCTTAATAGAGTCGACTCTTCCACATCTAGATATATATTTCATTTATTGGTAAATAACAGCCAAAAAAATCAAAAAATTTTCGAACCTACAAACGAAGTATTTTTGAATACAATTATGGCAAAATATTGTTAAAAAATTTTTTATAACTTTAAAAGGGTTTGTAAAATTTATTATTTTTTTAAACTTGTGTGGCTCAACCTTAAAATCTGAATTGCTTAGAATATATCGGGTTTTCGTCCAATAAATAACACCTGAAACTTTTATTTTTAAACTTTCAATATTTTATTAGGTCATATTCAGTCACAAACACTATTGATTCAGTTTTTTTTCTTAATTGAAGATTATCCAATATTCAAAAAACATTTAACTCCAATGGATAATCCTACAAAGGTGAAACCTCTTCTGAATTATAGATTCAACTAGCTGCTAGGCTCGCCTTCGGCGGCCCTTCTATAGGTAGGGCACTCCCCTGGACCCCCAACCCACGAATCCCACCCTCACACTGCACTCCCCCCGACCCATCCAGCACCCCTACCCCCGCACCATGAACCCGTGCCCAACCCCTGCCCCCATACCACAGAACCCAAACCTCACCCCCCCACTCCAAACCACCACACTCCCCAAAACCCACCCAGCACCCCAACCCCCGCCCCTACACAACCAATTCAACACTCTAACCTGCACCCCCCATCTCGGACCACTCCCACTACGCCACTGGACCCTCACCTGAACCCCCCATCCACCAACCGTGCCCCCCCCCCTACTCCGCCATAATCCCTCACTCCACCGCCATTCCACTCCGCGCATCCCATGCCCTAACCCACCCCCACTCCACCCCTGCACCCAGTTTTTGCATTTCTAGCCTTCTAGTGACCCACAGATTATGTATACAAAATTTGGTTGAGTTTGCTCCAAAAGGCAAGAATTTTCATTTTTTGACCCCCCCCCTTTTTAAGTGGTTAGTTTTTGCATTTCTAGCTCTCTAGAGACCCACAGATTATGTATACTAAATTTGGTTGAGTTTGGTCCAAGAGCAAGAATTTTCATTTTTTGACCTCCCCCCCCATTTTGGGTAGTTAGTTTTTGCATTTCTAGCTTTCTAGAGTCCCTCAGATTATGTATACAAAATTTGGTTGAGTTTGCTCCAAGGGCAAGAATTTTCATTTTTTGACCTCCCCCCCATTTTGGGTGGTTAGTTTTTGCATTTCTAGCTCTCTAGAGGCCTACAGATTATGTATACAAAATTTGGTTGAGTTTGGTCCAAGAGCAAGAATTTTCATTTTTTGACCCCCCCCATTTTGGGTGGTTAGTTTTTGCATTTCTAGCTCTCTAGAGGCCTACAGATTATGTATACAAAATTTGGTTGAGTTTGCTCCAAGGGCAGAATTTATATATTTTTCTCCTTCCCCCCTTTTGGGTGGTTTTTGGGGGAATTTTTTTAAACAAAAGTTGTCAGAAATCACATCCCTACAACTTTGCTCATTATAAAATTTCCTGTAGAGTTAATAGTTTAAGAGTTATTTGATAATTTTCATTCGTGCACCCCCCCAAACCCCCTTTTTGGGGTCAAAATATCAAAACGTTATATAGCTAAAAACGTAAGTTAGAAGACCTCTGATACAAATATGAAATTTCATAATAATCCCTTCAGCCGTTTTGACGTGAATCGTGAGCGAAACCACTGAAAGCAGACAGACCATGACACACAGACAGGAATTTTGTTGAGGGTGTTTTCGTTCCTAACTTTTGCTTGAAACGTGTGCAACCAAAATTTGGCGTGATTTGGACCAATGTACAGTCAAAACCTTAATTTTATATATATAGATATGGGAGCAGAAAAATCCTTTTAGGATGAAATGTATATTCTTTTGGGCTTAACATGACCACCACTTTTTAATATATATATAGGTAGGGGGATTTCACTCTTATTGGCTCGTAGGGGTCAAATAACACACGTATTTTATAGGTAAAAGTATTTATTTACAAAAAGAGGATTTACAGATTTTGTCTAGGAGTAAATCATCTTAAAACATCATCGTCTTTTAATTAATACATCGTAATGGGTCAACTCAAATCGACAACCATGTCATCTTAAAAATCAACTAAGAACTAGAAACTCTCGTTGTCAACTGCCTCCCTGTTGCAGCTGACATTACACATGCATATGAGTGATGGGAGAGATTGACCATATGCACTCTCAATCGACAATTCGTCGAAACAAGTTGTCATAATAATATTTATGAGATGTTTTTAGCCTAAAAGTGTAGGGCAATCTATACAGGGCCTGGAACCCAGAAGATGGCCTTTCGAAAGAACAACGGGCCCTTGACTGGCATATGCTCTTAATTAAATAGAAATTATACAATTCATTAAAATAATTTCCCACATATATAGTTACATATAAATTATTGATTGTTTTATGAATACAAAAATACAAATCTTTAAAAACTTTTATTCAAATCCCAAACGTTTAGAAATAAACACATTTCTAAACATTAGAGAAAGCAACTTTTTTCTTTTTTTGAAATTTTCCCATTGATAAAGGGAGATATTCTCCCAAAACGTTTGGGATTTGAATAATCGTTTTTTTTTTAAGATTGTTTTTTTAAAAGATTTGTATTTATACATATATATGTATATAATTTAATGGAAATAGCAGAGACTTTGGTGTTTCAACAATATAGATTAATATATTAAGCTTTAGATTTGAAAAATAAATAGTTTGAGTTGTCAGAAAGAAAAATAAAAAGCTTGGAAATAATAGAATAAGGTGTTATTTATTGATAAAAAAACCCCGAATTAATAATTTATTAGTTTAAATTTAATAAGGAATTTTCAATTGTTACTTTTGTGTCAAGGGTGGGTAAATAAATAAAAAAAACTAATATGTTGTATACATAATTAAGGACGTTCCCTAATATAGATCAGACGCAGTTCGCTCTTTCCCCTACTCTCACATGCGTAGAAAGGCAAAAATATTTTCACTGCGTCGTTTCTCGGATCTGGCAATATTGCATTCTTAACCACGTTTAAAGACAAAGAATTAAAAAAAAAACACTTCATGAAACAGATCAATGTGAAATTCCAGATGAGAACAGTATAGTTAGGTTGAGAGAATTAGCTAAAAATCTCAAATGCATCAGATGCAGAAGTTGTTTAGATATGGAAAAATTGAGTGATTTTAGAGCGACGTTGCCAAGTCGCCATCTCTCACTATCCATGCCATGAGAGAAAAATTAAAACCATCAAAAGTATCTAACTTTAATATTTTTCATACAAAACGAATACCACTTGATACAATTATTTTAACAGGAAAATATTTGTTATATCTTCAGTTAATGATTCTCAGTTTTTCAAAATATGTAATATTAAGAAAATTACGATTGTTATTTAATGAAACAGTCGTTTTAACATCAATCGATAGGGTTCGTTTGTTAAATATGCAAATTTCAATGGTCAATATTTATAAATTTAGTGCCGCAAGGACTATTGAAAAAAATGTCTATGTATAAAGTCCACTTATAAATATGTTTATTCATTCCTTAAGTGAAGAGTTGCATTCACCTCTTTTATTTACACCATGAGAGAAACTTTCTAAGCCATAAAATTATAACAACAAATTATAACAAATTGAAGGAAAAGTGAAAACATTTTAAAGATTCCATACTTTTCTTAGGGTTCTGGACAGAAATAAAACGGAACCCTATTAGAGCCTATACAAAGCCTGTCAGTCAGAACACTGTAGCTCGTAAACTAAATAAGATACAAACTTGAAATTTATAGCTTATTTGAATTTATTTGACACGAAATCAAAAATCTTATTAAAATTATATTATAAACGATTATTTTGGTGATTTTGGTTGTGATGTGATAGTTATTATAGGGAGACCGGGGCGGGGCAGGTTGTCACAAAATTTTTTTCCAGTAGAACTTTTTTCTGAAAAGCCAAATACTGGCCTTCAAATTTGAGGGGAAAATATAGTCAAGGAAACATATTACGAGATACTCTAACATTGGAAAAGGAAACTGTAAACACTGCCTCTTCAATAATTAAAAATCATAATATGTGACAACCTGCCCCGATCTCCCCCTTTTGTTAATTATTATTAAGACTTGATTAGGGATTCTAGTTAACCTTTTTTGTTTTCTGACCCTCACGAAAATAAAACACTTTTTTACCATTTATCAAGTATTTTATATAGTTATACACAACAATAATTGAAAATGTTTTCATAACTTTAAAACTAATTGAGGTTTACACATATTTGCAAAATTGTAATTTAAATTATAAACAAACTAAAAGTAATATTAATACAATTTTAAAAAGATATTTTATATTATATTTTCTTGGGTTTATCTTTATATATACTCTAAGTTAGATTATTTCGGGGGAGAGCACAGGCACTCCTACCTGTTAAATACGTATTATATGTAAATATTTGATTAATTTGACCGAAGTTTCGAAGGCTTTGCCTAATTTGTTCCTTATAAATTAAACAAATCGGCCACTCTCGGTTAAAATTTAAATTTAAATTATTTCTTATTATTTTAACTCTAACAAAACATATGTATTAAATATATCTTTGAATCTTTATTTATTTAGATTTCATTATAAAATGCTTCGACGGTGGCAGACAACAAATCAAACAATTCATTTAACTGACTTGAATCAAGTGGAAAGAAATACAACAACATCAATACCAGAAACACAAATAATTAATATTGACTCTGAAGTCAATAATAATGGAACAACATCGTGGATTGAAATGGCTCAATTGGTGTGAATTCCTCGCCTAATTAACTTCTTGCTCACAAAAAAGTGATATTAATTTCCAAAGAGAACCATATTAAAAGGGTAAGAAGAAAAAATTATACATTATGTTTCACATGATATTTTTTTTTATATATATAATTGTTAAACAGTATGTTGAAAATTTTTTTCATTTTATTATTATTTATTATGAAATTGTAGATAAAGACTAGTCTATACCTGTTTTATGATATTCATAGGAACCATATATGATAATGACTTGATATAATGATTTTTATTATTTATTTTTATGATATAATAATTTATAGAAAATTAAAATACTTATACCCTTATTGTTTTTAAAATCAATTCAATTATAATATTTAATTTTTTTTTCGCTTTCGTCAAACTTGAATGTTAGAAATGAATTGATAAACTAATTCATAAAAAGTATCCTAGAAAAAGCCTAGTTGCCTTAAGGCCAATTGATGAATCTAAAAAGCGACTGTAGTCGCAGAATCGGGCTCCTATAGGGCTGATAAAGTGCCTAATAAAAAGGTTACCTAGATGTTATAAATTATGTGATTGTCTTATATTTATCTCCCTAAGGCGTTACATTTAATCTAACTATTGCTTTCAAATATTGAGATGCGATGCTATGTTAAAAAAATAATAAACCTCATATCTGACTATCATTATGTTATATGTTTAAAACAAGATTTATAATTTTAATTCTGAATCTTTTATCTCTCGTCGAGGCTGAAATATAAATTATATTTTATGGTTAGATGTATTTTTTGGTTTCTTCATTCATTTTTTATATAACATTTAATTAATAATTTTTAGATGTTTAATTAAAAAAAAAAATCAGAAATATACGAAGGGTGAACTCAACAAAGGCTTATGATTATTTCAGTAATTCTCTTGTAAGATTTTTAATTTTTCTTAATAAATATTTTCAAGATGCATGTTTCTAAAGATGTTTACCTAATGTTTGCAAAGGTTAGGAAAAATAGATTTTTCAACTTCAGAATATTCCACTTAATCATCTTCGGTCTCTTCTGTCTGGTCCTCACCATTGTCAGAATGTGCTTGGGTTTCCACTATGGTTGTAACGTATGTTGACTAAAGTAGATCTAGGATGTCCTACAATTTCAGAGGGGGTACGAGAATCATAAAACCGAGACATTGGCCAGATTAAACTTCACAGAGTTGTAGGAACTGACGGATTGCATCATCCATTGTTACTATGTTTTAAATCATTCTTTTATATGGAGAAAAATGTCAAACTCAACTCCACCACAGCATTTTTGTGCAGTTAGAATAGTGGAAAACTAAAAAATAAAACACCTTGTTATTAGTGGTTCACCCTTTGTATTCGCATTTGTAAAAAATTAAATATAAATTTAACAAAATTGTCTGGAAAGTCACAAATTTCATCACCCCATAAAGAATAGTTTCAATTTCACAATTTAAACAATACTTGACCATACCCCCTGTATGGTAAAGTAAAAACACTTCGAATTCTATTAGTGATTTTTTTAAATAATGACTACACTGGATTTTTATTTTTATTAATCCCATTATCAGGTCGCAATAAGTTTTTGTTTAGACCCTTCAATTTTTCTTTTTAATCGTGATTTAGGTAAAATTTTGGTTTCTTATTAATATTATTAGTAGATAATTTTACAGAGATCTGGACGAAAATTAAACAAGCTTTAACAGTTACTTATCTATTAAATAAGACAATCAAAAATTGTAGTCGAACCTTACGTCAATTTTATTTCGATATTTTCAGTAGTTCCAACTGAATGTCAAATCTAATCACTATATAAGTAAATGATTTTCCTGCAGATACATTTATTTTAGTCACTGTGAGGGAAATTTTCTCTGATAACTATTAATGATTTCCACTTGATAGTATGAAAATAAATATGATAAAATCTATGAATTAAATTAAATAATTGTTATAAAAATAAATATATTTTTTAGTAAATAAAAAACAAATTAAATTAAATAAATTTCGAAAAAACACTGACGAAACGAAACGTCTTGACTACAATTGATTGATGGTCACTTTTAATTTTTGTCAACTTCCCATTGAAAATTTATATTATTTTATAATAGACACGAACCACTTTAAATATTATTGCTTTTCTTCTCATCTTAATGGTGACCTAAATTTCAAAAAAATTAATCCCACACGAATAGTTGAATAATATTTGGAGAGTAGTGATCAAGCGACGATATGAGAGCAACCGAATGTGGTAGCTAATTGTCGTGCTATTATTTATTATCAGTATTTTATTATTTATATTAATTTAATTTCTTGAATGCTAAACTACATGAATATAATGAAGATTTTTATTGTTCAATAAAAATCACATTTTTAATTAAAAATTTGACTGCTTTTCTATGGCGGAAATATTGTCTCAAAAAAATATTCATTTGTTGAATTACAACCTTTTTTTTATATTGTCAAAAAAGGGTCTGAAATAATCTCAATTTAGGTTTCCTTGAAGTAATGTTATATTTATTCATAGCATCGACTTATATGTATTTACATCTGATGCATTCAAAGATATCCCGCGGGCTTCATGTTGAACAAACAGCCTTGGTATAGATTATTCTTTATTAATTAAAAAGCATTAATCATCACTGTAGTATTATCTTGTTCTATGTCCATTCAGGATTCCTATGAACAGTGCCGTAACTAGGCTGATATAACACCTGCACCCACACAGGACCCATCCTGTAGGTGTCCTAAAAAAGCCCTAGAAAAAAAAGAAAAAATTGTGAAAAAAAATTATACTAAATACTATTAAGAAGAAATTAAGCCCTTCAAAAAATTGTATTATCAATATTTATTTAAAAAAATAGGGCATCCCGAATTTCACATCAAGCAAAGGTCAAGTTCTTATGACATTACCTATGGGCAGAGAACAAGATAAATACCACGGTATCGAAATGCCATAAACATACCTTTTTAATTATTTATAATTACAATATATTGTTTGTTTTTTATAAATATGTAAAAAAAAGTATAATGAATGTATGAATGTTAAAGTTTGCCAAATTATAATTGTTAAATAGTGATAAGCTTATTTGCTTTATATCAAGACTTCCTATAAATTTTATCTTTTAGCTTTTATATATACCTACCTTTAGACATAAAAATATGTGATTTAAAAGATTTTTTTTGATTAGACCATCCAGGATGAAAATGAAAAATAATTTTAATAATACAGGATGTTTCGACCCTTATTTATAGTCTTAATTTATTTTCAGATCTGAAAATCACCCAACTATTTTTAATTTTTTTTACCATGTCATGTGCTTAAAATACAACATTAACTCTCTCTTTTCACCATGAATGATCTAACCGGAAAAAACTTCCAAATCATCAACTCGACCACAAAGCTTTAATATATAAATATACATCTTCTAGTCTTTTCATATATAATGTATATATTTCCATATATATACTAGTCCATCCTTTTGACATTATTTCTGTTATTTTCCATGACTGAAATTTATTTAATATTATTTTATTTTTATCAAAAAATGTCAGAAGGCCAATTTTATTTCAAGTAATGACTGAAAAAATTGTACATTGTGATAATTAAAAAAATATATATGTATATATGAAATAATTTAATATCATAATATATGTATGTATTGATATTTTTAATTAATATTTTTTTGTAAAGAAATATATATATATATTTAAAATATCTTATAAAAAGAAAATAAATAAAAATAAAAACATTGAAATGCCCCCGAATTTTTCTGTTCTAGTATATTTATAGAAATAATAATTTTTATTGTTCTCTCCTTCTCAGTTCCTTTTTTCTTAACCGAATGTCAAGAGCTAAAATTCAAGGAAAAATTGAAAATATTTTCAAACTCGGTACGCTGTCTGCGAATTTTGGTGCTTTGACGATTTTTTTTGACAGCGAATGGTTTGAGCTAGAAAGCGAAACGTGGCTTACAGGTGCATTTTAGTTCTATAAACTTGTGTGCCAAATTTCAACACTAAATACAATCGTTCATGAGATCCACATTTAACGATTCTATTTTTATTTCTATTACCCAACTAATACAATTGGCGATTCTATTAAAAATAAGGAAGTTTGAAAGATTGCAATTTGCCGATGGTAATAGATTCAAATTTTCTTAGAAAAGGGGTGTGAAAAACAACCCTTCTGATATAATTAAAAATATTCCATTCCATCGGATTTAAAGTAGTTCTTTCACAAATGCAAAAATTCAAGAAGTCTTTGAAACTTGGAATATAAGTCAGTAAAAGCATAATAATAAATAATAATAATAATAATAATAAATTTTAATAATAATAACAATGTTTATTCAATGAAACATACATAATAATAAATTTGAAGACGATTTACCACACCAAACATGAAATAATTGCAATTAAAAATGACATTTTTAACATATGGTAGATAAGGAAAGGGTGAGGATATGATCATTATTTTATTTTTTTTCATTGTAGGACTTTCACCATCTTGATGAAAAACTAATATTTGTTAGAATAATATATTCGGAGTAACTTAAAAAAAAATTGAAATTATTTATCACGTAGTTTTTATAAAAAACAAAAAAATAAACATATTTGGGCGATTATTTTTAGTGGAGGGGATATAAGTACAATGGCTTGGAAACGATCCGGCAAGTATGTGTGTATCCATATAGAGAGTTCGTAGTGTGAGTGGACGGTCACGTTAAAAAAACAACCTAAAATTTTAGTATCGTTCATATTTATAGAGTGGTTACGAGGCTAAAACTTTTTGTGTGGATTGTCGCGAAAAAACCTCCTTAATAGATGATAATAATAGATATGATTTTGGACTTGAGTGTAAGTTGTAAAGGGTCTACTATAAGTGCCAAAAATGTAGAACCAAGATAATCAAATAAAAGTATCTTGGTAAGTTGTAGCGCTAACTTTCCTACAACGGATGAAGACCTACTAAATACAGGTAACACTCCTATAACACACCGGTAGATAGCTTCCTAGAAAATTCCCTGTTGTGTGAAACAGTGTTAAATTAAAAATGAGACCTAGAGCCAGTATAAAAAGGTGGATTAAGTTCCGAAATCTTATTAATTTTTTTTTTTTTATAATTCCATAAAGCAACTTAATTTTTTTTTTGTTCGTTTTTCAAAAATATCTCATAAACGGCTAAAACTTTTTGATTAGAAAAAATTGAACAAAACCATGGCGTTTTGGTCTACAAAAATGCAAAAAAATATTTTTATTAATGATTTTAATAAGATAAAATATAATTAAGTTTATTATTTACTAGCTAGCTGCAAGGCACGCCCCCTGGACCCCCAACCCACGAATCCCATCCTCACACTACACTCCCCCCCGCCCCCATACCACAGAACCCAAACCTCACCCCCCATTCCAACCCACCACACTCCCCAAAACCCACCCAGCACCCCAACCCCCCGCCCCCACACCACCACCCCAACCCTCACCCCACCCACCTCGGGCCCCCAACCCACGAACCCCAACCTCACCCCCCACTCCAACCCACCACACTACACGAAACCCACCCAGCACCCCAACCCCCGCCCCCACACCACCACTTCAACACTCTAACCTGCACCCCCACCTCGGACCCCCACCCCGTACCACCCCACTACGCCACTGGACCCTCACCTGAACCCCCCATCCACCAACCGTGCCCCCCCCCTACTCCGCTATAATCCCTCACTCCACCGCCATTCCACTCCGCGCATCCCATGCCCTAACCCATCCCCACTCCACCTCCGCACCCAGTTTTTGCATTTCTAGCCTTCTAGTGACCCACAGATTATGTATACAAAATTTGGTTGAGTTTGCTCCAAAAGGCAAGAATTTTCATTTTTTGACCCCCCCCCCCCTTTTTTTAAGTGGTTAGTTTTTGCATTTCTAGCTCTCTAGAGACCCACAGATTATGTATACTAAATTTGGTTGAGTTTGGTCCAAGAGCAAGAATTTTCATTTTTTGACCCCCCCCATTTTGGGTGGTTAGTTTTTGCATTTCTAGCTCTCTAGAGGCCTACATATTATGTATACAAAATTTGGTTGAGTTTGGTCAAAGAGCAAGAATTTTCATTTTTTGACCCCCCCCCCATTTTGGAGACGCCCCCCATTTTGGGTGGTTAGTTTTTGCATTTATAGCTCTCTAGAGGCCTACAGATTATGTATACAAAATTTGGTTGAGTTTGCTCCAAGGGCAAAAATTATATATTTTTCTCCTTCCCCCCTTTTTGGGTGGTTTTTGGGGGAATTTTTTTAAACAAAAGTTGTCAGAAATCACATCCCCTACAACTTTGCTCATTATAAAATCTCCCGTAGAGTTAATAGTTTAAGAGTTATTTGATAATTTTCATTCGTGCACCCCCCCAAACCCCCTTTTGGGGTCAAAATATCAAAACGTTATATAGCTAAAAACGTAAGTTAGAAGACCTCTGATACAAATATGAATTTTCATAATAATCCCTTCAGCCGTTTTGACGTGAATCGTGAGGAAACCACTGAAACAGACAGACATACATACAGACAGGAATTTTGTTGAGGGTGTTTTCGTTCATAACTTTGCTTGAAACGTGTGCAACCAAAATTTGGCGTGATTTGGGCCAATGTACAGACAAAACCTTAATTTTATATATATAGATTACCAATATACAGGGTGGCGCAGATGGATCGGGTGGTTTTAAAATACGGTCGGGTGGTTTTAAAATACTTGTCAAACTGTCAATTTTAAAGGTATTGGATTGAAATAAAGTGCAAAACGTGTAGTTACAATGGAAGTTTATTAACAAAAAATTAGTAAAGTTAGTTTTTAAAAATTACATCCATCAAATGCCCTCCTTCTCGAGCGACGCATTCTTGGAGTCGGTTCTTAACGTTCCGCATTGCTCGCTCAAGCACATCACCAGGAATTAATGTGATTTCGTTGTGAATTGCTGCCTTCAACTCCTGAATGGTCCGGGGTTTGTTCATGTACACCCTTGCTTTTAAATAGCCCCATAAGAAGAAGTCACATACCGTGAGGTCCGGTTATTGTTAATTCGCAGCGTTATGTGAACATGATTGAAGAATTTCTTCTCCCACAACTTGAAGAAACAATTACGACATGGTCAATATGTGGTTCCAACAAGACGGGGCAACTGCACATACCGCTAGGATATCAATGCAAGCTGTACGCGCTCTGTTCCCTGGCCGTTTGATTTCCCGTAATGGAGATCTCCATTGGCCCCCTCGCTCACCGGACCTCACGGTATGTGACTTCTTCTTATGGGGCTATTTAAAAGCAAAAAAAAATTAAAAGTCCAAATGCTTTTTTACTACTTACTTATTACTTAATAGATGAAAATACCCAAAGTCGAGTTTTACTACTACTATAAATCTAATAAAATGAAAAAAAATTACAAGTCTATATACAGATTTACTACTACTATAAATCAAAAAGTGAGAGAGATATTTTAAATAAAATCTATTTTTTCATTTTTCTTGGACCTCCTGATCCAGACAATATGTGTTGAGGTGTGCATCCCACCACCATCCATCCCCAACCAACCACCCAGCGCGAAACACGACTTATATAGCCAGTGTCCCCTCCAAGCGGCCAGCCGAAAGCCAGCGGAGCCGTCCGACTCCCGGCGGAGAAGCGGCTCGAGCAGAGGAGAAGCTCCTCCCCGCCCGCCGCTAAGGGGCGACCGGGCAACCGAGATGCCAGCCGGCCGGCGGAGTTAGAGGTGATGAAGGGGCTTGGCTTTCAAAGGATCTCATTAGGAATTTTGAAATGAAAGAGGGGTTTCTTTTAATAAGTATTATTTATTCATTTTTTTTATACATACACATCAATTATTATTCAAACATATAATATATAATTATTTAAACTTACAAAATATTATCATATTCAAAAGATAATAAATTTTCTTGGAGATGAACAGTAAGCAGGAGATTGAATCAGCAAGTGATCTGTAAAAGAAATACATAAAATTATTAGAGAATATAATTAAATTTAAATAAATTAATATTTAAATATAATTCTAATTCGTCATATAAAATATAATTCTATTTCCAATTTTATAAAATATATTAATTCCAATCTTGTTTTTTTCAGATGGGCAACTCGATTCGACCATTCCACAAATTAACAAAAAGAAAACAGAAAAATAATTCTACTTACAATATTTTATTTAAAATGTTTTCAAATAAATTATTTTCCATGTAGTGAAATTACTTAATTTAAATAAAAAACAAACTGAAACGTTATATGAATATTTATTTTATTAATTAAAAATAGTCACCTTTTTTATTAACTTTAGATTAAAAGTACTTTTGAAGTTATTTTTCCAAATAAACAGGCAATAATTTTTTTTTTTTAATTCTTAACTAAGAGATAATTTTTTTTACTTAGGGAAAATGGTGTAGGTTTTAAGTGAAACATGATAGTAATTAATAAAGTAAAGGGTGTGTAGTTTCACAGTGAATGAAATAAAACTCAGAGGTTTATACAAACTCAATATATTAGTCCATCATCAGGAGTTTACAGATTAAAAACTGTTTTTAATTTGTAACTTCTCTCCGTCTCTCCAATAAGAAAATACTTCTAATATGTTATGGATATTTTTTATTACACAGAGTTGTATTCACCCCTTGGGAATCGAACCCCAACAGCTCGAGTTTATAAGTCGACAAACTTTGGTGATTTCATTAGAAATTTTAATTCTGCAACTATCGACAAATTGAACTTTTATAAGAATATTTATTTATATTAAGACTGTTCATGAAGGAAAGTCTCAAAACTCAAAATAAATTAATTAATTAAATATCATATATCATTATGAAATACTCTACTAGAAATAAGTATAATCCCTTCGAAATTCAAATATTTATTTTCTAAAAGAATTGGAAAACAGATGATAATGGGGGACCCTTATCAACTTTCTCTTAAAATTCAAGGGTAAAAAAAGTAACTTTTTTCGAGTTTTATTTAACAATTAGTATTTATTTAACAATTGGAATTATTTATTTATTTAATTATTCGAATATAAATAAATAAATCTTTATTACTCGACCTGCTTAGAGGCACAAGTCCTCAGTGGCTAGGTCAACCAAACATCAAAATATACTCAAAATGTATCATTAATAATAAAATGAAAGCAATTGAAAATACATGTTAAACTTTTTTATTAATTTATCAAATGTAATCTCATTCCTAAATAAAATATCTATTCCTTTACCACTTTGTTCGTATAGGTAAATCAGTTATAATTTATTTTGGATCATAGGATCAAAGACTATTCAAACTTATATATTGTTTGATCAAAGAATAATATAAAGAGCAAGGTCAGAAATGATTTTTTTTAACAATAAATATTTATTTATGTTAAGGGAGAATGGTGTAGGTTCTTGGTGAGACATTTTAAATAAAGTAAAGATAATTTTTGAAAATTTTTTTAGAAACTTTTTAAAATATAAAATACTAGGTAGGTTTCACATAAATAAAAGATCAGATGGTTGTTTAGCACGACTCTATATATATTTCGGAGTATAAGCCCATCTTCAGGAGTTCACAAAGTACAAGACAAAAGTCAGTGTCCTTTCTGAACTCCTGAAGATGGGCTTATACTCCGATATACTATATATATTTGTCTTGATTAATTTGCGGCAACGCTGACGTAATGCTGCCGAGAGAGAGCGCCATCGGTATATTTGCGGCAAATTTGAAATATAATCGTAATATGGACTCAAATTTCGAAATGAAAGACTCCAATTGATTTTAAATTAAGAAACATTAAATATATTGATAATTATTACCCCCCCTTCACCACTCAAAAATTAAATATTCAATTCGCTTTTCTTTGGAGCCTTATATCGATTATCGATCCCAAATTTTAAAAAAATGATATAATATAATTCTCACTCCTTACACGATACCACTTATTTAAATAAATCTATTTCCACACAAAAAATATCACAATGCTGTAGATTATAGAAAAAAAAATACTTCCAGATTCATATCTAGAGCCTCATTTCTGTAGCTGTGTCAGGACAAAAATGAGGCGAAACTTTTAAGAGACTATGTATTTTCGGGAGTTTACAGGTATACATTTGGAGTGTGGTTTTTTAAGAGGAATACAATTTTTGGACGGAGACGCCGCCCGCCAGGGCACCAGCCCGGAGGGCCGAGCTTCGAGGGCGTGCCGAAGGCACGCACGAAAAGCTCGTATATATAGAGTCGTGCTAAACAACCATCTGATCTTTTATTTATGTGAAAGCTACCTAGTATTTTATATTTTAAAAAGTTTCTAAAAAAATTTTCAAAAATTTTCTTTACTTTAATAAATATTTATAAGATTAGTACCTTTGGTTTGATGGTATCCTTTTGACTTCACTTTGAGCACAACTTTTGAATTATAGAGATGAATTGAAAATAGAAACCAAATGCATTTAAGAGAGAGAAGCAGTTTTCACAGCAGCCACCCATAATTGAGAGTAATGAATCTGAAAAAATAATAAACAATTGTTTTAATAAAAATGCAGATGAAATTTTTGATTTTGTGTCAATTAAGATATCGTCGCTGATCTTAGAAAACCTCGTAATTCCTAAATTCATTGTTTGACAGAAAACAAGAAAAAACATTTTAAACAACAATACATACAAATACAATGGAATATTTATTATTTGTCCGTAGCGCGAAATTAAATTGGAATAGAATAATAAGGTTTCAATAGACAGATGCGCTGTGAAAAGTTGGTCGGTATAAACGTATTTGACCAAATATTGGACTTACGATCTTTTGTAAGATCAGCGACGATATGCAATTACTCATTGAAAAATAAAAAATTAAGACTATAATGTATTATGTATGACCAATCCATTGGAATTATTAATTTAATTATTGTAAAAAACTCAAAATGATATCATTATTAGTAAAAATAAAAGCTATTGAAAATACATGTTAAACATGTTATCAAATGCAATCTCATTCCTAAATAAAATATCTATTCCTTTACCACTTCGTTACTATAGAGGTATCTTAGTTAGAAATTATTTCAGATCATAGAGTCAAAAGCCTAGTTCACACTTGGATACAAAGTCGATTTCTGTATATAGACAATGTCGAGATACAAATTCATGTCTATTGACACGTTTTTGGAACAAAATCGCAGAATATTCCCCATTTGTCTATAGACATTGGCGTAGTTAGAGAATTTTCCTAGGGCGGCGCCAGGGTTGAGCAAGGTGTGGCGACCGCCCAACCAAATTTTTGTTGAATAATTTGTTCGATAATGGCACTGCCCCCCCCCCCCCCCCCCTAGAAAACTCCTTGCCCCCTAGAAAAATCGAGTCAATATCTCAATAACTATTTATGCTATGAGATTAATTTTATTCTTAAAAAATCAATAGAGATTGAAAAATGTAGATCTCAAAAAAATTATCTTCCTATATAACCCAGTAAATAGGAGGGTTTCAGCTTTTTTTTTTTTTTTTTTTTTTAATGCAATCGAATGCAAGAAGTGGTGCGCCAGTAAAGATGCAGCTCCTATGGATCTCGAAAGACCCTTGCATTACCGAAGAGAAGGGAAAGTTGATTAAGTGAGAGGGTGTAGACGTAGGTGTCTATGCACCCCGGTTTTGAAGGTTTGAAGATTATAGGTGCTGGGAAAGATGGAGGCTGGGAGAGAGTTCCAGTTCCTTGAAGTCATGGGGATATATGTATTGGCGAATGAAGTGGTCCGGCACTTCTCCAGTTTGACCGCGAAAGAGTGTTGGGAGTCGGCAAAACGCGTGCTACGTGCAAAGCATGCTTTGGGGGGAATTATTGATCTTATCTCATCAGAGTACCTGCCGTGATAGTATCTATAGAAAAGGGAAAGGGCAGAGACATCTCTTCGATGAGCCAGCGAGTCGAGGGAGTCGGTGAGGGTAGAATCGTTAATTAGCCTGATGGCTCGTTTCTGAATTGCATCCAGGGTAGCAAGAGAATATTTTGAGGCTCCTCTCCACAGATGTGAGCCGTATTCGAGACAGGGGCGGATTTGGGCCTTGTAGATGGTGAGAAGTTGTGGGGCTTTGTAAAATCGCTTGGACCTGAATAAGAAGCCAATCTTCCTTGCTGCAGATTTCGCCACAGAGGAGATGTGTTCATTCCAAGACAGGTCAGATGTGACTGAGACGCCCAACATGGATAGGCTGTCACACATTTTTAGGGTATTCGAATCGAAGTGAATATCAGGGAAATCTTTATTTTCGCGCCTAGAAATTAGACAACATTGAGTCTTGTTTGAATTATAGTTAACTAAATTTTGAGAGCCCCATTTATTCAGTTTGTCTAGCTTATATTAATTGCGGGACAATATTTTTTAGGGTCGTTTGGTATGGTGTAAGTATGCCAAATCTAAGTTTGCGACCTCGAAAATCTGGGGACAACTTTTGGCCGACGAAAAACCTCGAAATTTTCGGACTTTTTCCAGTTTTTCGCTTATAACTCGAAAACAGTTCATATTTTATAAATAACAGTTCTATAGTAAATTAAAGAGGACAAATTTTCGCGTTGATTAAAAAAAGAAATGCAAAATTGGTCTAGTAGTTCAATTTTTAATGGAGATCCAAAAAACAGCCCCCAGGATCACTTTTTAATATCCCTAAAACTCGCACTTTTTTCGATTTTTTCCCATTTTGACGAAGGAGCACGTTTCCAACAAAGAAGCCTCTATACATTTAAAACTAGATTACATTTGCTACAATTTAAACAAAGTTTTATATTAATCGGATAATGGTAACCCGTGTCGCAATGAGGTTGAAATTTTGAAAAAATGCAATTTTTTGCAAAAAATCTCTGTTTTTCCTTCATAAAATGAAAAGCACTAATCCTAGAAACTTGATTCCTATCTCATTCTCTAGAAAATTTTGTTGACTTGAACGTTTACTTGGACCACATTTTTGTTAAAAATCTTAGATTTATAGATATCCTACATTTTCCGGACAGGATATGATCCGAATCCTCATGCGTCAAGGAAAATGCTGGATATCTATAAATCTAAAAGTTTTATCAAAAAAGTGGTCCAAGTAAACGTTCAAGTCAATAAGATTTCCTACAGAATGAGATAGGAATCAAGTTCCTAAGATCAGTAATTTTCATTTTATGAAGGAAAAACTGCGATTTTTTTGCAACTGCCCCCCACCCCCCCTCCCCCCTTAACTACGCGCATGTCTATAGACCAGAGGTGGCCACAACGTGGCTCGCGAGCCGCATGCGGCTCTCAGTCAATCTCGTGCGGCTCTTGAACCCTCTTGAATAATACTGATTTTAAAAAGTACAGGGGGGCATAATGTTCTACCACATTTTAAAGAGGTATAAAAAATGAAAAAATTTAACTAGAAAAATACTGAATATATTTTTGAAAAGAACATAAAATAATTTTTTTAATGTATTTTAAACATTATCAGAAAAAAAAGGGGGGGGGGGGTCAAAAATGAAAATTCTAGTCCTTTCGACAAAACTCAACCAAATTTCGTATACATATTCTGTGGGCCCCAAAAAGGCTAGAAATGCAAAAACTAACCACCCAAAATGGAGGGAGGGTCAAAAATGAAAATTCTAGTCATTTCGACCATACTATGTTTACAAAATTTGATTAGTTTTTACATTTCTAGCCTTTTTGGGGCCTACAGAATATGTATACAAAATTTGGTTGAATTTGGTCAAAAGGGCTAGAATCTTTTTTTGACCCTCCCCCCTTTTGTCTGATAATGTTTAACATACATTTAAAAAAAAATCATTTATTTTCTTATCAAAAATATATTTAGTTTTTTTCTAGTTAAATTTTTTCACTTTTTTATATATCTTCAAAATGTGGTAGATCTTAATGCCCTACCCTGTATAATAATTAAATTAAAAAAATAATAATACAAAAATTAAATTAATTTGTAATGTTATAAGTAAGTAGAGCAAAAAATATATGTTACTTCATTTATATTTTACAAAATAAAAAAAAAGATGTCTTTTTTTAATAAACCATTAAGGTAAAAGCACCAGTAGTTGGCCATGTACCAGTAGTTGGCCATTTGCTTGAAAAGTGTAAAAAATAAGACTCCTAATGCTTATTCAACTTTTCAAAAATATCGCTATATATAGCTCATGTCATCTATTATTTAAGTGTAGAAGATCTTGAACCTCAATGGATTGTTGGAGCAATAGTGGTCAAATGTTTGCCGGATTTGGCGTTGTGCTTCATTTTTGACTATTTTCTTAACCATTGTGCTAAGCAGGTTGCTCCATTTTAAGGAAGTTATACACTAAAATAACTAATTTAGGGTAAGTTTTAAATGATATTCATTCTTTTAAAGTGTCTTTTAAGCGATAAATAAAATGATTCCGACTAAATAATCATACTCTAATTTTTTAGCGGGGGTGGCTAACTACTCATTCAATATTATTCATTTAGCCAGTAGTTGGCCATGGCGACCAGCTACTGGGTCAATCCTAAAAATTTATTTCAGCGTAGACTACTTCATCTGGAACTAATAGCTTCTATGTGGCTGTTAGTAACTTTAGCTGCAAATAATTTTCTTAATATTTTATTAAAACAAAAAAATAAAGCAATATCCAGAAAAAAATAAATTATTGACTGTTTTCTTTATTTTAATAAATGAGAAAATTATTTGTTCACCTATGGAATTTCTCATTAGACGTCTTTTGATTGTTTAAACAAAATTTTTTTCATTTATTAAAGCAATATAGGTATGTTTAGATTCAAACTTTTTGGATGGCCAACTACTCAATCTTTTGATTTCCTAGGTGGCCAGCTACTGGTGCAAAAAGGTACCTTAGAAAAAATTAATTCCTCTTTGTGTGGTTCATTATTCTAAAATGAAAGTTTTTTCTCCTTAATTAAGAAGAACCATTTCATGGTTTTTTGCATTTATAACAGGCATCAATTTAAGATTTAAGCTTTGGCAAGAGAAAAATGGAGAAATTTGCCTTAAGTGGCCAACTACTGGTGCTTTTACCTTAATTAATCTCCAAACAATGTGGCTCGCTTTGAAACAATTTTATAAATTTGCGGCTCCCAAAGTTAAGGGTAGTGGCCACCCCTGGTATAGACAGTTCCTATACATGTCTAGAGAAAATCTCTCGACTTTGTATCCAAGTGTGGACTAGGCGACTAGGCTAAAGAATATTCAAACTTATATATTAGTTTGATCAAATTAATATAAGGATAAGGAGCAAAGCTAGAAATGTTTTTTTTTTAATAAATATTTATACGATATACTTACTACCTTTGCATAATGATAGTATCCTTTTGTCTTCAGTTTGAACACAATTTTTGAATTATAGAGATGAATTGAAAATAGAAACCCAAAGAGAGAGAACCAGATTTCACAGCAGGCATCAGCGATAATTGAATTGAGAAATGAATCTGAAAAAATAATAAACAGTTGTTTTAAAAAAAATGAAGATGAAATTCTTGATTTTGTGTCAATTAACATCTAAAAATATCTAGTAATATCTAGAAACAGGAGATGGCATTAGCTAGATTTTAAACAGAGTGAAGATAAGGCCCTTTTGCCCTTGCATCATCACATATAATAATTTAAATAAAAGTAGTTGAGTGTTTCGAATTTTGAATTTCTTCAAAATTCTAAGGGCAATAGAATGACTTTTCCAAAATTGAATATGAAATACCGAAGTCTACTTCTAAAGGCAATGAGAATGAACTCGTATATGAAATTTTATGTTTTAATTAGAGATTGAAAATCATTAAAAAGGTCAAATAATGATTAAAATTTAAATAAAGGTAAAAAATAATAGTATAATAATACCTAACCTTATAATACAAAGAAACATTTTAAAAAAAATGGGTGAACATAAAAAATTGAAATGATAACAAAAATAAATATTATTTTGAAAAACATTTTGAATATCAAAACTTACCATTTAAGTTTTTTTAATTTAATAAAAAGCTGATTTCTATTTAATGAGATGTCAAATAGGTTCGAATTGAAACGGCCATCTTAATGAATTGCCAACCTAAATCAAAACAGAATAAATATAATAATTAAAGTAACAGAAAATTTAAAATTAAATATATATATTTATAGTTAAAAATTAATCGAATAATTAGGATATAAATCTTTTTTATTATTTACAAGAAAAATGCAGACAATTATTTTAGGGATTTTTGTATTATGGTCTCTTTAGTATCCAGAGGCAAATATAAATTTATTAAATCAAAAATTAATGAAAGCAAGAAGCGCACTAGTAATAAATAATAAACTTAATTATAATTTTTTGTTTTTGAGAGTATTATAACATGACATTAAAATCTTAATAAAATCATTAATAAAAAAATATGTTTTCTGCATTTTCAGAAGTTCAAGCTCAAAAGCCAAAAATTAGTACCAGTAATAGTTATTTTTGAACACCCCCTCCCACCCCGAAAAAAAAAACTTTTTTATTATATGGGTTCATTTTATTGTACCTATTTTTGAACCCTCCCCCCCCTCTATTATGAACAGAAAAAAAATAATAACTATTTTTTATTATATAAGTTGATTTTATTGTACCTATTTTTGAGCTCCACACCCTCCTAATTTGACCTCAGAAAAAAATAACTGATTTTTATTATAGGTTCATTTTATAGTGCCTATATTTATGACTCCCTCCACCGCCCTATTTTGGTCCCAGAAAATAATAACCATTTTTTATTATATGGGTTCATTTTATTGTACCTATTTTTGAACCCCCCCCCCCTCTATTATGAACACAAAAAATAATAACTATTTTTGAACTCCCCACCCTCCTAATTTGACCTCAGAAAAAAATAACTGATTTTTATTATAGGTTCATTTTATAGTGCCTATATTTATGACTCCCCCACCGCCCTATTTTGGTCCCAAACTATTTTTTATTATATGGGTTCATTTTATTGTACCTATTTTTGAAACCCCCCCCCCCCCTCTATTATGAACACAAAAAATAATAACTATTTTTGAACTCCCCACTCTCCTAATTTGACCTCAGAAAAAAATAACTGATTTTTATTATAGGTTCATTTTATAGTGCCTATATTTATGACTCCCCCACCGCCCTATTTTGGTCCCAGAAAATAATAACTATTTTTTATTATATGGGTTCATTTTATTGTACCTATTTTTGAACCCCCCCCCCCTCTATTATGAACAGAAAAAATAATAACTATTTTTACTTTATCCAAGTAAAGTATTGTAATCGCTCTCGGGGCAAGCTGGCTTCAAAGGGTCCTCAGGTAAAGACTACGGAACCCATGGACTCAATTAAAGTCACAAATTGTAGTATTCAATTAGGTTGAATTTTAGCACGTGACGGTTTTGCCAAAAATTACATGGGGTCTAGTGGAGAGGCCAAAAAGTGCGATTTTTATTCATTTAGTGCGTGCGGATGGATGGATGTATGTATGGATGGATGGATGGATTTTATCGTTTTTTTGGCCCACGATTTTTTCCACACCGTTGCACCGACTGAAATGAAATTGAAAACCTACCATTAGTTTAACAAAATGAAGCGCTGATTAGTTTTTGGTACATATCGGCCCACAAACATCAGTACTTTATTTCAGTACTTTTTAGTTTTTTCTAAATATCTTGAAAATGACTTAACCAATTTTGATGAAATTTAATATCCTAATTAAGTACCTTGGGGACCACAAAAAAGGTTAAATAAAGTTTTTAGTAAAATTATATTTTAAAGTACTTTACTCTAGATTAAGAGAGTACTTTTTTTAATTTTTTATATTCTTTAAAATTTATTCATTTGAAAGTTTTAATATAGCTCATTTAGCCTTGCTTAAGTAAGAATGGATAGGCTTCTCTCTGTGAAATGCTAAAAATTTGGGAGGAATTTTTATAAGTAACCATAGCAACTGCGTTGTTTTCTTATCCGTTACCTTTGCTGAAGACATAGAGAAATCGATTTTAAACCAAAAATAGCGATTGATTCTCATCTAGTACTTGAGGAATAATCATTCTAGGAATAATCATTCTATATTGGATTTTTGACGTTTCGGTTTTTATTAGTAACCATTGCTGAAGACATAGAGAAATCGATTTTAAACCAAAAATAGAGATTGATTCTCATCTAGTACTTGAGGAATAATCATTCTATATTGGATTTTTGACGTTTCGGTTTTTATTAGTAACCATTGCTGAAGACATAGAGAAATCGACTTTAAACCAAAAATAGCGATTGATTCTCATCTAGTACTTGAGGAATAATCATTCTTTATTGGATTTTTGACGTTTCGGTTTTTATTAGTAACCATTGCTGAAGAAATAGAGAAATCGATTTTAAACCAAAAATAGCGATTGATTCTCATCTAGTACTTGAGGAATAATCATTCTATATTGGATTTTTGACGTTTCGGTTTTTATTAGTAACCATTGCTGAAGACATAGAGAAATCGATTTTAAACCAAAAATAGAGATTGATTCTCATCTAGTACTTGAGGAATAATCATTCTTTATTGGATTTTTGACGTTTCGGTTTTTATTAGTAGCCATTGCTGAAGACATGGAGGAATCGACTTAAAATCAAAAATAGCGATTGATTCTCATCTAATACTTGAGAAATATCCGTTCTATATTGGATTTTTGACGTTTCGGTTTTTATTAGTAACCATTCCTGAAGACATAGAGAAATCAACTTTAAACCAAAAATAGCGATTGATTCTCATCTAGTACTTGAGGAATAATCATTCTATATTGGATTTTTGACGTTTCGGTTTTTATTGGTAACCATTGCTGAAGACATGGAGGAATCGACTTAAAATCAAAAATAACGATCGAATCTTATCTAATACTAGAGGAATAACCTTATTGCATTCCATTTTTGATGTTTTGACTATTAATGGAAACCTCTACTGAAAATGTGGAAGAATCGACTTAAAATCAAAAAGACTAAATTCTTTTATGGCAAACAACTCAAGCTTGAGTTGTTTGCCACAAAAGAATTTAGTCTTTTTGATTTTAAGTCGATTCTTCCACATTTTCAGTAGAGGTTTCCATTAATAGTCAAAACATCAAAAATGGAATGCAATAAGGTTATTCCTCTAGTATTAGATAAGATTCGATCGTTATTTTTGATTTTAAGTCGATTCCTCCATGTCTTCAGCAATGGTTACCAATAATAACCGAAATGTCAAAAATACAATGTAGAATGGTTATTCCTCGACTATTAAATGAGAATTATTTTTGAATTAATGTCAATATGAACTACAAATTGCAAGTGATATCTGATTAATAATAAAGGAACAAACATATTAATATTTCAAATGAATTTGGATAAAGTCTAGCAACGATCCGTTGCAGTTTATTTTTAGATCTAATTGATTTAATATATTTTTTTATTTAATACTGTATAAAATAATAGTAGTTATGAAAGTTGTTCAGTTTTTTGAGAAGATTTAGGAAATGTAAAGAAAAGTATATGTTTCTATTAAAAAAACAGAATTTGACCTTGAAATACCCTTTTGAAAGCTTGTTCTAGGTCGACAAACAATAGTCTAGTTTAGTTTCACCCTTGATATAAATAAACTTTTATTTGAAACTGTTTTTAATATAATGCACTGTTTTTGAGTTATAAGACTGTCTCAAGATAAAAATCTCACCCGGTATATATAATTTTAAAGAGTTTGTTGTCGGTTCAATGTGAAACATTTTCAATAATAAAAAAGTAAATAGAATTTCAAGGTTAGTCAAATTAGTTAGCTCTCTTCTGACAAAACATAATAAACTTGAAGTTTTCATCAGCCAAATCCAAAATATATCCATTCTTTTGGATAAAAACAAAAAGATCTTAATTAAAATTAAAAAGCTAAAAATCTCACCCGGTATATATAATTTTTAAAGAGTTTGTTGTCACTGGGATTTCTAGCAATCACGTACAAGGAATTTTAAAATGTTAAAAAAATAATTTCAAATTCTTGAAAAATCCGGACAGGCCGGACATGAGTGTAAAAAGCCAAACATGTCCAGCTAAAGCCGGACACCTGGCAACCCTAGACCAGCAGCTACTTCCGCATCAGCGGAGGGGATGATTAGAAGCGATAATTTATTAAAGAAACAAGAAAAATATATGATAAAATGATAAAAATTATCCAAAATTATAAAGTACTGTATCAATTACTTAAATAATAACTTACTGAACTAAACAAAATTGTTTACGATCAGGATTTGAATAATAACATTGTTTTAATCAAACTATTTTACTATTTACCTTATAAGTTATCTTGCAAAATACTTGAGATATCAATTCCTTATTATCTTATACGTCGTTGATAAAAAGATAATGAATGTTTTTGCAGAATTTATTGATAATTTTTGCTAATTCACTTCTTAACGACGACAGTTTCAAAAATCACTTAAAAATGACCACAGCCATTTTAAAACAAAATAAATTCATACGAAAAAATATATTAAAAGGGTACCTCACATTCCATGATAAAAAACTATTTTATTTGGTTTCGGGATTAATGGATACATATAAGGAAATAACTTATAGTAAAAATGTCAAACTTATATCCTATATAGTTTACAAACTACAATGCTCTGATCCATAAACTTTGTCTCACCACTAATAGGGCCCTATTTCACCTTTGAAGGAAAGTCTAAAAAAGCATTTTCATAACAGAAAAATTGAGGAAAAAGTGGAAACGCTACCCTCTATTGTCTAATATAACTATTATATGACATGACTTTTTTTTTATTATTATTTATTGGCATCGGGCACAAACCCATTTTGCCAGCCAATATATACACATTAACTCTACAAAAAACAAAACAACAAATTTAAAAAAAATAAATAAATAAATAAATAAAAAATAAAAATAAAAATAAAAAAAATAAAAAAATAAATAGCAACCTAAAAACTCATCAAAAAATATCACAGCCCAGTGATATAAGGAATTGAAGAACCAGCTTCCCTAGTTCTCCCCCTTCGGATATGCAGGCAAGTAATATCTGCGCATTTGTAGGGAACTGGATCTTTCCCCGAACCCTGTCATAAAATCGGTCTATTTTTCGTCGAGACAACCCACACCCAAGAAGGGCATGGTTAATGTCCCCCGGGAGATCGAATCACATCAACAGAAAGGGTGGTCTTTACGCTGGATCTCCTATTAACGTGAGAGCTCGTCTTTGAATTATATCCAAGATGCCAATAGAATCCCTACTATATAAGGGTCCTCTTCACCATCTCCAATACAGGGGCGCATTTGAGCCTTGTATAGGGTAAGAAGTTGATGGGCGTGAAAAAATTAATGTTTTCTCCATTTATGAACCGGAAGTTCTGAAGATAGAGAGCAAAAAATCTCATTCATTCGCTAAATTGAAAATACAAACATTTCGCTACAAGAATTAACTTTTTTGATTTCTATTCTTGAGTTAAGGTGTATATTGGAATTTAGATAGACTAACAGACAAACAGAAAACAAATCTTAGTTGAAAATGATTTTTCTAATTAAGAAAAATTGGCTGAATCGTAAGGACACTCTCTTAGATGAACGGCATCACAGCACTTGCCTGTCATATAGACCAATTTTTTTTTTATTGTTAAAAAAATTAAAGGGAAAAATCTTCAAATATCTATGTTTATTCGGTTTAATGTATCTACTTTATTATTTGGGTTACTGATAAAAAACAATGAACGAATTTCAATTGACGATGCAAGCCGTTTTACTAGTAAAATCTTTGCTTGTCGATTTTGCTATTTATTCCATTTGGCAGGTCTTTATAATCCTTCACTTCGTTTTAAGTTTCGAAGTGATTTGGAGTTTGTACTTAATCTTCTTATAAATCCTGATGGGTTTATTTACCAAGCACAACTCTTAATTCCAAGAGAAATTAGTTATTCGAGTCCGTTGATAAGGCAAGATAGGGGGGGAATGAGAGCTTCTTAAATCAAATTAAAAACATTTTAATATTTTTAAAAAGGAGTTTATTGAAAAAAGTAGAATAATCTTTACAAAACATGGTCACCTCTCGACTCTCTGGCTGTCTCTCGTTTACTGTCTCTCTGACTGAACTGTCTTTTCAACAGAGGAATTCAACAACAAAATAACTTTCCCGTATCTTTTTTAGGCAAAGAATCGAAATGTTTTAGAAATCATGTTATATATTCACTAAATAACTAAACTTTTCCAATATCCTTAGAAAGGTCCTTGAAGAGAACGAAAAGGCTCTGGCAAGATGTGGTCATATTTATTTATTTATTTATTTAACGGGTAGTCACACCCTTTTTACAAAATCATTATATTGACATCACATAGATTGACAAACAAGTGTCAAAGAAAAGATTAAATTTATGAGTTCCTGCTCGTAACATTGCAAACAAAATGCATTCTGGGACCGAAATACGCTTCTTGCCAAGGATTTTTTTCATGTTACTTTATTATTTGGGTTCCTTTAAATAATTATCATTTTTGAGTGAATAATAAAAGAAGTAAACTAAGCAAAAGTGTGATAATAATAAAAGAGTGAATAATAAAACAAGTAAACTAAGCAAACTAAAGCAAGAGTAAAAACAAACAACCAAATAACGGGGTTCATAGAAATAAAAAAAAGGGATGAAGCAGGGAGATTCGCTGAGTCCTATGCTTTTCAACCTGATCATGGACAAAATAATATCAAGTTTACCCAGGTAACTTGCGGATATAACATGGGAGGAACTCAGGCAATATGTTATGTTGATGACGAAGTTTTAATAGCGGATAGTGAGGAAAATCTGCAAAAGATTTTAATCAAATTCGACCAGTCGGCTAAAAAACTAAATATGGAAATTTCTTTAAAGAAGACAAAACGCCTATCAATCTCTAAACCAACCAAAAGTGTGAAATAAAACTAGGAGATATCATATTAGAACAAGCCTCCAAATTCAACTATTTAGGAGTAGAAATATCGAGCGATAGGAATTTGAGAGAAGTCAAAATTCAAGTGAAAATTCAGGAGCCAGAATATCTGGCTGGTTGAACAAATTAATATGGCGAAATAGATATATGTCAGCAGAGAGCAAAGTTCGCATTTATAAGACCAGCGTGCGCCTAGTGTTGACATATGCTGCATTGACAAGGGCAAATACAATTTCCAACCAACAACTTCTCCGAACAACCGGAGATGAGGATTATTAGGACAATACAGGGGAAAACACTAAGAGATAGAGTCCGCAGCGAAAATTTAAGATAGATAAGCGGCATACCGGATATAGTCGACTGGGTAGGTATTAGAAAAAGAAATTGGGCAGACAATGTAGATCGTATGGGAGAGGACAGATTGGCAAAGGTAGCAAAAGAATGTCGTTCCCAGGGTGTAAGAAGCCGAGGAACGCAAAAAAAAAAGATGGAAAACGGGCCTTAATGTATACTCGGAGTAAAAATCCAATGGAACAACGTCCTTTATTTGGAGAAACAGGCGCAGGCCAATTGAGAAGATTAAGAAGAAGAAGATTGAATAAGGTAGAGAGGAGAAATGATGACCTTGACTGAGTCCCCGTCTCCCTAGAATCCCTAGATGGTTGAACATGATTTGATATTCAGTGTGTGTTTGGCTATTAGAGTGGAAGGAAAGTCGTCAGTTTTATCCTCATATATAAAATTTACATTTCTAAAATGATTGGTTTTTTAATGTTGTCTTGGTTTGACTATTTTCTTTTATTGAGCGTTCTCCTAATTTTTCTCTACTTTTATTTAACTAAAAATTATGGACATTTTGACAAAAACAGAATCCCATATGAAAAACCTTATTTACTTTTCGGATCAATGCTGGAACTTTTTTTAAAGCCAACCTCTCTAAATGACATGATCCTACGGTTTGTATATCTATATATTTATTCATTGATAAAATTTATTTACATTAATCGGCACCTCGGCTGGTGAGGCCTTTTGAGGAGAGCGAGTTTTTGAATTCACTCGAAATTTTAAAATTTTTACCTATTACTTAATTCGTTAAGAAATGTCTGATATGTTGAGAAAGTTTCTGTTTCTTTGTTCGTGTCTGTCTGGATTTTTTTTTTATATATAAATCACGAAGTAAAATTTCTATAAAGTTCGTTCTGGTGCCAAAATATTGGTCTTTGCAAAACAAAGAACTAGATTTTGGACTTTCTATTTTCAGAATTTTCTAATTAAAATAGCAGACAATCAGAAAAAATCAAATTGTCATTTGAGGGAGCTATTGAACTTGAAATTAAGCTAAATATATGTGCCACTTCTCAACTTTTTTGCACACTCAGTGCAAAATATTGCTAAATGCCTAAGATTTGTATCGTGTCTTGAAATATTTTTTGTCTCGATATAAATATATGTGTCGTTCAAGATGAAATATTTTCAATAAAATAAGAAAAAGTAGAATTTCAAGGATATTTGACAAAAAATAAAACATATATATAGAGCTTTATCTCGATATATATAGATGCATATATATATCTCGTATATATATATATATATATATATATATATATATATTTCGGTTTTTGAGCCCATCATATATTAACTCCTGATGATGGGTTCAAAAACCCGAAATATAGGTATATATCGAGATAAAAAGCTCTAAACATATATTTGTTTTATTTTTTGTGAAACCTACCTTGAAATTCTACTTACTTTTTTTCCAATTTATTTTTCTTTAATCAAAACAAAAATTAATTATAAATTGGGAGTAAAAGTGCAAACAAGACTCAGTACACTTTTTTTTGTAACAGCCACACCCAATCTGTCCTAAAGGAGACATATAATGAATTTTACGAATGTCCTTGAATTCTGGCAATTTATTTCTGATCTTATAATTAAGTTAATTAAATAATTATAAGAACAGAAACATATCGCAAGATCCCTGAATTGTTTTGTATTAATCTTAATAACTACTCGCATGTATATGATGTAGTGTACCATAGAATATGAAGGAAAAATGTTAATCAATCCCACATGAAACAATAATGCATTTATAAGAGCATTCAAAATTAACCCTAATGGGATGAATCGTCGTTTTAAAATTAAATTTTGTTTTTATTTTTCATTAATCCAACTTCCTAAGAACTGATAATTAAAATTATTTTTATTATTAGTATTACCTAAGATTAAGAGTATTTTGTTTAAAGTATGATGAAAATTATTATCCGAAAATATGATGCCGCCTTCAGTAGAGGTATATAAGTATAGTAATCATCGATTAGATAAGAATCATGACAATAAAACAAACATTTTCAGCTGAGAAATACGTAATTATTATTGAATCATTTTTTTACAATATGAAGGGACAAGTTTTAGCTAGGCCTTTCACGATTTCTTTCATAAACAGCTAGTGTTAATTTTTTTCCTATATAACCTTTCAATTTTTATAATTTTCTGCATTTTCTGAAGTTAGAAAGCCCAAAATCTAATCAATTTTTAGCTATGAAAATATTAACATTCTGAAGGCAGAATGAGCTTTTTTTGGCTCTATCATAGAACAGGCATAGGCACACAGTCAAAAAATATTCTTGAAAATAATTTTTTATGAGGATAATTCAATGAGTTGCTGGATGTAAATAAACATATATATATATATAAGTGAATTTATAATATACCTTAAGACCCGGGGGTGTCCAACCTTTTGGCTTACAGAGGCCACATTTGAAGAAAAATAAAGTAAAAATTGGACCGCGGATAAAATATTATAATTCTATTGATATTTGTTATTCAAAAAAGATATAGTAGTTAATAATGTAGAAATAGGAATAAAGTAAAGAAAATTTTTTGAAAAATGTGTTTTTTGGAACTTTTTCAAAAAAATTTTTAAATATAAAATACTAGGTAGGTTTCACATAAATAAAAGATCGGATGCTTGATTAGCACGACTATATATTTCGGGGTATAAGCCCATTTTCAGGAGTTCACAAAGGATACCTAGTATTTTATATTTAAAATTTTTTTGAAAAAGTTCCAAAAAAACATTTTTCAAAAAATTTTCTTTACTTTATTTAATATGTTTCACTAAGAACCTACACCATTCTCCCTCAACAAAATAGAAATAAGGACTTTATTATTTTTTTAGCTCGTAGTGAGCTTCTAATTTTACTTTTCGTAAATTTTATACTTGAAAATTGCTTCTCGTATATATGTAAATACATACCTACATACTTACAAAAGTGATATTATGTATTAATATTTGTTTATATTTTTTCCTGGCTAGATAATTAACATAAAATTATAATAAAGAGAATATTCAATTTATCTTTCAGATCGGTATTTAATTGTTGTTCTAGAACATTCAATCAGAAAGTTTGCAAGTAGAAAATTTATTTCTAATGAAAATGGAGTCAAAAATAGACCAAAATGATGATTATTTTTTTCGGAAATCTTGAAATCTAGTTCCAGATTCAAAATTTAAAATTAGCACTTTTATTTTTCGAAAACTTCACAGTAGATTTTCAGATTTCTTATTTTAGAGAAAAAAATTATCAGGCCAAATTGTTGTGTGTTTTCCAGTATCTACATATAAATCTCAATGTTTTAAGGAATTTTATGACTTTATATTGGGCCACGGCTTGGACAGCCCTGGTTTAAATCGAATGGGATTAAAGAAGGATATGAGGAATGATAATTTATTTTTTAAAAGGGTCACGGATATAATAATCCCTGACTATCCATTATCTATTGACATGTAAGAACGTGCAAAGATCTAAAAGACAAGTCCTGACAAGTTTTAGTCCAGGAGAGAAATTATCAATTAATTGTGATTGTTCTAGAAAACCCCAATTTCTTGTCTCCTTGCTTACTAGAATGATAACTAATAGACTTTGTTAGTGTCGTAGCATATAAATTACTGAAATAATAAATATTTTAGAAAATGAAAATATGAGAAGAAGAATTTTTAAATATTCAGAAACTTCATTAGTTTTTTTATCTTATACTATAGTTAAGATTATAATTTTGCTTTTACGTAAATTTCATTCTTGAAAAAAGCTTCACGTATTGTACATATGTAAATTCATATTTCGAAAAAGGGAATAAATATATCTCTACACATAAATCTCAATGTTTTAAGGAAGTTTATGATTTTATGTTGGGCCACACTCATTGCAGTGCTGGGCCGCATGCGGACCGCGGGCCACGGGTTGGACAGCCCTGATATGAGACTTGTTTTCTGGAGCTCTAAAATTTAAATATTTTTAAAAACAAAAATGGCAAAATAAAATTTTTCTTTTATTCTTACAGATTGTACAAGCGCTCTAAGGAAAATGGAGGTTTATTTGGCTTATTCGAGCGAAGTAATCCAGTTATTGTTCTGGGAACTCAAGAATTTGTTAAACTGGCCACTGTCAAAGATTTTGATCATTTCACCGACCATAGAAATATAAATATCGGTGATTTTTTTGACAAAAATCTAGTTAATCTAAAAGGTATAATAAAATTGTTTTTATAATAATTATAAATTCAGTGGAATCCGTATGATGCAAATAACATAGTTATAGGTACATATTTATATTTGATATACTCCTTGGTGTACCTAATGGTCAGAATAACTGCCTGGCAACCCGGAGGTCTCGGGCTTCGATTCCCGGCTATACCCAGACATTTTTTCTGTAAGTTTAGGGTCTGGTAATGAAAATTAAGTGGGAGATAAATTTAACGTAATTTATCACGAGGAGAATTTACCACTGCTCCAAGCCCCTAAAACCTTAGTAAATTGGATATTGGATTGTATCTAAGTTTCTGAGATTGGCTCGTGATTCCGGCTTCTTTTCCTTCTACTCTGTTCTTTTCAGGATGGAGGGGCCAGCCCATACAAGCCTTTAGGGGATGGACCTTCTGGAGTATCTCCTTCTCACATCAATATCATAAAAAAAAAAAAAAAAAAAAAAATACTAGCGTTGACGCCCACCTCCGGCTTCTGCAGTAAAAATAATATTTTTCCAGAATCGTGGCTTCCACAATTTATTATTCCTATTCCAAAACAAAACATGAAGCCTGATTTGGTAACATCTTACCATACCAATTGCCACCTAGTCCGTAATTGAGATCTTTGAGATCATGATAAACAATAGATTCGAATGTCTTATCGAATCTTCCAACCTATTCGGCAAATTCCAATTGGACATTTGTAAAAAAAAAATCTATATAACTTATGATCTTCTCTCATAAATTTATACCACACCCTTTCCAAGAGAGAATATTTGAAGGCCTTATATCTATGGACATTAAATCGGCATTCGACAACATTAATAGAGACATTTTGGTTAAAAACTTGAATATTTTAAAATTCCTCCACAAATCATTATAAACCTAGTAAAATTGAATCACTCTAGAAAAATCTTTTTCAAATTCAATGACCGATTGATTAGATCTCGACTAAATTCTAATGGTCTGGAACAGGGAGCGAACGAAATACACTTGGCCCTCAGAGACCGTATTAAATTTGATGCTTATTCTCAAACGGGCTAGAATTTTCATTTTTAACAGACTTCAAAAAAGGAGGAAGTTCTCAATTCGACTAAATTTTTTTTTTTTTTTTGTCTATGTTACTCGATTTCTTCGCCAATTGTGAACCGATTTTGATGATTTTTTTTGCATTGTGTTCAGTATAGTTTCCGATTGGTAAAAAACTAAATTTCATTTGTATTTGACCTTTTTTGTTATGTATGTTCACCCATAACTTCTTTATGAACCTGTTTATTTTTTTTTGTTTATGTTTATTTGTTTTGTTTATATAATTATTTTATAGCTTTTAGTGCATTTTATTTGATTTTTGAGTTTTATTTTTTTTTTTTTTTTTTTTTTTTTTTTGGCTTTTCGGCCTTTCTAGCCATAAGCCATTTACGATACTATTTTATTTTATTAAATTTGTCTCTACCTCGGGGGTCAGATTTTAGCCGGATGCCTCGAGTCGGATTCGAACTCGGGTCCTCTTGGTTAGCTGGCTGACATGCTACCGCCTGGCCTACCCGGCCCCCCTTTGAGTTTTATTATTTTATTTGTTGCATTTAATTTTTTTTGGAAGTCGGTTTTTTTCTAAAAAATTATTCATTTTTGACCCCCCCCCCTCCCCTCCCTCATTTTGAAGGGGTTGTAAGATAGAAAGTTTGGGTTTTTGGAATTTTTCCTTTGTTTGTGTCCCAAACTCTACTAGCAGGCGAAATTTCATGATGCTGGAATGATTGGAAGTACTCTATAGGTTTTGATGACCTGTCGGAGAGTGAGTGAGTGGCAAAATTAGCTATTTTCTCAGTTCCATGTCTCAGAATCTATTTAAGCTATATTATTGAAATTTGGTACTCTCATCAAGATGGATTACATAATTACATGTGCATAATTTCAGCTTTGTATCTCAAATGGATTCCGAGCTGCAGGGGGGTCGAAATTGGCTCGAAATGGTTCGTGTAAATAGCTTCAGCGTGTACGGCCAAGCTATGCTCGAACTTGGCCTATGCACCCTGTGCCATTTGATACTTCTTCCTTTAGTTTATCCCATCAAAGCTCAGTAGCTAAGAGTTATTAATTTGATTATTGAATTAATTTACAATTAACTAAGTTTATATTTTAGTTAATGGTATTAAAAACTGAATTTTTAAGGGGCCCGATGGAAAAATATGCGGTCTACTTTAAGTCCTGCCTTTACTTCTAGTAAATTGCGCTTCATGTTTGAATTAATTGATAAATGCGCTCAACAGATTGATATATTTTTGCTAAAGGAATTCGAGAAACAAAAAGGCTCAGGAAAGAAAGGTTAGTATACTTTTATAACTCATATAAAGTGATAGATTAAAAAATAATTAATATTTAAATTTTGCAGAAATTAAAATTAAACAAGAATTAAAAGAATTGTTCACTCGATTCACAAATGACGCGATCGCAACATCCGTTTTTGGGATTGAAATCGATTCTCTGAGTGATCCTCAAAATGAATTTTTTTTGAGGGGAAAAGATCTAACTGATCTCAGTAGTGGAATACGAGGGCTAAAAAGTTTCCTGGCAGTAATGGCTCCATTTTTACTGAAGGTACCTGATAATATATTTAATTTTCATTCAATATTTAATAAATTTTTATTATCCACAAATAACCAATATAAAAGTGTAATGGTAGAAATTTTTTGAGAATTTCTGCTCTTTGAGGAATATATTGAATTTAAAAAATACACACATCAGAGCCATAGCTGTAAGTTTTTCTAGACTTTTTGTAATTTTTCGTGTCCAAATTTCCCATGTTTATATTTCATTTAACATTGATATTTTTAAAGACCAAACATTGCTCCAAAAATCAGACAAGGTTTCACCATTGTTTGTCAAGTAAATAATTGTATTTTTGGGAAAGAATTTCATTTTTATATGCTTTATATTAGCTTCACCTGTATCTATCTATGTATCTATATATTAATGTGACTTTTGTTCTGTTAAATCTCGCAAGCATTTCTCTATAAAAATAATTGTTTACCCACTCAATTTAAATGAAATTATATATTATATAAAAATAAATATATTTCATTCTGTTAAATTCCTCGAACTTTTCTTTATTAAAATAATTAGGACTAAAAAGTAAAAAAATAAATTATATTTTAAAAAAATCAAAACATATGCTTCTAAAAAGTAAATAATAATGTAATACTTAATCAAAAAGCGTGGGGCACTTTGTCGAAATTAATTAAAAGTTTCTGCGCCCGACACTTTTTGATTAAGTATTACCTACATTATTTTGTATTTTTTAGAAGCATGTTTTTTAGTTTTTTAAAATATAATTAAAATTAAGGTTCACTCCAAATCATTTTGCACATTTATTTGAATATTGATTTCTAGATTAGTTTATTGGCCTTTCACATCTTAAGTTTCTTTCTTGCGTAAACCAAGTCCGAACAGCCAAAACGTAGCAAAAAAACTTAGCATTGTTTTGATAACAAAAACCCTGGTCTTTTTTTTACTCAGTCTTAGAAAAGCGTTTTAATTTGGGCAAAAAACAAAGTAAATCAACGTGTAGCATAAATTCCGAGTCGATAATTTATTTAATTTGGGCTCACTATTTTTTATATTTAAATGAAGATAATCCTAAGAACAAGCATTTTTTGAACAATTGGAATTCGCGTATATTGGTTCGTTCAGACCCTAAATGTTTCTGGATTCTGGTGGTATCCTTACAATTTCAAATCATCACGATACTACAAATAAATATAAAGAAGAATTAAGAAATATTAGTCTAAAAATAATTTATCTTTTAATTTCAAGATATTATGTTTTTCTATTTGTAGGTGTTTTTCGGCGGTGAGCTTTTTAATCAGGAATCAGTGAAATATTTTCATCAACTAATTGAAAAAAACTTAGAAAAACGACGGAAAGAGAAAATTGTGAGACCTGATATGATTCATCTTTTAATGGAAGCTCAGGAAAATGAAAATAAAGCAGAAGGTAATTTAAGATTGACTTTTAATATTATTGTCATAAATCTGTTCAATAGTGTCTTATATAAATTGTGACTCATTAATTAGTCTTCCATATTATATATTAATATACAACCCTCCTACCATCTACTGAACTTAGGACTAGTTCAACCAATGCGCAGACAACATGGTTGTCATGGTGAGGAAACTCCGTTCCCCCACTGGTTTTGAGAGTTTTTTTATTTTTTTATTATATATTTCTATTTATTTTAGGGGTTAAAAAATTTCAGCGTTGGGCGTTCAGTGCTAAATTTGCAATGACATCACTGGCAAATCCAATAGATTAGTTCCGATTTCCTCTCAACGCGACGAGTTTACTCAGGGCAAGAAAGGGACCAGGACGAAGAAGGTTTATTTAAAATATATCCTTGGCTCAGACAGTGTTTTATTCTTTAGGAGAGAAAGAAAAAACCTACAACAATAAACCACAATTACTAGAGCAACTAAAAAGATTATCTTTGTGGAAACTTTGATAATTATCCCACAACAATCATTAAAAAAAAGTAGCAAGAAACATGATAAAAGGATACAAAAAGCACTGAGAAAATGTCTAAAAATTAAAGCGCTGGGTTAAGCATTTAAGCAATCAATTTATTTTTCAAAAATAGGAATTTCATAGCTTTTATTTAATTAACTTTTACCTTATGTATAATATGTTCTTAAGTATAGCTCTAACAGATAGGTCGCAGTTTAGATGAGGAATATCCTGTATATTATAGTCATATTTATATATAGTTTTTAAGGAATTTGGTGTTGGTACTTGGTGAAACATTTTTTAAAATTATTGGATAAAAATACTTGGTAGGTTTCACATTAAGATATAAAAAAATAAAACGAATTTATTTTTAGAGAATCTTTAATCTCGATATATATATTTCGGGTGACTAACCCATCTTCAGGAGATACAGTTACTTCCTGTATCTCCTGAAGATGGGTTAGTCACCCGAAATATATATATCGAGATTAAAGATTCTCTAAAAATAAATTCGTTTTATTTTTATATCTTAATGTGAAACCTACCAAGTATTTTTTATCAATAATATTTATATATATTTATCTATTGTATTGGTAATTTTTATGTATTTTCAGGTGCTGATGAAGGTCATAATGACCGAAACATTTTATATATACCTAAACATGTTCACCTTCAATACACACAAAAATTGAATTTCATTTTTTATTCAATTCTACAATTACTACACATCCGGTAATAAATTCCGAAACACCTCAAAATTTCCACTCATGTTATATATACAGTATAGGCATATAATGAAAAAAACGCAATAACTTACTTATCCCCTTATCTCACCAGAGACAAGATATCTTCTCGGTCCTAGGTTCTAAAGAAAAATTACGATTTTGTCTTTTCAATCGTACGTCTTGAAATTTAAATTGAAAGTTGTTTAGTAGAAGTAAATTGTAATTTTTTGAAAGACTCGAGATGTATAATAGTTCTTTATTCCCTACACACATACTTTGTCCTTGTTAGATACCTTGTTTGTGTATTTAAAATTTTTACTAATGGATCATTTCTGATATTTCAGACCTAACGGATGAAGATATTTTTTCTCAGGCAATTCTGTTTTTCTTCGCTGGGTTCGATACCATTTCTACAACCCTATCAATAGCTGCTCATCAATTAGCTGAATTTCCAGAAGTACAAGAGAAATTGGCACAGGAGATCGATCAAAAATTAAAAGAGAATAAAGGAGTTATCACTTATGATATTCTCATGAAAGATATGCCATATATGGATATGGTACTAAATGGTAAATTTAATTTTATTGTAATCTGGAATAAATTTAGCCTAAGATGCATATAATTTTCTTCAAAATTTTGTCAAAATCATCAATATCTATTTATTAGTGTAATTCTGTTTGTGTACTCGTAAACTAGAAAATTTTTACTTTAAATCCATATACCAGTTGTCTTATAGAACTTTTTGATAACAAGGAGACTGGTGGCGAAAATAAAAGTTTCGTAGTTCATATTTCAATGCTCGCATTTCTTTTGAATATATAGTATTTCTTTCTATTGTTATTTATTCTTATTTAATTCTACGTGACACAGATAAATTGAACTTATTTTGTTCTAAAATTTTAATAAATAAATATCTTGTTTTTAATATCCTCAAAGAAACTCAGCGAAGAATTCCTGCTGCGGCTGCTACGGATAGAGTTTGCACAAAAACCTATACATTTCCAGCTAGTGGAAATAGCCCAGAGTATAAAGTAAATCCCGGCCATCAAGTTTGGATTCCTATATATGGCTTTCATCATGATGAGGAATATTTTCCTAATCCTGATAAACTTATTCCTGAACGTTGGAGTGATGAATCCCAACATAACCTTAACGTATTTATGCCGTTTGGAATTGGACCTCGAATCTGCATAGGTGACCACCAAATTTATCGATAGAATTTATTTATTTATTATCTCAATATTAATTAATTTATTAAATGTTTTAGCAAACCGATTCGCCCGAATGGAAAGCAAATTGGCTCTGTTTTATTTATTAAAGAATTCTAAATTGTTTTTTATTGAAGAAACAGAAAATCCTATCAAATTTAAATTTTCAGGATTCACTACTGTAAATAAACATGGATATTGGCTAGGAATCAAGCCAAGAAATTAATTTTACTTTTTTTGATATTATTTAAGAATACAATGGACTTAAAAACATAATATGTCTTATCATTGCATTGTGGCTAAACTTTAATAAAAAGATCGGCATATTGACTCCGATTTCCTTCTTTTTCTTTTTTATTATTTTAATTTTCTTCTATTTTCTTTGTTTTAAATTAACTGATTCAAAGTCATGATGAAAGACTTATATTATTATCAAAATTTTAGAAAGAATTTAGTGTTTCTTCATGGTCATATCTACACTCTACACTATTATATAAAGAAGACAATTATTTTTGTTTGGCTTTCTTAATCTCAGAAATTCATGCAAATACAAATTTTATTAGCGGAATTTTCTATATTTGTTTGATTTATAAATAATCATTGGAAATTGTGATATTTGCAGAGAATATTGGTTCAGAATATTCGTCTATTTATGCAATAGACAATATCTTAATAAAATCTTTTCATACTTTTGATTTTGATTATTGAATAAAGATGTGAATAGAATTATTATTTATTATTATTATTAGACGGACTAAAGTCCTTTTACACTATATATTTACAATATATTTTTTTTAAATATCAATTCAAGTGTGTAATACATATAAAGAATATATAAAGACCATAAAGATTATATTTATATATAATAATTTTAAATATAAATCCAAGAATATATAATGAACATAAACATTATATATATGTACATATACATACACATCACTATATATACATATATATTATACATTTTTATAACTATAATCCCTGGAAGTGAATAGATATTGTTCGCTTTTTAAACTCTTTTGAAAAATATACCCTTACTTGACCCTTTCCTATAATTCAATAACATGCATACCTATTTGTAGAGTAAATAATACATACAATTTGTACCATATCGAATTATTCTTATATTCCAATCATTTGGACTAAAGAACTGAACTAGTCAACACGTATCAAGCAGATTAAATGTTCACTTTAGGGCCTTAGACTAATTAATTAATAAATCATTAATTAATAAATTAATTAAATTAAAAATTAATTAATAAATCATTTTTTGAACATTCCCTCCCCTATTTTGGCCCCTAAAGAAATAATGACTCTTTTTACTTTACTAAATAGGCGGGGTATGGTCAAGTATTGTAATCGAGCATGAAGTCTTTTTTTTTTGTTAAAGAAAAAATTCCATCAAGTTGCTTTGGAAGAAGTTTATAAAACGTATTTGGACAAGGATTTAAATATTCTGTGTTTTACAAACTGCTCTGTCGATGGTTTCGGTATTTGAAAACACTTATATGCGGCATAAGCCCAGAATTGACCTAGGTTGTCAAAGTTGATGGGAGAGTATTAATGGAGCCGAACTCTTTATGGAGTTAACGCTACTAGATAAGAGGTAGTTTATTATATATAAGTTTATTATTAAGGCGAATCTAACTGGTGGGCATACGGAGTCTTGAAAAAGTTTCAACTTTTTCTTCCATTTTTGTTTGGTTTCACGACTGGCTAAAGGATTCCGAAAGATATGTAGCTTTGTAGGTGTGTTTTTGACATAATTAAGCAAGCCTTTGATTGAAGAAAGAAATTTAGCGCCGCGCCTGTAATGTGAAGGATATGCATTCTAATAGAACGCCCTGCATTGCGAGTTGCTTTGACAGGCGTTGAATATCTCACTAGTAGATATTTTTTCACTAGCTTTGTATGAAAAACATCAAATCACAAGTGCGAACACGAATTACTGATGTTCATTTAGAAAACTGTTTGCGTGTACGACAACATTAATCGAGATCAATTTTGATACACTTAGCTCTGCAAAACAAAGTCAGACGTAATTCTAAAAATAAAGTGCCTAAAATATAATCAAAATAAATTTTATAATTTTTCTCATTAATAATATATGGAAAAATAATTGATAAATCAATGAGAATTGTTTTTGACCGCGCTTATTTGAAAAAGATATTTATCTCGAGACTACTGCGGATTACGCTATTGGAGTCTGCGGAGTCTTAAGTCTGGACCAAGAGAGAAAAAGATGTGATCCACTTAGCTAGAGAAAAAGATGTGATCCACTTAGCTAGAGAAAAGATGTGATCCACTTCGTGATTGAATCAAATGTAGAAAACATTCGGTTAATTAATGGCAAGCATCTAACATACATGCTAATAGATCTAGCGCTCTGGACTGGGAGATTAAATATATAACATCTGAGATTTCAAATTCACTTGGTGATCCATCCGAATGTCTAGCGGGCTATACGCGAAATGACGTTGGATTGTAGCTAAGTGGATCACATCTTTTTCTCTCTTGGTCCAGACTTAAGACCCCGCAGACTCCAATAGCGTAATCCGCAGTAGTTTCGCGATAAATGTCATTTTCAAATAATCGCGGTCGAAATCAATTCTCATTGATTTATCAATTATTCTTTGATATATTAATGAGAAAAATTATAAAATTTATTTAAAATCATTATTTCAAGTTAGAAATATATAAGTTCAGATATTATTTTCACTCAATATTTGACAAAAATTCCCTACATTTGATTCGCAATTGAACCTAAAATTTGGCATGTTAGTAGATTTTGGGACATTAATAATGGGGAAATCGAAAAACTGTAAATTTCCCTTCTTCAGCATCTAAAATGAAGGAGTGCAACTTATGAGCTAAATTAACTAATAGTGAAAATTCAACGACACTAGAATGCTAAAATTTGACATTATGTAATAACTTGAATCACTAATAAAGTAAGAAATCGAAAAAGATCTTCATCAGCCTTTTAAATATATGCGTGAATCTTGCAGATTAAATTCCCATCCAACTTACAAAAAGAACTGAAATCTCAACAAAAACACGTGTGTAATAAAAAGGCCAAGTTCGATTAATAAAAACCATTTGCCAAAAAAAGTAGTGAGATCTAATGTGCTGCCCTGTTCAACATCATCAATTTATTAAATGAGTCGAGAATATATTCCTCTTCTTCGAGTGCCATACCCGAAACGGGTGTCGGCGCCTCTCTTCTCATATACCTGTGCTGAGTGTGTTTAGTTGTTTTACACAGATATACGGGACCTACTTTTTAACGCCGGTTCCGAACGGCTAATTTGGAGAGGTCACTTGGCAATTATACTCTTGGTAGGTTGCTATTACTTTCAAAGAGGAGGCGACTGCAAATATCTATCTGCCGAAACTCGGTCTCGAACCAGCGATCTCCGAGTCAGCGACCCTTTTTTTTTTTTTTTAACTTTAAAAAACTTTTATTTACAATATTATACAGTAGGTTTTTACATAAGTAATATTATTCTATAAGGTTACAGATTTTATACATATGTTTTAAAATTAGTTTCTATGTGCAGTCTCCTGCCTAGTACATTAAGGCTTATACTGTTTTTGTTTTTTTGCTTAGGTTTTAGATATTTAAGGTTTATTTAGAATAATCAGTGTTAAGTGCATTGATTATATAAAGTTGTTGGTTTTTAAGATGTTTTCGTTAATTTATTTTACAGGAAAAGTTACAAGAACAAAAACCTGTTTTCAGTTTTTCTCTTTTTTTTTTAGTAGAATAAAAATAAAAGGGTTTATATTATATTGTTAGTTTTTAAATTATACCTATTTTTCTTGTATATGTTTGTGTACTTTGGGTTTTTCCCCGTTGTGTCTCTTAGTCTTTTGGGTATATCTCTTGTCAGTTTGTTGTGTTTTAATTGAGTCTCGAGTCTCATAGAAAGTTTTCGAGATTCTGATAATAAAATCATCTATTCTTTCTAATTGACTCATTTCGTGCAGGTCGGATATTTTTGTATCTCTTCCTCGGTTGTTAATTAGTCGTAGACATTTGTTTTGATATATCTGTAGTGGTTTGATGGTTGTTTTGCTTACATGACACCAGGCCGGTGCAGCATATGTCAGTGTAGGTCTTAATATTGTGGTGTAGATTAGTTTTTTATTTTTGTGAGTTAAGAAAGAATCCCTAGATAGTAGTGGGAATAGTGTTTTCAAATTGCCGTACGCTTTTCTGAGGGACTCTTTTATGTGGTTTTTGAATGTTAGCCTTTTATCAAGTTTTATTCCAAGATATTTCACATCGTTTTTTGAAGTTATTTTTTGTTGGTGTACTATAAGAGGGGTGAAGATTTTGTTTTGAGTGTATTTTCTGGTAAATAATATATTTTCCGTTTTGGATGAGTTTAGGTTGATTTTCCATTTCTCGAAATATTTTTCTATTTTTTGCATGTGTATCTGATTTTTTTTGTTTGCTACCTCTGCATTGAATGATTGAGCAAATATTGCTGTGTCGTCTGCATAGAGTGCTAGGTTTGTGGAGTTGTTTAATTTAGGGATATCATTTATGAATAATGTAAATAATTTTGGGCCTAGTACTGAGCCTTGTGGTACTCCTGCTTTAATTGTTTTGATTTCCGAATAAGTATTGTTTAGTTTTACTTTGAATTTTCTATTGGTCAGATAGGAATTTAATAATTTGATGAGATAGAAAGGGATTTTGTATTCTATTAGTTTATATAATAGTCCCTGAGTCCATACTCTGTCGAAGGCTTTTTCTAGATCTATTAGAACCATTGCCATGTTTTTTCTGTTGATAAAACATTCCATTATATGGCTTGTGATTCTTACTACTTGTTGTACAGTGTTGTGTTTTTGTCTGAATCCAAATTGTTCATTTATTGTGATTTTGTTTTTTCTGTCGTATTGTTCTAATCTGTTGAGTATGATTTTGTCTGTTATTTTTGAGAGTACATTTAATAGACTGATGGGTCTATAATTTTGAGAGTGTTTGTGATTTTTATTTGGTTTGGCTATTGGTACTATTGAGGCTATTTTCCATGGGTAGTATTGGATTTTTAGAATGGCATTAATTATGTACATTAGTTGGATCATGGCTTTTTTAATAGATTTTTAATTAGTATATTATCAATGCTGTCTATTCCCGGTGCTTTGTTATTTCGCAGTTTTTTTGTTATTTCCTTTATTTCTGTCGGGTTCGTGATTACTTCCCTAATTTCTTGATTTGTGAGTTTGAGGTTTTGTTTGAGATATTTGTTTGTTTTCTCTATTATGTTGGTTTGCTCTGTCGTGTTGGATGGATTAAGGATATGGACTTGTTCAAAGGTTTGTGCAAGTATGTCTGTTTTTTCTTTATCAGATATGTAGTCTTTGTTGTTGTCTGTTAGTGTGGGAATTTTTACAAAGCGTTTTTTTAAATTTTTTGTGAATTTCCAAAGTGAGTTATCATGTACCGATAGTTCTCTTAATTTGCGGTTCCATTGCTCGTTTTTATAGTTTTTAATTTCTTGTGTTATTTCTGATTTGTGCCTTAAGCTGGGAGTCGAGTGTACGTTGCCATATTTTCCTATTTCGGTTTTTAATTTTGATTTTATTGATAATGTCATTGGATAGTTGTTCCTGGTTTCTATTGGTTTTGATTTTAGTACTATTACTCTCCTTAGATTTTATTATTGCTCTGGAGTATTTGTCTATAGCTTCGTCAATGGATTGTTCTGTTGAGAGATCTGGGGAGATTTTAATAAATGTGTCTAATTCCTGTCTGTATCTATCCCAGTTTGTGTTTTTATAGGAGGTTATGATTTTTGGTTCAATTGAGCATGTAATTTTTGTTTTGACTGAGAATTTGATAGGGTTGTGGTCTGAGGGAAGGTCCGGGTTTGATATAGGGTTAGTTGTCTTTGTGACATTTTTATTTATTATTATGTCTATTGTGGATGGTGTTCCCCCTGTTGAGGGCTCGTTGGCTTTTGACTACAAGCTAGCCAAAACAGAGCTTTTCCCACTATTTATTTTGTAGACGTCAGCGAAGCTCGAAGTTAGTGGTGACACTACCGTAGGCGCTGTGGTCTGCTGATAGAAAAGGTTCGGATTCCAGGATAATAAACTTCAATAAAAGTATAGATTACTTTATAAATATGAGAGTTTATAGCAACAGAAGTTATATTGTCGAGTACAGTTGAGTTTAACAAATAGTGATCAAAATTAGTAAGTTTACATTGATTGATACATCGAATTGAGATAATGTGATGTTTTATTCGAGTTCCGGGCGAGAGTGACCTCCAGCTCCGTCTAATGCCTTTTATACTAGACATCGTTTATGTATGTGTGTTAACATGTGTTAAAATAATGGCAGTTTATCTGCATATGTAATTATAATGGTTGAAAAACTATCCTACTCCCCTTTCCAAAACAAAAACAATATATCTCTTTAAATCTAGGGCATATGACATTTTGAAATTGGTCTATTTCTTAAATGAATTTCTCACGCTTCTTCCTTGGTCCAACATCTGGTAATTTGAAATTCGAAATCATGTCCGTCCCCTTAAACGCCCTAATTTATGGGTTGATGGTCGTTCATTTAGAGATCAAACAAAATGTGTTAAAGTCGTTAAACTATATCTCTTAAGCGAAATAACCTTCTGTCTTTCATCCTTGTCTCCCCTTGACCATTCTTAAAGACCCCCCCCCCCTCGTTTTGCGTAACAAAAGTTTCGATTTCCTGAACACAAACATATGCCTGCCATATGTAAGATGAAATGATATTCTAATTTCAAATCTCCCATGAATTGTCCAGCTCACCTCGTGACACCCCGTTAGTTGGGTAGTGAGTTGGAGTATTTGGGTATTGTAAGATACAGTTTGTATTGTTTAAAAAGGATACTAAAGTTGTACCGTTAGCATTGTTGTTGTGACAGTTCCAGAAATGGTGTCTCGCATTGAGATCTCCAACTATTAGTACCTTTTTGGCTGTGCGGGTTAGATTTAATAAGTCATTACAGGTAAAATTGTTTTGTGGACTATTATATACTGAGATAATTGTTAGATTGTCTTCTAGTCGGATTGTAATGTGTTCAATGGAGCATCCCTGTACTCTTTCAATTTCCTTAAAATTAATATTATTTTTAACTAATATGGCTACCCCTCCATATCCACTATTGTCGTCTCTGTCTTTTCTAATAGTATTGAAACCTTTAATATGTAGTCTTTTGTTTTTGTTTAGTTTAATTTCATTTAATAATACAATATCTATTTTTTCTTTTTTAATATAGTTAGCTAAATAATCTAGTTTTTCAAATATTCCGTTAGCGTTCCAGCTCACTATTTTTAGATTATAATCCATAAGTATTAATGTTCTGGTTAGTGAATGTTATCATTGTTGTGATTTTTTTTTTACTTTTGAATTTTTTCAGCATTTCATTTAAGAAGAACTTAATAGCTCTAGTTATTTCTAGTTCAGTGTTTTTATTTCGTCTACGAGTTCATTGAATCCTGTTAGACTTTCACTTTCATTTGTATGGGTTATATTTTGGGGAGTTGAGGGATTTTTTACCTGATATTCAGTTGGTTTCTTTGTCCATGGGTTGGTGACCGTTGTAGCCTGCCGACGAAGGGTTGGGAGGTTTTCTTTGTTCTTTTCAGGTCCGGTTCTTTGTTGGGTCGGATTTTTTTTGGGATTTGTGTTTTTGTATGAGTTTTCTGTTCCAATGTTTTTTTGATACTATCTCTTGGTAAATAGGGCAGTCTGTGTTGTTTGCCAGGTGGTTTCCATCACAGTTCGCACACTTAGGTGGGGTTTCGTTTTTTGGCACATTTTAGTCAAGTGGTTAGCGGCGCACTTTAGGCTCATTGTTACAGTTGGAGGTGGCATGAGACCACATCTGGCAGCGGTGGCATTGTATGTGTCGTTTTTTATTGATCACGTTTTCCCATTTTATTACTACATGATCTAACGTTTTTATTTTTGAGATAATTTTTAGTGTTATATCATTTTTAGTGATTATCATAAATAAGGGTTGACCTCTTGTTCTCATTTTGTGCACATTTTGAACAGGTAGTTTTTGGTCTAGAAGCCATCCCCTTATTGTTTCAGGGTCCTCTTCATGTTCTATACCTTTGAGAACAAAGGCATGGTTTTTCTCCTTTTTCATTGTGTATGAAAAGAATTCAATATTTTCTTCTTTGAGATAATGCTTATAGGCGATCCATTCGTCTTCAGAGTGAATGAATAGGTTTGTATTGTTTTCCCTGTTGACAATGTTGAAGCCCTTTTTAATTTTATTTGTTATTTTTGAAATAAATTCTTTGTGTTTGCCCTGAGCTGGTTTCCCTTTTATGATGATTGGGGGGGGGGTCTATTTTTTATTTTTTATTTTCGTTACTCACGGATGTTTCGGATGTTTCATCTTCTTGGCTGAGACATGAGTATCTGTTGGGCGTTGTGAAGTCCATTTTGTGTATTTTTGTATTTCCTGGTGATGTTTCGTCGTTATTTTTTCTTTTTGATCCTTTCGCGATGAGTTGATGCTTAGGAGTTTCACTGTCACTGGTGGAGTGATTCCCATTTTCATTGATAATTTGTGATTTTTTCACTGTTTGATAGTTTATAAGAATTTGTATAACTTAAAAGTTGTATTTTAATATTTATATATTATAAAATGTATAAATTCACTGTTTGGGTTAGGTTAGCGTAGGAGCCAGGTAAGAACGGACTGCCTGGTAGGTATAGTCGATGTTTACCTGACGAAAGTCAGCGACCCAACACTCTATTCACTGACCCACAGTCGCCTCTGAGAATATATTTGTAACTTCAGTTAAAACGAATGTTTTTCATTTCACATGTCCAACTATATTTTTTAATTCACATTTTTAGTTGAAATTATTTTCCTAAAACTTGGCTTTTACGCATTGTTATGTATGTCCGGAATTACTAGTTACCATATCATAAGATCATAATAAGAGGGGAGTGGTGGAGGCCCTATCAAACAATAATAATAATAATTTAATGCGTAAAAGCAAAGTTTTAGGAAAATAATTTCAACTAAAAAAATGAAATCAATAAAAAATATAGTTGGACATGTGAAATGAAAAACATGCGTTTGAATTGAAGTTATTAATATATTCTCGACTCATTTAATAAATTGATGATGTTGAATTTGGCAGCACATTAGATCTCACTACTTTTTTGACAAACGGTTTTTATTAATCGAACTTGGCCTTTTTTTACACATGTGTTTTTGTTGAGATTATTATAATTCTCTAGAAAAATATTTAAAAACCCACGCCATAGACTTGCTAAATACAAAGAATTACTTAAGTGGGAAGAACAGAAGGAGGCAGTAATTGATTCAGAGCATCATGGCCTCGTCATAATAGATCGATAGCTACTGACCATTCTGAAAGCTTATTTCAGAACCCAAATAACATAAAGATAAGAGTAAATAAATATTTTATTTAATATGGATTTACTATGAGTTAAGGATACTGGGTCACTTATTTCACATTAAAATTAAAAAATTAAAAGATATAAATTTTTTTTCTTTTTCAATATATATATTTCCGGCTATAGACCCATTTTCAGGAAATACAGAAAGTAACTGTCTATAGCCCGAAATATATATATTGAAAAAAAAAATTTTTTATATCTTTTAATTTTTTTAATTTTAATGTGAAATAAGTATTATGTATCCTTGACTCATAGTAAATCCATATTAAATAAAATATTTATTTACTCTTATCTTTATTAAAGATGTCTCACCTTGCACCAACACCACAATCTCTACTGATTACCAAATAACATATCCCATACTGTAGTGTGATCAGCACACACCCCGAAAGTCAAATTCTTAATCACCAAATCGAGTCGTTTTTAGGAGTAATCGACCCCTGAAGAGGTCAAAAAATAAACGTCATTGATTATAACTCCTAAACTGTTTACTCTACGGCAAATTCCATTAGAAGCAAAATTGTAGAAATAATTTTGACATTTTTGTTTAAAAATTTTTTGAAAATAACCATCCAAAATTTTAGCCCTTTCACCAAACTCAACCAAATCTTGTATACTATTCTGTGTGCTCTCAAAAAGCTAGAAATGCAAAATCTAACAACGCAATATTGCTGGAGTGAATAAGATCAATGGCCTTGAATGAATTAGGCTTTTAGAAAGTAGTCGTAATCATAATTTGTTAACAACTAATTTATTATTCAGTGTGGGTTTGTCTACTAGAGTGGCAAGACAGATTTCTTGGCATCCACTATATAAACATTCTATAATACATTTACAAAATGTTTGATTTTCCAATATTGTCTTGGTTTGATTATCTTCTTCTCTTAAGTGTCCTATTTTTTGTCTACTTATACTTAACAAAAGATAATGGGCGTTTTGAGAAAACAGGAATCCCATATGAAAAACCTTATGTATATTTCGGATCAATGTTAAACCTTCTCTTAGGACGGGAAAATATCTACGAATTGAATTCGCGGTTTGTACATATATCCTTTCTTAATCAATTTTTGTTCAGTTATTTAATAAATGTCGTGAAACATGGGGTTTTAACAACCAATTTTAATGCAAGTCAAAAAATCACTTTTTAATTTCTTTTACATAAATCCTTATCAATATATTTATATGTAAGCATTTCTCTACTGTGGACTTGACAGTGAGGGCTTCTCTTTCCGAGGTTATCAATGTTATTTTAACTTTGACCCTTCTTTACGAAAAGCACACATTGAATTTACAACGAAAAAGCGTCTTCTCTCATCCTAAGCAGAGTACAAAAAGTGAACAAAAACCAAAAGCTGGTACGTCTACATGTCCTGCTTTCGCAAATTGCTGAGTGAAGAAAATCTAAACTTAAGTTAGATATGGACCAGGAGGAATACAGAAATTTTTTCTTGAAATCAGACAATCCAAAGTACCTCTTTATTAATGATTTCACTTACTAAACTCGCGATTTTCATGTTTACAATTTGAAAATAATTATACAACTATGGCATAATATATTTGTTTTTATTTAACATGGGTAAAGCAAGTATTGGAATAGTGTATGTTTTTTTTTTTTTTTTTAATTTCTTCGATAAATCTCAAAAACGAGTAAATATATTTTGATGAATAAATTAAGCGAAATTTCGTCTAAATTTTTGTACGAATACAATTATATTGTATATACTACTATATATTTGTTATGTAGTAGAAATAATATTACATAAATAAACAACAGAAAGCAGATGGCAAAATCAAAGCTTTATTTTATTTTATAATATACTAGAGGAGATAATGCACATTATATTCTTCAACATTTAAAGAGTAATAAATATGTAGTTACCTAGAAAAATATTAAAAATATAAAAACATCGTTTTTATATTCATATACCAGGTTCAAATTGCATTGTTTAGATATATTTCTTGTTTCATAATGTTAGGTAATAGAAACATAGATAGTCCAATATACAATAACTGATTTTTTCACGTGCTCACGTCTGGAATGGTTAAGATTTTCTTGGAAATAGATTAGTTTGATTAAAAATAAAAAAAAAATTAAATATTCACAAAAAATAACTTTTCTCTAAAAAATCCTGATAAATCTTAGAAAAACAGTCTATATATCTCACCTTTTTTTTATAATTTAATTCTTGTTTTTTACATTTTCGATCATTTCTAAAATTAATATTTTTTCTAAATTTAGTTCTTTATCTAAAATTTTCGGATTGAAAAAGTTAAAATTATGTCCCAGGTTAGTTCAATGGCTAGCTACATGGTGCATTCTGAATAATCTGTTCTGATCAAAAATCTGTGTTCATAAATTTTATATTTTAAATGTTTTGCTTACCTATACATATATCCCGTACAATCTAATCAGTTTAAATTATCTTTATTTAATTATGTAAAAAATTAAAACAGATTAGTTTTCTATGTTCTGAAAAAGTTGGCAATCTTAATATTGTTGGCTGGTGACTTGCAAAATGTTACGAAACATTCTTGTGGTTCACTATAGAAATTATATAGAGTCTTGTAATTAATTTGAAGTTTTTTGCAGAACCGTCTTTTACTAGGGAACTCTAAAACTATTTGAATTACAATAATTATCTTGAGCCATTTGAAAGAGAATTTAAATTTTATTGTATTTTACTTATTGACTTTCCTTTTTTTATGTTATAATAATAATATAGCCACATTAATTAATTTTTAAAAAATATTTTTCGTAAAACTAAGTAGCCAGAAAATCACAATTTTTGGCAGGGTCACAAATGAATTTTTTTTATTATTTTCCAGAGTGTACAGGCGCTCTAAGGAAAGTGGTGGTTTGTATGGTGTTTTCGAACTAAGGAAACCTGCTGTTGTTCTGGGAACTCCAGAATTAGTTAAGCTGGTCACTATAAAGGATTTCGATCATTTCACCGATCATAGGATGGTAAATTTTGGAGATTTTTTCGAAAGAAATTTATTTGTCCTGAAAGGTAAAATAAAATAAATTAATTTTTATAATATGAATTGGGTGAAAAAAATGAAAACTTTTTTAAGACTCAGTAAGCTCTTTGTAAATTTCGATAAAAAGGCAAATTTTAGTAAGCAAAAAATTTAAGATAGAAAGTTTATATTAATCGCTGAAATTATACGCTATAATTTATAAGCCAGGTGCTATAATTGTTCTTTATATTACAGGTGCTTTTTTATACATATATATTTTCTGCATTTTCACAAAGAATTTCTGAAGGTATAAGTTCAAAATCTTATAAATTCTCGTTTTGAAAATACGAAATGTTGACTTTGTAATGAACATTCTGTTCTTGAGTAATCGTGGGTACCGAAATTCAAAAAGACAAACAGAATACAAATAGAAAAAAATCATGATTAAAAATTATTTTTCACTCTTATAGTTATATTTTCAAATAAGTTTCGTTTTTATGACTAATATATACTTTTGTATTCAGATAAAATTATTTTAAATTAAAAAGATTTAGTTTCCCACTCGTTTATAAAGATTTAACAAAACGAATTTACCTAGATCAGATCGGGTAGTGTATTTGGCTCCATGAGACTGATAGAATATTTATAATTAGAAATACTGACGATGAAGTTCAAGCTTTCGGAATTATAGTCTCTAAAAAATAAATTATATATATCTCGAACGAGGCTTTCATATAATTACAATCGAACTTCACTTAGAGGTAAGTTCGTCTGATTTACAAATATATATGTAAGTCAGTGATTAAAAGGACTACTTTAATTGATTGCTAAAACATATAGATTTTATTTACATTAAATATACAATTGAATAATTAAGTTATTATATACAGGTTATAATCAATTCTCACCTAAAACATATAGAATTGATTAAATGTAGTTTCTTCGGGATGGATGATAAAATATAAAATAAATGTATAAATTACACTTTAACAATATATCTTCAATTAATATTATTTAATTACTATTATTAATTATATTAATGTTTTGATTCGCTTCAACGTGAATTAGGTGACAGTTAAGCTTAGAACAGTGTTGGCAACTTAACTTATTAGCTGTCCCTAGTTAGTGGCGCTTAAATATAAAATGGGGTATTTTATATTTATATCTCGCCTGCCTGATGACTCTTTTTATTCCCAGAATTAAAAGAGTATGGGATTAATTTGTTTATATGGTATTTATTGCTTCCTAGTTTTTTTTATTTTCTATTTCATATATCGTATTTGATAACTTCTTCTTCACTCGAAATGGACCTTCTCGTATTTCTTCTAGTTTACTTCTGTTCAATTTATTTCCCTTCGTGACAAAGACTAGGTCTCCTACTTTAATTTCTTTATCTGATCTTCTCTTGTCTATTCTTTTCTTATTTCTCCTAAAGCTCTCTTCTGAGTACGATGCTGCTAGTCTTCTGTCTTCTTCCAAGTTTCTTTTTATCTGCAATTCGTCTGGGACCACTTCAGACTTTTCTCCGTATAGCAGATATGACGGGGAGAACCTCGTAGAAGTGTGCACTGTTTTATTATATTCTTCTGTGCACTTTTGCGCTGACTTCGACCATGGTTCTTTGCATCCCTCCTCGTTTATCTTGCATCTTATTCTATTAACGAGCGTTTGGTTCATGCGCTCGTTAAGTCCGTTTGATTGTGGATTGTCCACTGCAGTGGAGATTAGCTCTATATCATGCTTATTTACAAATTCTTTGAATTTTTCTGATTTGAATGCACTAAATTGGTCCACCAGCAATTTCTTGATTCTATTTTCCTTTGCTATAGGCTGTATTAGTTTAATATAGTCTTCCGAACTTTGACGGTTAGCCGTCAGTATCCATGCGTATCTAGTAAAATGATCCACTAACAGATGCATGTATTTTTTTGACGATCTGTTACCTCCAAAACCTCCTATTGTGTCCAAAGACATTATTTCAAATGGTTCTGTAGCTGGTCCCAGTTTCGACAAATAGCCTATCGGTCTCATTCTTCTAGATTTATTTCTTATACAAATCTGGCATTTTTTGCAGTATTCACTAATAATTCTGTCCATGTTTTTAAAGTAATAATATGGTCTTAATTTGAGTATCATTTGTTTATTTCCAATATGTCCATAGAATTTATGTATTTTCTCTATTAATTCTAAACCCATTTCTTGAGACACATAAATTCTTTTTTTGTTTTTTATATTTTTAAAATTTATATTGCCTTCCTTTATTATATGTTTTTCTTGCTTTATTTCATTTTTGATTTTGCATTGATCTTCATATATCTCTTCTAGCTTTATCATATTTATCAGCTTTAAACAATCTTCTTCATTCTCAAAGCTTTCCAATATTGGGTTTCTTGATAGTGCGTTTGCTTCTATATTTTCTGAACCTTTTTTATATATTATTTTAAAATTGTATTGGGATAAATTTAAAATCAAATCTCCCAAAGGTTCGTCTGTTCTAGATTTAGATTTGAGATTCAGTAAAGGTTTATGATCCGATGTCACTAAAAATTCTTTACCGATTACATAATATTGCCAAAACCGAATTGCTTCTTTGATTTCCAAGCATTCAAGGTAGATTATTTCTTTCTTCATTTGGCTAGGTGTCAGTTTCTTGGAAAAATATCCCACTGGGTGTAGTATACCGTCTTCTTGTGTTTGCTTTATCACCGCCCCTAGACCTTGACGAGATGCATCTACTTCTATGACCACATCCCTGTCTTTGTCATAAATGGCTAAGATCGGTGAGGAACATAAATATTCTTTAATATCATTAAATGCTTTCTCGCATTCATTTGTCCATTCGAATTTTACATCCTTCTTTAATAGTTTATGTAATGGTTCTAGTCTTTGAGTGCAATGATCTATAAATTTCCTGTAAAAATTTATTTTACCTAATATCTGACGCACCATTTTTTTTGTTCTTGGACGTTCAAATTCTTTGATTGCCACCAGGTTGTCATTTATAGGATGAACTCTTCCGTCTTCTATTACATGTCCTAAAAATTTTATAGAACGTTTAGCAAAATTGCATTTACTGATTTTCAATTTTACTCCTTCTTTCCCTAAGGCTTCGAACAGTGATTGTAAGTGCTTAACATGTTGATCGAATGACTTTGAAAAGACCAGAATGTCGTCAATATAGTTGACACAAAATTCCTCCAATCCATTTTTCCTAATTATAGATGCTAATGCTCTCTGGAATATGGCGGGAGAATTTTTAAAACCAAATGGTAGTACCTTCCATTGATAATGACCTTTCTGTGTTATAAATGCTGTCTTCTTCCGGTCTTTCAATCTGACAGGTATTGACCAAAAAGCAGAGTTGATATCCACCGCTGTGAACCATGAACAACCGTTTACATTCTCCATGATATCATCCATCCTAGGAAAAGGCTGAGCTTCCGGCACCACTATCTTGTTTAATTCTGTGTAGTCGACTAATAATCGAGTTCTTCTCGCATCTTCTTTTTTATATGCTAGTGTTACTGGAGAAGCGAATGGTGAATTGGATTCTTCTTTCATACCCTTTTCTAGAAGTTTTGATATTTGGGATTCTATTTCAACCCTATCTGGGAAAGAACATCTGTATGGTTTCCTAGAAATGAATCTATCTTCCTTGAGTTTTATTTGTGCTTCCGCATTTCCTATAGTCCCCATGTCAAATTTATCTTTAGCAAAGCATTCCTGGAAGTTATTTATTATTTCCGTTATTTTCTCTTTATCATTTTTTTCTAAATGGTCTAATTCTTTTTTGCAATAATCTTTTATAAAGTTTGTATTAATTATAACTTCCTCTTTTCCTAAATTGGTTACATATATTTCTTCTTCTTTTAATTTTTTTATGTCGATTATTTCGTTTTTCCATTTTTGCTTAACTTGTAAATTCTCGTCTTGAATAAGTTTGAATTTTTTTATTGCATCCAAGCCTAGTAGTAAATCATAGTTGAAATTATTATTTTTTATCACTATAGCTTCTATATTATCTTCAATTTTCCCGATTTTTAAGTGAATTTTCGCCCGGTTTTTACTAAAGTCCACACCATTTATAGTTTTTAATAAAGTTTTGTTATTAATTAATTCAGCTTTCAAAAGATGAATGATATTGTCATTTATTAAGGAACAAGTAGAGCCATTATCATATACAGCTTTTATTTTGTGTTTGTTATTTGCGTGTACCTCTATTTTTATTAAAGCACATGGTGTGGGCTTATCCGGGCTTCTTAGTTTAAATCTTCTTCTATGAGCTCATCTATCTGTTCTTCTTTATTCAAATTAATTTCATTTATGTTTTTATTAATATTTTTATTATTCCAACATAACTGTCTTGGATGGAATCTGTTTTCAAAACCTAATTTTTTGCATATCTCACATGGTTTCTTCTCTTTTTCCTTCTTATAAGTTGATATTTTTTTACTTTTTTGTTCTTTATCCACAATTCTTATTGATTCTTCTCTCTTCTTATACTCATCTCCAAATTTCTTGAGTTCATCTGTTAGATATTTCATATTATTGATTCTCTCTCTGTCCAATTTATCCTGCAACTGAATGGGCAATCCATATACTATAAGATATAATCTTGTTTGTTCCGGAATATTATGATCAGCTTCCAGTAGTAAACGTTCTTTCTTCATCACATAATCCATCACTGACCCATCAAAATATCTATAATTAAATGCTTTTCTAATTGGATCCCAATTATTCTTTTTGAAAGTTTCGATAAACGATTCTTTCCACTTAAACCAGTCTGAGATTTTTAGTTTGATTAAATTAGGTTGGTACCAATCCATAGCACTACCTTCTAAGAATAGTTTTATAGTTTCTATTTTCATTTCATCTGACGTTACATTATACCTTTCACACTCTTTCTCAAAATTTTCTAGCCATTTTTTTGGTTCCCTCGTATTATCAAATTTATTTATTAAGAATTTTTTTTCTAATTCACTTACACTTAAAATGTTCTGAGATGACAATTTCTCTTCAAGTTCTTTTATCCTTTTCAATAGATTTTTATCTGTAGTTCTTGGTTCCTCTTTTTCTTTATTTTCTTTATATTCTTCTAAATAAATATCTTGGATACAAAAATTCCCATCCTCGTCCCAATAGAAGGTTTTCATAGCAGGGTTAACCTTTACCGCTATTTTTCTATATCCATTTACGGCAGAAATGGATCTAAAAACACTATTCACTGTCTTCAGTTTTCGTAGTTCACTGTGTACCTTTATGTTTTTAAATTGTTGAGGTATTTCATACCAAATTTTCTTTTCTTCTGAGATAGCCTCCACTATTTCTTCATCTGCTTTCTTTATGAGATGAAAAAAATTTTTCTTGTCCATCAGCCATCTTGATTGAAGAAGTTTCCTTTAATCAATTTGTAAGTCAGTGATTAAAAGGACTACTTTAATTGATTGCTAAAACATATAGATTTTATTTACATTAAATATACAATTGAATAATTAAGTTATTATATACAGGTTATAATCAATTCTCACCTAAAACATATAGAATTGATTAAATGTAGTTTCTTCGGGATGGATGATAAAATATAAAATAAATGTATAAATTACACTTTAACAATATATCTTCAATTAATATTATTTAATTACTATTATTAATTATATTAATGTTTTGATTCGCTTCAACGTGAATTAGGTGACAGTTAAGCTTAGAACAGTGTTGGCAACTTAACTTATTAGCTGTCCCTAGTTAGTGGCGCTTAAATATAAAATGGGGTATTTTATATTTATATATATATATATTATATGAATTCACTTATATATATATATATATATAAATACTACTAGCTGCAAGGCACACCCCCTGGACTCCCAGCTCTCGAACCACACCCTCATCCCCCACTCACACCCACCACATACCCCGAAACCCACCCAGCACCCCCACCCCACGCACCATGCCCAATCCCCGACCCCACACCACCACCCCAACACTCGATTCCGAACCCTAACCCACTAACCCCCACCCCCAAAAACCCCTCCAACACCCCCGCACCATGCACCCGTCCCCAACCCCTGCCCCCACACCACCACCCGCAAACCACCCACCTCGGACCCCGCACCCCATCCACCCCGGACCCCACTCCGTGCCCTCCAACCCTACGCACCACATCCCCGCCTAGCCCCCTGGACCGCACCCCCGCTATGCCCCATGGACTCAACTCCCTGCACCCCCACCCTACTCCGCCTCACTTCTCACCCCACCCCCATTCCACCCCCGCACCCACCTTCCGCACCCAGTTTTTGCATTTCTAGCCTTCTAGTAAACCCACAGATTATGTATACAAAATTTGGTTGAGTTTGGCCCAAGAGAACGAATTTTCATTTTTTGAGCCCCCCCCCCATTTTGGGTGGTTAGTTTTTGCATTTCTAGCTCTCTAGAGGCCCAGAGATTATTTATTTATTTATTTATTTATTTATTTATTACAACTTTTGGCCTTCGAAATCAGATGTTTCATTTTGGCCATCATTTATATAGATTGGACATTATATTTTTTACAATTTTGATAATGAAGTAAGAAAAAAAAATTAAAATAATAATAATTAGATATAAGTAAATATAGTCTTAATGTTATTACAAGGTAGAATTAGTTAAATAGTTATAAAAACGGAATTACAACAATCAAATAATCTTACAATTATTACAAGTTATTTTTACAAGAGTTTAAATATGAATATTATTAATATTTAAGAATTTGAAAATATTAAAATAAATATCACTTTCACATATGTTCAATAAATAGTTTAAATTGAGAGGGCGAGGAAAATTCTTCTCAATCATCCACTCCTCAAACCCATCTCTGTCCAATGATGGACACGCCAGCAGAATGTGCTCCAGATCAGCAATTACAGTAGGGTCACAGGAGCAGCCGTCATCGTCCCTTACACCTATTCTTTTCAGATGAGCTGGATAGCTACCATGTCCTAGTCTAATTCTCGTTAAGCACGTATAGAATGATCTTCTTCCATTATTTATTTTTTCAAACCAAGGGGTAGTTCCTACATTTGGATTGATTAATGAATATTTGTGGCCTCGGTCCTTAGAGCTCAAATTCCATTCGACTTGCCATTTGTTTACTATTATATTCTTTGATTGTTAGTGTAAGATCACTTACTGAGACACAGTTGTAAGCATATTCGTTTTTGTTGATTGCTTCATTGGCAGCTTTGTCAACAGTTTCGTTGCCAGAGCAGCCAATGTGGCCCTTTACCCATATGAATGTAATATATATACCTTTGAGGTATGCTTTGAAAACTTCATTTCTGATTTTAAGGATATAGGTGGACGTGTTGAGATGAATATTTTCTAGAGCTTTTATTATACTCAGAGAGTCTGTGAGTACAGAAATGATGGTATTTTCCGAATTTACAGCATGTTTAATTGCTTCTAAGATAGCTAAGCACTCTGCCGAGAAGATTGAAGTTTGTTTTGGTGATTTGTAATATTTTATTATATTTGTTTGAGGGTCGAAGATGGCAGAGCCAACAGCGTCTTCATTTCCATGCTTAGAGCCATCGGTGTATATGACATAGCTGCATGGATTGATGATATCTATATGCAGTTGGACTAAGGAATCAACAATTGTAGGTTGATTCCATACCAATTTGGGAATTTGGAGGGATGTATCTGTTTTTATTTCATGAAGATGAATAGGAATTTCATATGTAAATACTGGGAGTAAAGGTTGTTGATTTACCAGATGAGTGAATGGGCTTGTTAAATTGAAAGCTTGAATAAGCGGAGGAATGGGTTTAGTTCTACTCCAGAAATTAGAATTCATAGAATCCTTAAGGTTTGTTATTCTTTCAATGACTGTGTGGTTTTCAATTTGAATCCTCTTCATGATAAATCTTGAACCTAATAGCTGATATCTAAGGTGCCATGGCATCTCGTTGCATTCTACTTGAAGAGCATTTGTTGGTGTTGAACGCATGGCTCCTATTATTAGTCTTAATCCCTTGTACTGTATGCCATTAATTTTATTTGTCAATTTTTTATTTATGCCTCCAAAAATGAAGCAGCCATAGTCTAACTGAGATCTTATAATCGCTTGATATATGGTTCTTAATATTTTAGGGTCAGCACCCCACCAGGTTCTCGTTAACATTCTAATTATATTAAGCTTTTTCTCACATTTTTTAATGGTATCATTAACATGGCTTGCCCAATTAAGTTTTCTATCGAGTTGAATGCCAAGAAATTTAACTTCATTACGAACAGGGAAGGAGAATTCTCCAACTTCAAGATGGGAGATTGATGGATTTTTATGTTTGCGGGAGAAAATAGTTAGCGTGGATTTTGAGGGAGAGATATCTAACCTTTTATCTTCGAGCCAGTCGAGAAATTTAGAAGTAGTGTTTTTGATCTTCTCGATTCCTTCTTTTTCGCTTGTTTCATTGTTATAAAAGCAAATATCATCTGCAAACATGAGTGAGGTACTTCCAGGAGATGATATGTAAGATTCAAAGTCAGAGGTGTAAATTGAGAAAAGGAGAGGTGCCAGAATAGCCCCCTGGCATATACCCTTATATACTGTTCTAGGACCAACAAGCTCACCCTGATATCTTATGTAAATCTTTCGTTCATAAAAAACAGATTGTATTATAAGAATTATTTTGGAAGGAATTTCAATATTAGAGAGTGATTGAGAAAGGAGGCCTATGTCAATACTGTCATACGCACCAGCGATATCAGCCATGAATGCAAACGTAGATTGCTTGTTTGCAAAAGATCGATAAATATCTGATGTTATGATAGCCAAGTTGTCCATGGTGGAGCAATTTTTCCTGTATCCAAATTGAAGGCGGGGTAAAAGTCCTCTCGATTCGATCCACCACTCTAAGCGTATCTTAAGTATTCTTTCAAATGTTTTGAGTATGCAAGAGAGTAAAGATATAGGTCTATATGATGCCTCGTGATTGGGATTTTTATTTCCTTTAAGTACAGGAACAATAATTACATCTGACCATTCAGAAGGGATGGTGCCTGATGCTAGAATGCAGTTGTAAATTTTTAATAGGTAAAGTTTAGCTTTATGAGGAAGGTTTTCCAGCATTAGATAATGAATGTTATCTTTTCCTGGTGCTGTGTTAAATTTGTTCTTAGTACATAAAATTAGTTCTTCCAATGTAATATCCATAGAGATGGGATGATTTGGGTATAGATCTCTATCAGGTTCTAGATCTTTTAGTCGATTTGAAACAAAAGAAGGAGCTAGAGAATCAACAAAGTTCTCTAACCATTCAGACATGTTACTTTCAGTATTTTTAGAACAATCATAATTTTTAAATCTTCTTAAAGTATTCCAAATGTTTGAGATAGGCGTGTTTCTGTTAATGCGCGAGCAAAAGCTGATCCAACTCGCTCTCTTTTGTGATTTCAGAAACTTTTTCGTTCGGGCATTGACTTTTTGGTAATTGATGAAATTATCATAGGTGATATTGTTAGTGTATATTTTAAGGACTCTTTTTCTTTCGTTCACAAGATCAGAGCATGTCTCCGTCCACCATGGGTTGGGAGGTTTAAAGTTTTTCCTAATAGTAGGAAGAGTTGGTATTGATTTGAGAGCTGCCTTATTGATAGCATTAACAAATTTGGTATAAGAAACTTCGTTGATAGAAAGCTTCTCAATTTCTTCAGATAAAGCGGTTTGGTACATAGGCCAATTAGCTTTTTTAAGATTCCACTTGCGGGTATTGTATACGTTGATTTCTTTCAAGGGTTTATTTAATGTAAGATAAATTAAGAAATGATCACTACCTAAGCTTTCATCCGATATATTCCATCTGATGGAATCACAGATATCAGGTGATGCAAGTGAGATGTCAACAGCCGTAGGACTTTGCTGTGGATAGTTTATCCTTGTGGGAGATCCATCATTCAGTATTACAAGATTACAATCTTCAATTGTATTAAGAAGAGATACTCCGAGAGTGTCATTGTAATTGTTACCCCATGTGGTGTGATGGCCATTTAGATCACCACAAATAATTAAGTTTCTACTGGAGATGGAGAAAAGTGAGAGTAATTCGTTAGGGTGAATTATGTTATTAGGTGGATTATAGATTGAGACAATGGTAATTGGGAGATCTTGAAGAAAGACCTCTGCTCCGCAAATATCGCATCCTGGAATCTGTTGAATGCTTATCTTCTTAAAAATGTATGGCTTTTTTATCAGGAGAGCAGAGCCTCCTCTAGAATCGTGTCTATCTTGTCTTATGACGTTGTAATTAGAAACGTTGTAGAACCTATCTGGATGAAACCATGTTTCTGAGATCGCAGCTATGATGACACCTGAGGAACTCAGGAGTCTGATTTAATGATTCTATTTTTGCTGCTGCAGATCGAGCATTCCATTGGAGGATAAACGGATTATTTGATTCGTTGTTACTATTAGCCATTTTATTTGATTGAAGTTAAGAAGAGAGTGAACTTTCTCTAAAATTAGGATTAGATGAATCTTCAAGATTTAGATCATTTTCATTGTTGTGAGTAGATGATGACAATATTAAAGAGTTAGATTCTTCACAGATCATGTTTTCAGAATTTTCTACTGATTGAGGATTATTTGATTGGGTAGGTCGATGAGGGTTGAATGGGAGAGGCGATGAGCCTAAATTTATTTGCATGTTAGGCAGATGAAAATTGGGTATTAGAGGAGAGGGTGAAGGTTTTCTTTCCACTCGATGTGTAATTCTGTGGTGTTTCCTTATATTAGTATTTTGTTTCTCTCCATTATCTGTTTTGGACCTCTTTAGAGGAGGAAATTGTGAATTTGTAGTATTAAAAGCAGTATTGTTTTGGCAAAAAGTTACAGGCGAAGGAGTAACCAGAGAGGTCTTGTATGGATTATATTTGACGATACTAAGAGCTTCTTTATATGAGTAATTATTTAGTGTCATCATCTCTTTAATTTTATGTTGAGTTTTGTACTCTTGACATTTAGTAAAATCATTCGTAGAGTGTGCAGTTTTACAGTATAGACATTCTGGAGTTTCCTTTTTTCCACAATCTAAATATCCATGCTGGTTGGCACAAGATGGGCATCTTTGTTTAGACCGGCAACCCGAAGATCGGTGCCCATAGCGGAGACAATTTTGGCAAAAGATCGGCTTAGGAATAAAAGGAGTAACTTCTGATCTGACCGAGTGGATGGTAATATATGTTGGAAGAGTTTGAGATTGAAAAGTTACTTTTATAGTACCCGTAGGAGCTAGCTCAGGAGGATCATTACTAGTTCGATTTCTCACTAGTCTATTCATCCTCTCAGCCTTAATAATTTTATAGGGGGATGAGCAATATAGTGTATCAACGAGATCATTTACATCCAAATCAAATGGATAATTACGAATAAGGCCAATTTTATTAACCAGGAAATATGGAATGAACGCATCAAAGCCATTTTGTGTCAGTATAGGATCATCAATAAATTTGTTAGCATCTGAAGCCGTTTGAAATTGAACTCTAATTTTAGTTTTATTGATTCGAGAAACTCCTAAAATGGAGTGATTGAAATGAGGCATTTTTTGAAATAAGAACTTTCCTAGGATCATAGGATGAAGAGGTTTGCTCACGATTTTAGTTTGACGATTTTGAAGTTCCCCAAGTGGAGTCGAATCAGTGAAGGGAATTTCTTCATTATCCTTGTTGAGAAATACTTCAGTTGCTTCTTTTTTCACAATACACAAAATAAGGGCCTGAGTCTTCAATGGCATATTTCATCTTGGCATTGGAGGATATATTTTTGTCTGGAGGTTTACGGGGAGGCTGAAGCACTGTGTTATTCATAATTGAGATCACTTGAACTTATAAAAAAATAGCACTATTTCAATAATATTCTATTTGAATAATATTAACTCTAATTAAATAGATAAATAAAAATATTTGATAAACAATGTATATAAATAATGAGAAAAGTTCTAATTCTAGGAAAATAATAAATGGAAAATAAATACAAAGTCACAACACAAGTAAAGAGATAAGCTTATCTCATCAGAGCGATTAAGTTAGGTCTTTACTCTATGAAGGCTGAACTCGGAATGAGGCCCAGAGATTATGTATACAAAATTTGGTTGAGTTTTGCTCCAAGGGCAAGAATTTACATTTTTTTCACACTCCCCTCCCCTTTATGGGGAAATTTCTTTAAACAAAAGTTGTCAGAAATCACATCCCCTCCAACTTTGTTTATTATAAAATTTGCCGTAGGGTTAATAGTTTAGGAGTTATTTGATAATTTTCTTTCGTGCCCCTCCCCCAAACACCCTTCTGGGGTCAAAATATCAAAACGTTATATAGCTAAAAACGTAAGTTAGAAGACATCTGATGTAAATATGAAATTTTATTATAATCTCTTCAGTCGTTTTTACGTTAATCGTGAGCAACTTTTCGGAAACCACTGAAACAGACATACAGACATACATGCAGACAGGAATTTTGTTGAGGGTGTTTTCGTTTATAACTTTGCTTGAAACGTGTGCAACCAAAATTTGGCGTGATTTGGAGCAATGTACAGACAAAACCTTAATTTTATATAATATATAGAATATACATAGTATATAGATGTTTATTTACATCAAGCAGAGGTCACCTCATTAAATTATCCTTATTAAAAATTATTCTAAAAAATATTTTTTGTCTATTTTCCTAGATTCTCGTATCTATCTAGAGCCCAAAAAGCTCATTCTGATTTCAGAATATTTATATTTTCAAAACAAAAAATTGGAATTTTGATTTTGGGCTTTCTAACTTCGAGATGAAAAATTCAGAAAATTATATAAAATTGAAAGGTTATGTGGGAACTTGAAATTTTGTTATATGCCACTATTATTTATTTAATATAATTTTTGGAAATATTGATAACTTCTAAGATTAATTGATTAAAGGAAAATCTTCTTCTTAGACTGGCATGCCAGAAATGGGCGTCTGCGCCTCTCCACATATACCCGTGCAGAGTGTGTTTAGATTGTTTTATACAGAGTATATGGGACCTACTTTTAACGCCGGTTCCGAGGCGGCTGGTTTGAGAGGTTGACTAGGCAACTATACTCTTGGTAGGTTGGCATTGCTTTCCAAGAGGAGGCGACTGCAAATATCTGCCGAGACTCAGTCCCGAACCAGCATACTTCAGGTCACCGGCACGACAGTCGCCTCTAAAAAAAAAAAATGCTTCAATAATAATTATGTATTTCTCTCTGTAAAATGTTTGTTTTTCCGTTAGTAAAAAAACTGTCCGAATCTTTTATTTTTGTGATTAATTTGATTAAAATTTGAATTGTTTTGTTTATAATTATTCTTATCTAATGGATATCTAGACTAATAAATCTCTACTTGATCGAGTGGCATCATATTTTCCAAAATAATAATTTTCATCATAATTCTATAGTTCCAAGGAACTTGCACTTTTGAAAATTAAAAAAAAAAATTAATTTTAAATCGACGATTCATCCCATTCGGAATAATTTTTCATGCTCTTATTAAGATTAAGATTTTTCGTTCATATTCTAAACTACATATACATACGAGTATTTATTAAGATTATTACAAAACAATTCAGGGATCTGGCGATTTATTTCTGATCTTATAATTATTCAATTAACTTAATTATATGATCAGAAATAAATCCCCAAAATTCAAGGGCATTCGTAAAATTCATTATATGTCTACTTTAGGACAGATTGAGTGTGGCTGTTATAAAAAAAGTGTACTGAGTCTTGTGTGCACTTTTACTCCCAATTTATAATTACTTTTGTTTCAATTAAAGAAAAATAAATTGTGTTTATTTTGATATGAAATTTTAAGGAACACAATGGAAAGATTTGAGGGCCACTTTGAGTCCTGCTTTTACTTCTAGTAAACTGCGTTTTATGTTTGAATTAATTGATAAATGCGCTCAACAGATTGATGTATTTTTGCTGAAGGAATTCGAAAAACAAAAAGCCAAAGGACAGAATGGTTGGTCTATTTTCATATACTCATAAAGTGATGAAGGTTAATATAATTTATGAATTTTTCAGAAATTATAGTTAAACAAGAATTAAAAAGTTTATTCATTCGATTCACAAATGATGCAATTGCAACTTCCGTCTTCGGGATCGAAATCGATTCTCTGGCTGATCCTCAAAATGAATTTTTTCTGATGGGGAAAGATCTGACTGATCTCGCCAGCGGAATACGAACTATAAAATCATTCTGTGCAGTGTTTTCTCCAATTTTATTTAAGGTAAGAGAGACGTTTTTGCATACTCTGAGAATTGTTACATTTATAAAAAATAAAAAACCAATCTAAGAAAAATCGGCAATTCATTCGACACATTGCTCAGTCATTTACAAAAACTAGATTCATATCTAATCTCAAGAATTAAACTAGTTCACAATGACCTGACATCAATAGTAGTGAAAGTTAGTACTATTGTAATATGTATTTATGAGTTTAGAGGTATTCTGATCGCACAAATGAATATAAATTTATTACTCGCCAAATAGATAGATAGTTATTTATTACTAGGCTTCGTCTTTGTGGCTGGCGGGCCCTACTAGTAGATTTACTAAAAAAATTATTCGAAATAATTCCTTGAACAATATATGTCTTCTGATATAGATCACAATGTTCTTTAGTTCTTAAGGACCTGCAATGTCTGCTAAATGGAACATTAAATTTTCAATTTGATATTACTAAAAATACTTATCTATAAAGCAACGATTTTTTTCATTTTATGGGATTTAATTTCAAAATATTTTTATTCCTTTTTAGGTGTTATTTAGAGGACATCTTTTTAATGAAGACACAGTGAAATATTTTGCTCAAATTGTACAAAATAACATAGATAAACGGAGGAAAGAAAAAATTGTGAGACCTGATATGATTCATCTTTTATTGGAAGCGCAAGCCAATAAAAATAATATACAAGGTTAATTAATAAATATCTACATTAAAATTCTTTATATTATTAATTCGGTAAATATACAGAGTGATCCACCCACGGGCTGTATACAGGAAGTGTACTTCATCCGTTAAAATATCCTTGTCCACTAGTAATATGCTTATAAATACATTACTGTTTCTAGTTAAATTTGAATAACTACAGTTTTTGAAATTTGTTCCTTTCGCTATTCTAAATTTGACACATGGGAATAAAACTTAAAGCTACAAAAGTCCATCATAGCAGTAGCTATTCAGATCATACAATAGGGCGTGTCCATAAAAATCAATATCAATCAATGGCCTAATTTAAAAAAATCTAATACATATTTTTTGTTTTGAAAAATATTGAAAATATATAACTTATAGCCGAAACTAGAATAAAGGGCTTGAGGCCTTAGTGGTTTGTTTAAAAAATTCTTACTCAAGGACTTACTCCTGAGTACCTCCCGTCTACCTTGTATTGTTTGCATCATTAAAACTTAAATTGTTCAATGAATTTTCATCTAATAATTCTGATATACCTATTATAAGTAATCTGATATACTATTTATAAGTTTTCTAGTACATATTGATATGATATATTTGGGATAAAAAACACAACAGAAGATTTTATTGCAAAATGATGTTATATGTAAATAGGTATGTAATAGACCCTGAAGAAACCTTGAATTGAGGTGAAGCATTTTTAGATTTTGAGAATTTGAAAGATATTTTTTTTGTTCCCAGTTCAGAAGAACTAATATTACAATTGAAACTTGAATTTAATTAATAGATCATTTCTGATATTACAGAGCTAACGGATGACGACATTTGTTCACAAGCAATTTTGTTTTTCTTCGCTGGGTTTGAAACAATTGCAAGTACTCTCTCATTAGCTGTTCACCAACTGGCTGAATATCCAGAAGTTCAAGAGAAATTGGCACAGGAGATCGATCTTAAATTAAAAGAGAACAATGGGGTTATTACTTATGATGTTCTCATGAAAGACATGCCCTATATGGATATGGTACTGAATGGTAAATCTAATTTTTACTTTTACTTACATATCGAGGAAGATGTGAGTACGTATAATTCCATTTAATTTCGGGTGGTTCACTTTTTGAAGTCTTCTATCTCCCAAATAATAAAAGTTACTTTCACTTGGATAACTCAAAGCGATAGTATTCGATGCCTTAAGGCAGATAAAAAAAACTGGATTTAGAAAAATAAAACGGATTTTGTCGGCGTCAGAAATAATAAGTGCTTAATAAGTATGGCAACTGGTATGTTGATTTATTTTTTCATCATAGTTTGTCCGGGTCGAAATTTCGTAACCGCGAGGGATGGAGTGGTTTTTAATTATTTTCAAAAACACTTGCATCAATTTTTTTAATCTCTGCGATCAACAGGTATCATAAGTTATGTGATTTGTACATTTTATTTCTCTCTCTATGTAAACACTGTAATGGGAAAGTGTTGGAATGGTCGATATATGTACTGCCATATATATAGTAAGTTTTTGGCCAAAATAGACATATCACTGTACGCATTTACCCGAAGGTAGTGATGGTTTTTGTAAAATGCTTTTTTTAAAAAGTATCCCAAATTCTGTGGTATACACAGTGAGGGTATTAATTTGAAATGAGAAATTGATAGGATTATTTCAAAGAAGACGAAGTTGTATGTGTTATACATACACGAGTTAATATTATATAATATATCATGATTAAAATTTGAACTTAAAAAAATATACATATGCAAATAACATATAAGATATCCAACATGCAAGACCATATTTAAATTTCAATGCAAAATTGGTTATCATAAATATTTTTCGTTGAATTTTCCCAATAATGAGATTACCTTAAATTACAATGTAAAAATTTTAAAATTGTGAGTTTGATATTTGAATAAATTCAAAAGAAATTATCACCTTTCTTCTTCTTACTACATATAATAGATTTATTATGATCAGGAATGAGGCAAAATAGCAACTAAACCTCAAAATATTTAGTTTTCTGTTTAATTAACCTTGAGCACTATAATAGAATAAATATGAATTTCATCAGAAATTAATATATGAAGTCCATAAAATATTAATCAATAAATAGAATATAAAGGGAAATAATCATTGTTGTGTAATCTAATTCTTCTTATAGAATAGACCATTTAGAAATTAGAGCAAAAATTATATTATATTAGTTCTAAACTCCTAATAACTTCATAAAATAATGTATTTTGCAATTGGATGTTGATGAAGGCAGTCCACTGTGGTTGTAAAAAATAAGACTATAATGGTTTTATTATTTTACATTTATTTGTTAAACCGACGTTTCGGAGATTTATTCTCTCATTCTTCAGGGTAACCAAAAATTCAATGAAAGTAGTTCAAATCATAATTACTTCCTGTCTCCTTTGACAATGCCAAAAAAACATTATAAAATTTTTTTCATCTCGAATAGAAAAAAGCAATTGAGAGAATAAATCTCCGAAACGTCGGTTTAACAAATAAATGTAAAATAATAAAACCATTATAGTCTTATTTTTTACAACCACCGTGGACTGCCTTCATCAATATCCAATTGCATATTTATTTATACCAGTCCGTCTCCTAAAGAAAAACGTTATCAATAATGTATTTTGTTTTAATCTGTTCAAAGAAACTCAGAGAAGATTGCCTGCTGGTCCTAATCTTGATCGACTTTGTACAAAAGCATATACATTTCCAGCTAGTAAAAATAGGCCAGCTTACACAATCAAACCTGGCGAATTAATTTGGATTCCTATCCCGGGCTTTCATCATGATGAGGAATATTTTCCTAATCCTGATAAACTCATTCCCGAACGTTGGAGTGATGAATCACAACATAACCTTAACGTATTTATGCCTTTTGGAATCGGACCTCGAATCTGCATAGGTAACCAACTTTATGGACATAATTCATTACAATTTCCAAATTATTTACTTAGGCCCCAATTCATAATTTCGTTCGCAAACAGGGGGAGGGGAATCTAGCTTTTGTGACATTATATTTGTTAGGGCGGTTCCAGTGAGGTAATTTCACGATATGATGGGAGGTCAAAAAAAAGCGAAATTTTGCGTGACGTATTTTATGAATGGCCCCTTATAAAAAATTCAATAGATTTCGATTATTTCGTTAAAATCTCGAGATTGTTCTCTCCTTAATTCGAAATGTTATGGAACTTTTTATTATATATCAGAAGGGAGGTATTTATCTTCTCAGAAATTGAAACGAAAATTAACATATTGTCAGCTAGTCAGATTGGTTTCTGCTAGAAAGGCAGCTTATTGACACAGTGTGCTCCCCTGTGCTTAGTTGAACAAAAAGATAAATAATTTTCAAAACCCAGAGATACATAACCTTGAACTAGCTTTAATTTTTTTAAATATTTATATTGCAAACGATATTTATTTACAAATACTTTACTTTTTATTATACCAATATTTAAAGAAATTAGGGGAATGTAAGTAATAGTTAAAAATATGATAAATAAATTACAAAGCATTACAAAAAAAATAAATACACATATGGTATTTTCTAAAATTAGATAATAGGATAACAAAAAGAAATGTAATCTTAAAAAATAAAATAAATTAAAAATGGATTCCAACCGGGCTCTTCGAGATCGCTGAATACAATCTCTGACCATCTGACATATAATAACAATTATCTCGGACATAATGGAAACTTATGATTTTTCCAATATTTACTTATCATTAATTAATTAATTTATGAAATGTTTTAGCAAACCGATTCGCCAAGATGGAAAGCAAATTGGCTCTGTTTTATTTATTAAAGAATTCTAAAGTGTTTTTTATTGAAGAATCGCAAAATCCTATTCAATTCAACTCTTCAAGTTTTAGCCCTGCAAATAAAAATGGATTTTGGGTAGGATTAAAACCAAGGCATTAATTTTACATCTGAATTTATCTTTTCTATTATTTAAGAATCCGATACAATTTCAAATCTAATAAAATGCTTTAACATTCAATTGGACCAGGCTTTGATTTATCAAATCACCTTTCTCCTAATCTATTTTAACCCTATTTCCTTATTTTCTTTATTTTTATTTTCATTTTCATTTACGGTATGCGAGGACTGATTGTAAAAAATAGGTATTGAATAATTTAAATATATATAGGTATATCTTATCTATCTTATTACATTAAACTAGCTGCAAGGCTAGCTTACTAGCCAAGAGGGTCCAGATTCATAGTAGCTAATAGTTACATGTATTGAAGTATTACATAAATTAACACATTCAACAATCAATACACACATCTCACAATTTACCTGTAAGATACGTTCCAAGAAAAATCGTGCAAATCGAAATTGTGTAAAACAAACCAGCGTTGCAATTCTATCTCTATATATATATAAATTTACTACAACTCTTGGTTCACTATCAAAACGAGTCTGGTCCCAAGTGCACCAAAATAGGGCAGTGACCGGATAAAAGTTTTAACTTTCGCTTTCATTTAAATGTTAATATATATAAATCAATCTGTGTTGGTTGTTTCCAAATAACTTTGACACCGTTTATCCGATTGAGATGAAATTTTGAACACATATTTATCACACTCTATCGGATGATAATGATATAGTTTCATCAATTTAAAATTAATTTCATTGTTCACTTTTATTCAAAGGCCATAAATTTTATTCAAAGCTCTAAAAGGGTCATGAAATAATGAAAAATGGTCAGACCGACAAACAAAGAACCCCTCTTCACAAAGGAAGCATTTTTTTTTAGTTAATAGACAGAAAATTTTCATTTTCTTTTTTTTCAAGTTTGAAAATATTTATAGAGAGATTACTCATAATAAAAATTTTTAAGAAAAAAATAAAACCGACTTCAAAAAAATTAAATGCAACAAATAAAATACACTAAAAGGTATAAAATAATTATTATCTTATTTAGTTACAACCGAACGACGAAATCTTAACATGAAATTACTTTTTGAAGTCGGTGCCAAACAAACTAAACCTATAAGCGAGCGTACCCAACAAACGTACTAAGTAAGATCCGTCGAGTGCGATTCATTAAAGGTATATGTTTGACACCGACTTAAAAAAGTAATTTCATGTTAATATTTCGTCGTTTAGTTGTAACTAAATAAGATAATAATATTTTATACCTTTTAGTGGATTTTATTTTATTTTGAGTCATTATTATTTTATTTGTTGCATTTAAGTTTTTTGAAGTCGGTTTTATTTTTTTTATAAAAATTATTAGTATTTTTCTCTTTTTAGTGATGTTATTAATAGTGACTTAATATAATACCTTGCATTCATCTCGTAAGAGAAAGCGTCAGCCGAATGAATCAGAAAATTATAATAAAATTCAATTCATAAATATAGAAATTATCTCGAAACGTTTCCTGGTTTTAAATGAATGTTATAAGATTTTTTATAAAAGATTTTATTTATCATAATTTCTATTATTTGCTCATAAGAATTGGAGATTTACGTTATTTCCTCGTTGATCATATCATTAGAACTTGACCATTAATATGGCATCATCCCTAAGATACCCCCTTTCCAATAAAAAAAGAATCATCGAAATCGGTTCATAAACAAAGAAGTTAGACCCGAACAAACCTAACAAAAAAAGGTCTAATACCAATGAAAAAAAGAACAGGACCAATCGGAAGCTAGTCTGAACCCAATGCGAAAAAAATCTTCAAAATCGGTTCACAATTGGCGGAGATATGAGGTAACATAGACACACAAATAAAAAAAAAATCAGTCGAATAGAGAACCTCCTCCTGTTTTGAAGTCGATTAAAAATAATATAAATACTCAAAAAGTTATAAACGCTAAAGTTTCGTCTGAACTCGTGAAGATGGGCTCATACCCCGAAATATTTAGGTATAGTCATGGTAAACAAGTATCCTGTCTTTTATTTTTGTGAAACATACCTAGTATTTTATATTTCAAATTTTAAAAAGTTTCTTAAATTTTTCAAAATTTTATTTACTTTTATTTAAAATGTTTCAGCAAGAACCCACAGCGTTCTGTCTTAACAAAATATAATTTTATTTTAGAAATGTAAATAATATTACATTCAAGTCTAAATATTTTGCTACACAAAATTTAAAAATATAAGCAATGGTTGAGTCCGGGAGCCGAGAAGCAAATAATCATCGGAACAAAAGGTTTGAGTTTCTTGGCTGAAAGTACTTTTTATGTAATAGTATATCCTAAAACCGGCCGTCTGCCGGGGCCCAGCAGTCAACTTCAGAAATGACAGCTGGTCGAAAAGGCGAAAATCTGGTTTTACTTGCCTCATCGGTACAAGACTACAAATTTTACAGTGTGTAGGGAAATACTCCTAGATATCTATTTATGCCGGCAGACGTCGATATTTGGATGCCTACGTAGGGCAGACGCCCGTCGCGACGCCCAAAATCCGAACTACCGGGCTTAAGGGTGGGCGGGAGTGGAAATGTCCCGTTTTTTGGTTTGTCGCTTATATCTCAAAAACAATGTGCGGTAAGAAAGAATTACTCTTGGAATAATGAAAGGTTATAAAATTTACTACAAATTTGCTTCTATTTAGTTTTTCTCTATTCCTTATGGTTTTTGAGATATTCGCCTGTTTATGTATGAAAAAATAAAATTTACTACATTATTCGTCAAACTTTTGTCTCTAGCACCTCAACCTTTCGTTTTACAGTATAAGTCCTCAGAAAAGAAGTTGTAGACCACTTCATTAATAAGAGTCTTGAAAAAGTTTCAACTTTTTCTTCCATTTTTGTTTGGTTTCAAGGCTGACCAAAGATTGTGCAGAAAGATATATAGGTTTGTAGTTGTGTTTTAACATAATTAATCAAGCTTTTGATTGAAGAAATTCAGCGCCGTGCCTATAAAGTGAAGGATATGCATTCGAATAGAACGCACACTGCATTGCGAGTTGTGTTGACAAGCGCTGAATATCTCACTAGTAGATATTTTTTCACCAGCTTTGTATGAAGAACATCAAATCACAAGTACGAACACGAATTACTGATCTTCATTTAGAAAACTGTTTGCGTGTACGGTAACATCAGTCGAGATCAATTTTGATACATTTAGCTCTGCAAAACAAATTCAGACGTAATTCTAAAAAACAAGTGCCTAAAATCTAATCAGTTCTCGGGGGGGATATACAAACATTTTGGCACCAGAACGTTTACGTATTTTTTTCTTCTGAGCTATCGTGAATTTAGGAATTCTGGCAAACACAAAGACATACAAAAACATGGTTGCAAATGACATTGGAGATATTTTTAAAAACAATGAGCAAATAATTCAGAGCGCATCATGGCCTCGTCATAATAGACCGTCATAATAGCTACTGACTGGAATAATTTCAGAACCCAAATAACATTTATCCAATACTCTAGTGTCATCAGCACACACCCCGAAAACCTTTATCCATTGTGCTACTCCTTGTATTGTTCAGACAACGGGTTTCCTTTTCTTTCTCTTGGGTGGCGAGCTGCACGTGTTCACACCACACACACACTTCACTATAGGTGGGAATTTTTTGGGATGACCACTGCACTGCAAAAAACACTTGTTCACGCACACGGACAAACACCCACACATACACCCACGAACCGCGCACCTGGCGCAAAAATCACGTGACATCTTTCCTCTATCAAAAATGAAATTATTTTCGGAACACCTCAAAAGTTTATATTCACAAATATTTTTCACAAATTTAATTATCGAATAGCGTTTATTATAAATGATTTTTGAAATATCACTTACACTATGAGTCACGTTTTGGGTCACACCTTTTGTTGCTATACCTGGGCGGTTATTATTCATCCTTCGTTGCGTATCTTTTTCTTTATCTCTTGTTTTCGACACCAAGCATTCTTTCATCTTTTTCTGGACCCTTCTTTCTTCCCGCAAATCCATAATTAAATTGATTTTTTCTATTTCTAGAACTCCGTCTTGGCTCTGATCCTCTTTACCTTTTTCAAGTATATTCCCCGGCTTTAATTCTTCAAATTCTTCTTTTGGCACATCCGCCAAGTAGGCAATTTCTTTCACACCATTTTCATCCTCATCGTAATTGTCCTTTTCGTCATCATAGTCTTCAGCATCCTTGTCTTCATCTAAATCGACATCGGCGATTTCTTCTTTGAACTCCTCTTCGTCGCCGTCGTCGTCGGCGTCGTCGTCGTTGTCATGCTGTAACCGGCCTTGAAAGGGGGCTTTCTCGCAAAATGATACATCTTCTTCGTAAACCTCGCTATGGACAAAGCAATCCTCTTTGCTTTGTTCAACATCGTCGTCATCCTCGTCGTCATTTTCATCTTTTTGCGAGAATTCCTCTTTCAGAGCTGTTTCGAGCGAACTCCATGAAGTCAAACCTCTTTCACTTTGGATATAATCCTTCGCATAGCCTGCTAGCGACATCTTCACCAGAAAAAATAGTTCCGTCGAACCCCATCTGGATTCTTCAACTAAATTCTGAATCTCTTCAATCCACTGTTCGATTGAAACGCTCCCCGTTCCATCGAACTTTTCAATTGAATTCCTGGCTTCGCTGAAGCTCCGAGAGAATTCATCTCTCCCTAGCTGCCTAGCTGGTTGTCCGTCGTCAGCACGCGTGTCTTTTGATGAAGTCCCGTGCACCCTTTTCAGATGGCCAAAATCGGACAAGCTTACCACGAGATTTCTGGCAAGACACTTCTTGTCAGAGTCTGTGGGCAAGCCTAATATCGAAGAGATAATTACCAGGTCCGATTGAGAGAAGTCACTGCAAACGGCTTTCGCTTTGCGCTCTCGACTAGCGGAGTCAAAATTAAAACCTTCGAAGAGCTTCAATTTTCGCCTCGTGTGTCGATTGCCTTCTTCGTCAAAAATAAGTTTGAAAAGCTTTTTGACGTCCTCAAAATCGAAGTCTGTCAAGTTTCTCTCGATATTGACATGCTGGCCAAGATTCTTCATTCTTCTAGGGCACAATTTTTTCACCAGAATATCAACAAGATTCCACGCCACGTTCCGTCATTTCGTCATCAAATCGTTCCCGGCAAGATAAACTTTTTACGATTCATCCCGGCGCGAGCCCCCACTTGTAGAAGGGGCGGTTTCACCCCCTTCGCTCATAGGGGTGAAAATAATAACACACTAATTCATTCTTTATATATATATTTATTTACAAAAAGGGGGTTATACATATTCGTCTAGTGGGTCATCGTTAAAACATCTTAAAACTCATCGTACAATTGCTCTCAACTCGCCAACGTCTTCTCAACGACTGCCCCCCAGCAGGAGCACACACACACACACACATGCATATGAGTGGGGTGAGGGTGCCGGCAGCCGACACAAGTTGTCATAATAATATTTATTACATGCTTTTAGCCTGAACATAAAGACCTTCGGGACAATACCCGACCAAGAAGAAAGAGAGCGACCTCCCACCATACAAGGGCAGGAAGCCAGCCATACATTTGCTAAACATGTGATCTTAAACAGAAATCAATAAAATTACTAAATTAAACACTTAATTTCCTACAAATATATAAAGACCATAAAGATTATATGTATATATAATAATTTTAAATATAAATCCAAGAATATATAATGAACATAAACATTATATATATGTACATATACATACACATCACTATATATACATATATATTATACATTTTTATAACTATAATCCCTGGAAGTGAATAGATATTGTTCGCTTTTTAAACTCTTTTGAAAAATATACCCTTACTTGACACTTTCCTATAATTCAATAACATGCATACCTATTTGTAGAGTAAATAATACATACAATTTGTACCATATCGAATTATTCTTATATTCCAATCATTTGGACTAAAGAACTGAACTAGTCAACACGTATCAAGCAGATTAAATGTTCACTTTAGGGCCTTAGACTAATTAATTAATAAATCATTAATTAATAAATTAGTTAAATTAAAAATTAATTAATAAATCATTTTTTGAACATTCCCTCCCCTATTTTGGCCCCTAAAGAAATAATGACTCTTTTTACTTTACTAAATAGGCGGGGTATGGTCAAGTATTGTAATCGAGCATGAAGTCTTTTTTTTGTTAAAGAAAAAATTCCATCAAGTTGCTTTGGAAGAAGTTTATAAAACGTATTTGGACAAGGATTTAAATATTCTGTCTTTTACAAACTGCTCTGTCGATGGTTTCAGTATTTGAAAACACTTATATGCGGCATAAGCCCAGAATTGACCTAGGTTGTCAAAGTTGATGGGAGAGTATTAATGGAGCCGAACTCTTTATGGAGTTAACGCTACTAGATAAGAGGTAGTTTATTATATATAAGTTTATTATTAAGGCGAATCTAACTGGTGGGCATACGGAGTCTTGAAAAAGTTTCAACTATTTCTTCCATTTTTGTTTGGTTTCACGACTGGCTAAAGAATACCGAAAGATATGTAGCTTTGTAAGTGTGTTTTTGACATAATTAAGCAAGCATTTGATTGAAGAAAGAAATTCAGCGCCGCGCCTGTAAGTGAAGTATGCATTCCAATAGAACGCCCTGCATTGCGGGTTGCTTTGACAAGCGCTGAATATCCGGCTAGTAGATATTTTTTCACCAGCTTTGTATGAAGAACATCAAATCACAAGTGCGAACACGAATTACTGATGTTCATTTAGAAAACTGTTTGCGTGTACGACAACATTAGTCGAGATCAATTTTGATACATTTAGCTCTGCAAAACAAAGTCAGACGTAATTCTAAAAATAAAGTGCCTAAAATATAATCAAAATAAATTTTATAATTTTTCTCATTAATAATATATCAAATAATAATTGATAAATCAATGAGAATTGTTTTTGACCGCGTTTATTTGAAAAATATATTTATCGCGAGACTACTGCTGATTACGCTATTGGAGTCTGCGGAGTCTTAAGTCTGGACCAAGAGAGAAAAATATGTGATCCACTTCGTGATTGAATCAAATGTAGAAAACATTCGGTTAATTAATGGCAAGCATCTAACATACATGCTAATAGATCTAGCGCTCTGGACTAGGAGATTAAATATATAACATCTGAGATTTCAAATTCACTTGGTGATCCATCCGAATGTCTAGCGGGCTATACGCGAAATGACGTTGGATTGTAGCTAAGTGGATCACATCTTTTTCTCTCTTGGTCTAGACTTAAGACTCCACAGACTCCAATAGCGTAATCCGCAGTCGTCTCGCGATAAATGTCATTTTTCAAATAAGCGCGGTCGAAAACAATTCTCATTGATGTGTCAATTATTCTTTGATATATTAATGAGAAAAATTATAAAATTTATTTAACATCATTATTTCAAGTTAGAAATATAAGTTCAGATATTATTTTAACCCAATATTTGACAAAAATTCCCTACATTTGATTCGCGATTGAATCAAATGTAGAAAACATTCGATTGAAAAATGAAACGTTTCCTTCCTCAACATCTTAAAAATAGGTGTGAAGTTTATAATATAAATTCTCATCAAGTAAAAATTCAAAAAGTATAAAATCCTAAAATTTGGCATGTTAGTAGATTTTTGGGACATTAATAATGAGGAAATCGAAAAACTGTAAATTTCCCTTCTTCAGCATCTAAAATGAAGGAGTGCAACTTATGAGTTAAATTAACTAATAGTGAAAATTCAACGACACTAGAATGCTAAAATTTGACATTATGTAATAACTTGAATCACTAATAAAGTAAGAAATCGAAAAAGATCTTCATCAGCCTTTTAAATATATGCGTGAATCTTGCAGATTAAATTCCCATCCAACTTACAAAAAGAACTGAAATCTCAACAAAAACACTTGTGTAAAAAAAGGCCAAGTTCGATTAATAAAAACCGTTTGCCAAAAAAAGTTGTGAAATCTAATGTGCTGCCAAGTTCAACATCATCAATTTATTAAATGAGTCGAGAATATATTAGTAACTTCAATTAAAACGAATGTTTTTCATTTCACATGTCCAACTATATTTTTTATTGAATTCACATTTTTAGTTGAAATTATTTTCCTAAAACTTGGCTTTTACGCATTGTAAATGTATGTCCCGAATTACTAGTTACCATATCATGAGATCATAATAAGAGGGAGAGTGGTGGAGACCCTATCAAACAATAATAATAATAATAATATAATGCGTAAAAGCCAAGTTTTAGGAAAATAATTTCAACTAAACATATGAAATCAATACAAAATATAGTTAGACATGTGAAATGAAAAAACATTACGTTTTAATTGAAATTACTAATATATTCTCGGCTCATTTAATAAATTGATGATGTTGAATTTGGCAGCACATTAGATCTCACTACTTTTTTTGGCAAACGGTTTTTATTAATCGAACTTGGCCTTTTTTACACATGTTTTTTTGTTGAGGATTACTATAATTCTCTAAAAAAATATTTAAAAACCAACGCCATAGACTTGCTAAATATAAAGAATTACTTAAGTGGGAAGAATGGAAGGAGGCCGTAATTGATTCAGAGCATCATGGCCTCGTCATAATAGATCGATAGCTACTGACCATTTTGAAAGCTAATTTCAGAACCCAAATAACATATCCCATACTGTAGTGTGATCAGCACACACCCCGAAAGTCAAATTCTTAATCACCAAATCGAGTCGTTTTTAGGAGTAATCGACCCCTGAAGAGAGTCAAAAAATAAACGTCATTGATTATAACTCCTAAACTGTTTACTCTACGGAAAATTCCATTAGAAGCAAAATTGTAGAAATAATTTTGACATTTTTGTTTAAAAATTTTTTGAAAATAACCATCCAAAATTTTAGCCCTTTCAGCAAACTCAACCAAATCTTGAATACTATTCTGTGGGCCCTCAAAAAGCTAGAAATGCAAAAACTAACCACGCAATATTGCTGGAGTGAATAAGATCAATGGCCTTGAATGAATTAGGCTTTTAGATACTAGTCGTAATCATAATTTGTTAACAACTGATTTGATATTCAGTGTGGGTTTGTCTACTAGAGTGGCAAGACAGATTTCTTGGCATCCACTATATAAACATTTTATAATACATTTACAAAATGTTTGATTTTCCCATATTGTCTTGGTTTGATTATCTTCTTCTATTAAGTGTCCTATTTTTTGTCTACTTATACTTAACAAAAGATAATGGGCGTTTTGAGAAAACAGGAATCCCATATGAAAAACCTTATGTATATTTCGGATCAATGTTAAACCTTCTCTTAGGACGGGAAAATATCTACGAATTGAATTCGCGGTTTGTACATATATCCTTTCTTAATCAATTTTTGTTTAGTTATTTAATAAATGTCGTGAAACATGTGGTTTTAACAACCAATTTTAATGCAAGTCAAAAAATCACTTTTTAATTTCTTTTACATAAATCCTTATCAATATATTTATATGTAAGCATTTCTCTACTGTGGACTTGACAGTGAGGGCTTCTCTTTTCAAAGGTTATCAATGTTATTTTAACTTTGACCCTTCTTTAAGAAAAGCACACATTGAATTTACAACGGAAAAGCGTGTTCTCTTATCCCAAGCAGAGTCCAAAAAAGTGAACAAAAACCAATAGCCGGTACGTCTACATGTCCTGCTTTCGCAATTGCTGAGTGAAGAAAGTCTAAACTTAAGTTAGATATGAAGGAATACAGAAATTTTTTCTTGAAATCAGACAATCCAAAGTACCCCTTTATTAATGATTTCAATTACTAAACTCGCGATTTTCATGTTTACAATTTGAAAATAATTATACAACTATTGCATAATATATTCGTTTTTATTTACCATTGGTAAAACAAGTAGTGTATGTTTTTTTTTTAATTTCTTCGATAAATCTCAAAAACGAGTAATATATATTTTGATGAATAAATTAAGCGAAATTTCCTCTATGTGTAGGCCTGATCGAATAATTTCATTTTTTTTTTAGATATTTCGAAATCAAAAAAATCACCAAAATTTTTGTACGAATACAATTATATACTATAGCTTTATTCGTTTTGGAAATTGCGTGTGTGCCTTAAGTTGAGTCAAGTGCACCATCTGGTGTCACTTTTTTCAGCCGGGGCACTTCAGGTGTGCCCTAGTTTGGTTGACTCTAAAACGAATGTATTTTTGACACATGGCTATATTCGAATAACGAAATTTAAAAAAAATATTATTTTTATTCTAGTGTAATAATTAAGAGTGGTAGGTATACATATATAATAGGTTATATATTTATTTATATAATTTATTTATTTAATAATTATTTTAAATAAATAATATAGGTACCTAGTTACAAATAAATAATGGATACTTTTATGGAAAAAGAATTTTCCATTATAAAATTACTTCTCGAAAGTGATTCTGATTGTGAATCTTCATCAAGCTCAGATGATGAACTTCAAATGATCGGAAATTTTTTTATATTATTATTAAAGGAGACAATAAAAAATGTTGTCACCCGTGGGGGGGGGGGGGTAGAAACTTATTTAATAAAAAATAATTAGTATCGTAAATTCGCTAATGGCTAGAAAGGTCGAAAAGTCAAAAAAAAAATGTGTCTTCTTCTAGAAAAATAAATTTTGCCCTTTAAACTGTAGTCTCTTTATAAATAAGTTAAAAATGTATTTAATTTTATTTATTTTCTTTCATTATAACCTACTTATTAAAAATGTATTAGTTGAATAAAAGATTTCACTGTCGATGGTAACAGAATTGTTTTTATTTTAGGTTAAAAATAAAATGAGAGTCTTCTGTTTTATTTTTAATAAAATAATTTTTAATTATTTATTTTTTTTAACCAAAAATATTAAAAATTTATTTTTCCAGCAGAAGAAACTAATATTCAATGTAATAATAACAAATAAACGACTTAAAAGAATAATTTATATAAATAATTTAATAAAATAATAACTTTCCTGGTCATTCATTATTCTAAATTAAATAACAATAATAAATTCAAGTTTAAAACAGAGTATATAAAAAATCGGTGTTTTGAAATTCAAAATGGTGCGAAGATTAACCAAGAGTGCCCCAAGTGACCATGCTCGATGAGCATGTGTACTTGGTGCACGCCACAAGAAGGCCCAGCAGTGCCACAACTATCCCAAAACGAATAGGGCTGGGGCACACCAAGTCGGTTGGTATTCCTAAACGAATATGGGTTAGTGACTTGAGGCTGACATAAGGGCGCCCAAGGCATCCAAAACGAATAAAGCTTATATATGTTTGTCTAGATTAATTTGCAACAACGCTTAGCTTCCTTTTTCCGCCACTAGATGTCCCGGCGATCAATTTCAAACAAGATCGAATATGGGCCGGTCAAATTAAAAACTTTATATCCGAAATTGAAATCACTTATACATGAAATATACTCTAATCAAAAGAGAGTAAATTTTATAACATTAATATTTATATCTTGATTTCTGTTACTAAAACTATATATTTTTGATTTAGTCTTTGTGTCGAGATAATATTGTATTCATTTGAACTCAAATGAAAATTAAAAATCACCAATAGATTTTAAATTAAGAAACATTAAATATATATTAATTAACGAGGCAAATTTGAAATATAATTGTCAGCTCGGATTTTAAACTGATGGCTTCAATCGATTTTCATTAGCCAAGCAAATTTGAAATATAATTCTAAAATGGACTCGAATTTTGAAATGAAAAGACTCCAAAATCACCAAAATTTTTGTACGAATACAATTATATATATATATATATATATATATATATAATATACTAGAGGAGATAATGCACATTATATTCTTCAACATTTAAAAAGTAATAAATATGTAATTACCTCGAAAAATATTAAAAATATAAAAATATCGTATTCATATTCATATACCGGGTTAAAATTGAATTGTTTACATATATTTCTTGTTTCATAATGTTAGGTAATAGAAACATAGATAGTCCAATATACAATAACTGATTTTTTCACGTGCTCAAGGCGGGAATGGTTAAGATTTTCTTGGAAATAAGATTAGTTTGATTAAAAAAAAAAAAAAATTAAATATTCACAAAAAATAACTTTTCTCTAAAAAATCCTGATAAATCTTAGAAAAACAGTCTATTTCTGACCTTTTTTTTATAATTTAATTCTTGTTTTTTAAATTTTCGATCATTTCTAAAATTAATATTTTTTCTAAATTTAGTTCTTTATCTAAAATTTTCGGATTGAAAAAGTTAAAATTATGTCCCAGGTTAGTTCAATGGCTACTAGCTACATGGTCCATTCTGAATAATCTGTTCTGATCAAAAATCTATGTTCATAATTTTTATATTTTAAATGTTTTGCTTACCTATATACATATATCCCGTACAATCTAATCAGCTTAAATTATCTTTAAAGTATCTATATTTAATTATGGAAAAAATTAAAACAGATTATTTTCCTATGTTCTGAAAAAGTTGGCAATCTTAATATTGTTGGCTAGTGACTTGCAAAATGTTACGAAACATTCTTGTGGTTCCCTATAGAAAACTAGAGTCTTGTAATTAGTTTGAAGTTTTCTGCAGAACCGGCTTTTAATAGGGAACTCTAAAACTATTTGAATTACAATAATTATCTTGAGCCATTTGAAAGAGAATCTAAATTTTATTGTATTTTACTTGTTGACTTTCCTTTTTTTTATGTTATAATAATAATATAGCCACTTTAATTAATTTTTAAAAAATATTTTTCTTAAAACTAAGTAGCCAATCAATCACAATTTTGGCAAGGTCACAAATGAATTTTTTTTATTATTTTCCAGAGTGTACAGGCGCTCTAAGGAAAGTGGTGGTTTGTATGGTGTTTTTGAACTAAGGAAACCTGCTGTTGTTCTGGGAACTCCAGAATTAGTTAAGCTGGTCAGTATAAAGGATTTCGATCATTTCACCGATCATAGGATTATAGATTTTGGAGATTTTTTCCAAAGAAATTTATTTGTCCTGAAAGGTAAAATAAAATTAATTAATTTTTATAATATGAATTGGGGGAAAAAATGAAAACTTTTTTAAGACTCAGTAAGCTCTTTGTAAATTTTGATGAAAAGGCAATTTTTAGTAAGCAAACAATTTAAGATAGAAAGTTTATATTAATCGCTGAAATTATACGCTATAATTTATAAGCCTAGATAACAAGTGCTTTTTTTTACATATATTTTTTCTGCATTTTCACAAAGAATTTCTGAAGGTATAAGTTCAAAATCTTATCAATTCTTCGTTTTGAAAATACGAAATGTTGACTTTGTAATGAACATTCTGTTCTTGAGTAATCGTGGGTACCGAAATTCAAAAAGACAAACAGAATACAAATAGAAAAAAAATCATGATTAAAAATTATTTTTCACTCTTTTAGTTATATTTTCAAATAAGTTTCTTTTTTATGACTAATACCTATATACTTTTGTATTCAGATAAAAATTATTTTAAATTAAAAAGATTTAGTTTCCCACTCGTTTATAAAGATTTAACAAAACGAATTTACCTAGATCAGATCGGGTAGTGAACCTATAGTCCATGAGACTGATAGAATATTTATAATTAGAAATACTGACGATGAAGTTCAAGCTTTCAAAATTATAGTCTCTAAAAAATAAATTATATATATATATAAATGAATTCACTTATATATATATATATATAGAAGGTCTCGGGTTCGATTCCCGGCTATGCCCAGACATTTTTTCTGTAAGTATAGGGTCTGGTAATAAAAATTAAGTGGGAGATAAATTTAGCCGAATTTATCGCGCGGAGAATTTACCACTGCTCGCAAAGCCCCTAAAACCTTAGTAAATTGGATATTGAATTGTATCTAAGTTTCTGAGATTGGCTCGTGATCCCGGCTTCTTTTCCTTCTACTCTGTTCTTTTCACGATGGAGGGGCCAGCCCATACAGGCCTTTAGGGGATCCACCTTCTGGTGTATCTCCTTCTCACATCAATATCATTAAAAAAAAAAAAAAATAAAATATATATATATATATATATATTATATGAATTCACTTTATATATATATATATATATTATATGAATACACTTATACAGTGTGGTGACTTGGCCGACGCAGCATAGCGATTACAATGTTAATTTTTGAATGTGCATTTATTTGCTTCCCTAATTATTTTAGAGTTAAAGTTCTTATAGGTTTTTTTGTAGAGAAAAAATACTGAATCCAAACATATTTTTGTTTTCAAATTTTGAAATTTCAGAACCGTAATAATCATAATTATAAATAATTGTATTTTTACAAAAATCACTGAGGCCATGGAATTATTAAAACAAACAAGGCATTTTCATTTGTTGTTTCTAAGTGACGTTTGTTATATTTGAACTTTTTAAAATCAGTTCTTATTAGAATTTATTGATTACCATAATGAGAAACTCGTTAAATTTTAATGGGCTAAGTTTTGTATTCGTCATTGATAAATAAAAATAGTAGATTCACGTAGATGAAGTTTAGAACGAGCTTTTAAATTTTCACAAGAATAATCAACGAAATTATAAGTAATATTTTTAAACGTAATTAAAACAATAAAATTAGTAAGGTAAACAGAATTTAATTTTTTAACATAATTAACAAATGCATAAAATTATAACAAAAAATAACAATCATAGCAAATGTTCGAATAAACCACCATTTACCACTAAACAATGGCAAAAATTGTATAAACAATACATACATTTATTGTATAAGCAATAAAACTTAAACAATCGACAACAATAAAAGTTTTGAATTTAAATTTTTTAAATAAATATCTACATTTTTAAAATCGTTTTTTGGACTTTTAAATTATGAATTAGACAAAATCTGATGTAATTATCTTTTCTGCTCACTTTTTTTGTATTCTAATCATGCTCTAAAATAATCACTAAAGACTTCACTATTAAACGTCAAATAGAAACAACAAATGAAAATGCCTTGTTTGTCTTAATAATTCCATGCCCTCAGTGATTTTTGTAAAAATACAATTATTTATAATGTTGATTATTACGGTTCTGAAATTTCAAAATTTGAAAACAAAAATATATTCGGATTCAGTATTTTTTTCTCTACAAAAAAACCTATAAGAACTTTAACTCTAAAATAAATAGGGGAGCAAATAAATGCACATTCAAAAATTAACATTATAATCGCTATGCTGCGTCGGCCAAGTCACCACCCTGTATATATATATATATATATTAGGATGGCCCTTATTTTGGGTATTTTCGAATTTTTACGCTCCCAGGGGCTCATATGGTTCGAAATAAATAAAAAAAAATATCCCCCAAGTTTCAACCCCATATCTCAATTTTAACCTTTGCCTCAGAGCGATGCAAGTTTTCCATCTAAATAACATGGGGTTTTTGGCATTGAACGATCAATTTTTTATTCCGGCCAAAGTAATATTTCAAAAAATTTAAGACTTTACCCTTATAATTGTAGCTATCCTTCAGAGATTTTTCAGATTTTTAGTTATTATAATTTTGGAGTTATAGCTAGATTAAATACTACCATATCTTAGTGTTAGTAAGTTATAAACTCCAAAATTATTGATAGCTACAAATCTGTAAAAATTCTGAAGGGTACCTACTATTATAAGGATAAAGTCTACAGAGTTTCAAATTTTTTTAAACCATTGCTTTGTCCCGAATAAAAAATTGATCGTTCAATGCCAAAAACCCCATGTTATTTAGATGGGAAACTTACATCGCTCTGAAGCACAGGTTAAATTGAGATAGGGGGTTGAAACTTGGGGGATATTTTTTTATTTATTTCGAACTATATGAGGCCCTGGGAGCGTAAAAATTCGAAAATACCCAAAATAAAGGCCACCCTAATATATATATATATGTTTATTTAAATCAAGCAGAGGTCACCTCTTTAAATTATCCTTATTAAAAATTATTCTAAAAAATATTTTTTGTCTATTTTCCTAGATTCTCGTATCTATCTAGAGCCAAAAAAGCTCATTCTGATTTCAGAATATTTATATTTTCAAAACAAAAAAATTGGAATTTTGATTTTGGGCTTTCTAAATTCGAGATGAAAAATTCAGAAAATTATATAAAATTGAAAGGTTATATGGGGACTTGAAATTGTGTTATATGCCACTATTATTTATTTAATATAATTTTTGGAAATATTGCTAACTTCTAAGATTAATTGAATAAAGGAAAATCTTCTTAGACTGGCATGCCAGAAATGGGCGTCTGCGCCTCTCCATATATACCCGTGCAGAGTGTGTTTATTTGTTTTATACAGATATATGGGACCTACTTTTAACGCCGGTTCCGAACGCCTAGTTTGGAGAGGTTGACTAGGCAACTATACTCTTGGTAGGTTGGCATTGCTTTCCAAGAGGAGGCGACTGCAAATATCTGCCGAGACTCAGTCTCTAACCAGCATACTTCAGGTCACCGGCACGACACTGACCCAAAGTCGCCTCTAAAAAAAATGATTCAATAATAATTATGTATTTCTCTCTGTGAAAATGTTTGTTTTTCCGTTAGTTAAAAAGCTGTCGAATCTTTTATTTTTGTGATCAATTTGATTAAAATTTGAATTTTGTTTGTTCATAATTATTCTTATCTAATTGATATCTACACTAATAAATCTCTACTTGAGTGGCATCAAATTTTTCAAATAATAATTTTCATCATACTTCTATAGTTCTAAGGAACTTGCACTTTTGAAAATTAAAAAAAAAAAAAATTAATTTTAAAACGACGATTCATCCCATTCGGAATAAATTTTCATGCTCTTATAAATACATTGTTTCATGTGGGATTGATTAAGATTTTTCGTTCATATTCTAAACTACATAGACATACGAGTAGTTATTAAGATTAATACAAAACAATTCAGAAATCTGGCGATTTATTTCTGATCTTATAATTATTCAATTAACTTAATTATATGATCAGAAATAAATCACCAGAATTCAAGGGCATTCGTAAAATTCATTATCTGTCTACTTTACATTATCTGTTACAAAAAAGTGTACTGAGTCTTGTTTGCACTTTTACTCCCAATTTATAATTACTTTTGTTTCAATTAAAGAAAAATAAATTGTGTTTATTTTGATATGAAATTTTAAGGAACACAATGGAAAGATTTGAGGGCCACTTTGAGTCCTGCTTTTACTTCTAGTAAACTGCGTTTCATGTTTGAATTAATTGATAAATGCGCTCAACAGATTGATGTATTTTTGCTGAAGGAATTCGAAAAACAAAAAGCCAAAGGGCAGAATGGTTGGTCTATTTTCATATACTCATAAAGTGATGAAGGTGAATATAATTTATGAAATTTTTCAGAAATTATAGTTAAACAAGAATTAAAAAGTTTATTCATTCGATTCACAAATGATGCAATTGCAACTTCAGTCTTCGGGATCGAAATCGATTCTCTAGCTGATCCTCAAAATGAATTTTTTCTGATGGGGAAAGATCTGACTGATCTCGCCAGCGGAATACGAACTATAAAATCATTCTTTGCAATGTTTTCTCCAATGTTATTTAAGGTAAGAGAGACTTTTTTGCATACTCTGAGAACTGTTAAATTTATAAAAAATCAAAAAACAATCTAAGAAAAATCGGCAATTCATTCATTACCCAGTTTTTTTTTTTTTTTTTTGGCTTTTCGGCCATGGTAGCCATAAGCCATTTACGATACTATTTATTTTTATTTTTAAATTTGTCTCTACCTCGGGGGTCAGATTTTAGCCGGATGCCTCGAGCCGGATTCGAACTCGGGTCCTCTTGGATAGCTGGCTGACATGCTACCGCCTAGCCTACCCGCCCCCCCCCCCCCACATTACTCAGTTGCTTTACAAAAACTAGATTCATATCTAATCTCAAGAATTAAACTACACTGCGCGTCAAAAAAAAGGTAACATACAAATTTTTTCAAAAAAAAAAAAAAAAAAAAATATATATTTTAAATACAATTTAATCGATTAAACCTTTAATAAGATTTATTTTAAACATTTCTAAATAATATTAACATTTATTTAAATCAGTTGAATAAAAGATTTCACTGTCGATGGTAACAGAATTGTTTTTATTTTAGGTTAAAAATAAAATGAGAGAGTCTTCTGTTTTTTAAATAAAATAATTTTTAATTATTTCTAGAGACTATAGTTTCGAAGGCATTGCCTTCATCATCAGTCTATCACAAATATTTCAAATTAGTTACAAATTAAGATTTATACATTGAAAATTTTGAAAAATATATAATGTCTTTTTCTTCATGTTTCCTCTTGGGAGATTAGAAGATTAGAGATTATTTAAATCATTTTAATAAAAGAACTTATTTAAAATTAAAATAAAAAATTAAATAATGTGATATTTATCATATTGCTTTGAATTCTGATATCTCGATTTTAATCATTTAAAACCTTTTTTTCAATAAAAACAAAAACAAAAGTTTTCTCGCACCTTAATAATGCGTATTGCCTCCTCGAATACTAACAACTTCTTCAATTCTTGCTGGCATCCCCTCAATTAGAGCTCTAATGTCCTCCTGAGGAATTTGTTCCCATTCTTCAATAAGGACACTTTTAAGTTCTCCCAGTGAGTTAAAATCCCTTTTTCTGGCACGTTTCCCAAGCATATTCCAAACATGTTCTATCGGGTAGAGGTCTGGGCTACGTGCTGGCCATTTCATACATGCAATACCAACCTCATCTAGGAAATTTGACACACTCCGAGCAGCATGAGTCTTGCATGAGAAGAAAATTTTCACCAATATAAGGAAAAAAAGGGACAATATGTTGTTGTATAACCTCCTCGATATAGCGATGTGCGTTAAGAGACTCATGCTCGATAAAAACGAGCTCTGCGCGAGCGTTGGTATCGCTCCTCTAGTCTTCTCCATTCACTTTCAGGTGCTTCAGATGATCTTAAGGTAAATCGTGACTCATCGGTGAAGAGAACATTAGCCCAATTGTTCCCATGCCAATCTTTATGTTCTTTGGCAAAGTGAAGGCGCGCCATTCGGTGTGTATAGGATAAAATTGGACCTGTAGCAGGTCTTCTAGAAACAAGGTTTGCCTCTTTAAGTCTTCTTCTAACTGTGCTGACGCTTACATTGACTTGACGAGCGTCAAGTGATTTCTCGCCTGTACCGCTGTTGTGAATCTGTCCCGAAGGACTTGAAGAGACATAAAGCGGTCATCTGTTCTCGATGTACATCTTGGACGTCCTGACCCAGGTTGCTTCTGATAAGTATTGTGTTCTCTAAACCGCTTTACAACTTTAAAAACAGTTTTTGGTGTTGTACCAAGAACATCAGCTACGTATCTGTAAATGCAACCATTCTCGATTAGAGCAACTGCTTTCGCACAATTTGTAGCGCTAAGAGGCATGATTTTTATGTGTCTGGTCGAAAAGACTCACATAAAGACTAAATAATAAACTTATTGAAAAAAAAAGGTTTTAAATGATTAAAATCGAGATATCAGAATTCAAAGCAATATGATAAATATCACATTATTTGATTTTTTTAATTTTAAATAAGTTCTTTTATTAAAATGATTTAAATAAATGTTAATATTATTTAGAAATGTTTAAAATGAATCTTATTAAAGGTTTAATCGATTAAATTGTATTTAAAATATACATATTTTATTTGTCTTTTTTGAAAAAATTTGTTTGTTATCTTTTTTTGACGCGCAGTGTAGTTCACAATGACTTGACATCCATAGTCGTGAAAGTTAGTACTATTGTAATATGTATTTATGAGTTTAGAGGTATTCTGGTCGCACAAATAAATATAAATTTATTACTCGCCAAATAGATAGATAGTTATTTATTACTAGGCTTCGTCTTTGTGGCTGGCGGGCCCTACATAGTAGATTCACTAAAAAAATATTCGGAATAATTTCGTGAACAATATATGTCTTCTGATATATAGATCATAATGTTCTTTAGTTCTTAAGGACCTGAAATGTCTGCTAAATGGAACATTAAATTTTCAATTTGATATTACTAAAAATACTTATCTATAAAGCAACGATTTTTTCATTTAAAATATTTTTATTTGTTTTAAGGTGTTATTTAGAGGACATCTTTTTAATGAAGACACAGTGAAATATTTTGCTCAAATTGTACAAAATAACATAGATAAACGGAGGAAAGAAAAAATTGTGAGACCTGATATGATTCATCTTTTATTGGAAGCGCAAGCCAATAAAAATAATATACAAGGTTAATAAAAATCTACATTAAAATTCTTTATATTATTAATTCGGTAAATATACAGAGTGATCCACCCAAGAGCTGTATACAGGAAGTGTATACTGCATCCGTTAAAATATCCTTGTCCACTAGTAATATGCTTATAAATACATTACTGTTTCTAGTTTAATTTGAATAACTAAAGTTTTTGAAATTTGTTCCTTTCCCTATTCTAAATTTGACACTTGGGAATAAAACTTAAAGCAACAAAAGTCCATCATAGCAGTAGCTATTCAGATCATACAATAGGGCGTGTTCATAAAAATCAATATCAATCAATGGCCTAATTTAAAAAAATCTAATACATATTTTTTGTTTTGAAAAATATTGAAAATATATAACTTATAGCCGAAACTAGAATAAAGGGCTTGAGGCCTTAGTGGTTTGTTTAAAAATTCTTACTCAAGGACTTACTCCTGAGTACCTCCCGTCTCCCTTGTATTTTTTGCATCATTAAAACTTAAATTGTTAAATGAACTTTCATAATTCTGATATACCTATTATAAGTAATCTGATATACTATTAATAAGTATTCTAGTACATATTGATATGTTATATTTGGGATAAAAAAACACAAGAGAAGATTTTATTGCAAAATGTTGTTATATGTACATTGTACATAGGTATGTAATAGAGCTTGAAGAAACCTCGAATTGAGGTGAAATATTTTTAGATTTTGAGAATTTGAAAGATATTTTTTTTGTTCCCAGTTCAGAAGAACTAATATTACAATTGAAACTTGAATTTAATTAATAGATCATTTCTGATATTACAGAGCTAACGGATGACGACATTTGTTCACAAGCAATTTTGTTTTTCTTCGCTGGGTTTGAAGCAATTGCCAATACCCTCGCATTAGCTGTTCACCAACTGGCTGAATATCCAGAAGTTCAAGAGAAATTGGCACAGGAGATCGATCTTAAATTAAAAGAGAACAATGGGGTTATTACTTATGATGTTCTCATGAAAGACATGCCCTATATGGATATGGTACTAAATGGTAAATCTAATTTTTACTTTTACTTACATTTCGAGGAAGATGTGAGTACGTATAATTCCATTTAATTTCGGGTGGTTCACTTTTTGAAGTCTTCTATCTCCCAAATAATAAAAGTTAATTTCACTTGGATAACTCAAAGCGATAGTATTCGAAGTGCTTAATAAGTATGGCAACTGGTATGTTGATTTATTTTTTCATCATAGTTTGTCCCGGTCGAAATTTCGTAACCGCGAGTGATGGAGTGGTTTTTAATTATTTTCAAAAACACTTGCATCAATTTTTTTTTAATCTCTGCGATCAACAGGTATCATAAGTTATGTGATTTGTACATTTTATTTCTCTCTCAATGAAAACACTGTAAGGGGAAAGTGGTAGAATGGTAGAATGGTCGGTATATGTACTGCTATATATATAGTAAGTTTTTGATCAAAATCGACATATCTCTGTAATCATTTACCCGAAGATTGGGATGGTTTTTTTAAAATGCTTTTTTTAACAAGTATCCCAAATTCTGTGGTATACACAGTGGGGGTATTAATTTGAAAGGAGAAATTGATAGCATTATTTCAAAGAAGACGAAGTTGTATGTGTTATACATACACGAGTTAATATTATATAATATATCATGATTAAAATTTGAACTTAAAAAAATATACATATGCAAATAACATATAAGATATCCAACATGCAATACCATATTTAAATTTCAATGCAAAATTGGTTATCATAAATATTTTTCGTTGAATTTTCACAATAATGAGATTACCTTAAAATACAATGTAAAATTTTTAAAATTGTTAGTTTAATATTTGAATAAATTCAAAAAGAAATTATCACCTTTCTTCTTCTTACTATATATAATAGATTTATTATGATCAGGAATGAGGCAAAATAGCAACTAAACCTCAAAATATTTACTTTGATATTTAATTAACTTTACTAGAATAGACTATAATAGAACAAATATGAATTTCATCAGAAATTAATATATGAAGTCCATAAAATATTAATCATTAATTAGAATATAAAGGAAAATAATCATTGTTGTGTAATCTGATTCTTCTTATACAATAGACCATTTAGAAATTAGAGCAAAAATTATATTATATTAATTAGCTCTATTCTCCTAATAACTTCATAAAATAATGTATTTTTTAATCTGTTCAAAGAAACTCAGAGAAGATTGCCTGCTGGTCCTAATCTTGATCGACTTTGTACAAAAGAATATACATTTCCAGCTAGTAAAAATAGGCCAGCGTACACAATCAAACCTGGCGAATTAATTTGGATTCCTATCCCGGGCTTTCATCATGATGAGGAATATTTTCCTAATCCTGATAAACTCATTCCCGAACGTTGGAGTGATGAATCACAACATAACCTTAACGTATTTATGCCTTTTGGAATCGGACCTCGAATCTGCATAGGTAACCAACTTTATGGACATAATTCATAGCAATTTCGAAATTATTTACTTAGGCCCCAATTCATAATATTCGTTCGCAAACAAGGGGAGGGGAATCTAGCTTTTGTGACATTATATTTGTTAGGGGGTTCCAGTGAGGTAATATCATGATATGATGGGAGGTCAAAAAAAGCGAAATTTGCCGTGACGTATTTTATGAATGGCCCTTTATAAAAAATTTCGATTATTTCGGAAAAATCTCGAGATTGTTCTCTCCTTAATTCGAAATGTTATGGAACTTTTTATTATATATCAGAAGGGCTGTATTTATCTTCTCAGAAATTGAAACGAAAACTAACATATTGTCAGCTAGTCAGATTGGTTTCAGCTCGAAAGGCAGCTTATTGACACAGTGTGTTCCCCTGTGCTTAAGTTGAACAAAAAGATAAATATTTTTCAAAACCCAGAGATACATAACCTTGAACTAGCTTTAATTTTTTTTTAATATTTATATTGCAAACGATATTTATTTACAAATAATTTAATTCTTATTATACCAATATTAAAGAAATTAGAGGAATGTAAGTAATAATTAAAAATATGATAAATAAATTACAAAGTATTAGAAAAAAATTAAATATACATAAGGTATTTTCTAAAATTAGATAAAAGGATAACAAAAACAAATGTAATTTTAAAAAATAAAATAAATTAAAAATGCATTCCAACCGGGGTCTTCGAGATCGCTGAATACAATCTCTGACCATCTGACATATAATAACAATTATCTCGGACATAATGGAAACTTATGATTTTTCCAACATTTACTTATCATTAATTAATTAATTTATGAAATGTTTTAGCAAACCGATTCGCCAAGATGGAAAGCAAATTGGCTCTGTTTTATTTATTAAAGAATTCTAAAGTGGTTTTTATTGAAGAATCGCAAAATCCTATTCAATTCAACTCTTCAAGTTTTAGCCCTGCAAATAAAAATGGATTTTGGGTAGGATTTAAACCAAGACATTAATTTTACACCTGAATTTATCTTTTCTATTATTTAAGAATCTGATCCAATTTCAAATCTAATAAAATGCTTTAACATTCAATTGGACCAGGCTTTGATTTATCAAATCATCTTTCTCCTAATCTATTTTAACCCTATTTCCTTATTTTCTTTATTTTTATTTTCATTTTCATTTACGGTATGCGACGAGTGATTGTAAAAAATAATTATTGAATAATTTAAATATATACAGGTATATCTTATCTAATTATATTAAACTAGCTGCAAGGCTAGCTTACTAGCCAAGAGGGTCCAGATTCATAGTAGCTAATAGTTACATGTATTGAAGTATTACATAAATAAACACATTCAACAATCAATACACCCATTTCACAATTTAGCTGTAAGATACGTTCCAAGAAAAATCGTGCAAATCGAAATTGTGTAAAACAAACCAGCGTTGCAATATATACTAAAAATAATTTTTAAGAAAAAAATAAAACCGACTTCAAAACAATTAAATGCAACAAATAAAATACACTAAAAGGTATAAAATAATTATTATCTTATTTAGTTATAACTAAACGACGAAATATTAACATGAAATTACTTTTTGAAGCCGGTGCCAAACATATACATTTTTGAAGTCGGTTTTATTTTTTTCTTAAAAATTATTTTTATTTTTCTCTTTTTAGTGATGTTATTAACAGTGACTTAATATAATACCTTGCATGCATCTCGTAAGAGAAAGGGTCGGGCGAATGAATCAGAAAATGATAATAAAATTCAAATCATAAATATAAAAATTCTCTCGAAATGTTTGAGGGTTTTAAATGAATGTTGTAAGATTTTTTTCTATAAAAAAAATAATAAAACCGACTTCAAAAAACGTAAATGCAACAAATAAAATAATAATAACTAAAAAATCAAATAAAATCCACTAAAAGGTATAAAATAATTAACCTCTATAATAATTAACCTCTTTGAGTTTTATTTCATTCACTGTGAACTACACACCCTTTACTTTATTAATTAATATCATGTTTCACCTAAAACCTACACCACTTTCTCTAAATATAAAATAATTATCTTATTTAATAACAACTAAACGACGAAATATTAACATGAAATTACTTTTTGAAGACGGTGCCAAACAAACTATATCTATAAGCGAGCGTACCCGCCAAACGTACTAAGTAAGATCCGTCAAGTACGATTAATAAAATGTATATGATTGGCACCGACTTCAAAAAGTAATTTCATGTTAATATTTCGTCGATTATTTGTAACTAAAGAAGATAATTATTTTATAACTTTTAGTGGATTTTATTTTATTTTTGAGTTATTATTATTTTATTTGTTGCATTTAAGTTTTTTGAGGGGAGTCGAGTAGCTCAGTCAACTAACGCACTGGCTTCGCTTCGGCATCGATCGATTATGACTATGTTGAAGTGGAGGTCCGGGGTTCGATCCTAGCTGGCAAATAAAAATTTCTGCCGGCTGAAAACTCGGCTGCCTCACTAACCCTACTAACACTCTACTTATGTGCTCTCTAAATGGGTTTTTTTATAAAAATTATTTTTATTTTTCTCTTTTTAGTGATGGTTATTAATAGTGACTTAATATAATACCGTGCATGCATCTCGTAAGAGAAAGCGTCAGGCGAATGAATCAGAAAATGATAATAAAATTCAATTCATACATATAGAAATTCTCTCAAAACGTTTTGCGGGTTTTAAATGAATGTTATAAGATTTTTTTTATAAAAGATTTTATTTATCATAATTTCTATTATTTGCTCATAAGAATTGGAGATTTACGTTATTTCCTCGTTGATCATATCATTAGAACTTGACCAAATTAATAGGACACAACCCCTAAGATACCCCCTTTCCAATAAAAAAAGAATCATCGAAATCGGTTCATAAACAAAGAAGTTAGACCTGAACAAACCTAACAAAAAAGGTCTAATACCAATGAAACAAGAACGAGACCAATCGGAAACTAGACTGAACCCAATGCGAAAATAATCTTCAAAATCTGTTCACAATTGGCGGAGATATGAGGTAGGTAACATAGGCAACCAAAAAAAAAATCAGTCGAATAGAGAACCTCCTCCTGTTTTGAAGTCGGTTAAAAATAATATAAATACTCAAAAAGTTATAAACACTAAAGTTTCCTCTGAACTCGTGAATATGGGCTCATACCCCGAAATATATATAGTCATGGTAAACAAGTATCTTGTTTTTTATTTTTGTGAAACCTACCTAGTATTTTATATTTTAAATTTTAAAAAGTTTTTTAAATTTTTCAAAATTTTATTTACTTTATTTAAAATGTTTCAGCAAGAACCCACACCATTCTCTCTTAACAAAATATAATTTTATTTTAGAAATGTAAATAATATTACATTCAAGTCTAAATATTTTGCTACACAAAATTTAAAAATATATGCAATGGTTGAGTCCTGGAGCTAAGAAGCAAATAAGTTACTTCATCGGAACAAAAGGTTTGAGTTTCTTGGCTGAAAGAACTTTTATGTATATCCTAAAATCGGCCGTCAGCTGTCAACTTCAGAAATGACAGCTGGTCGAAAAGGCAAAAATCTGGTTTTACTTACCTCTTCGGTACAAGCCTACAAATTTTACAGTGTGTAGGGAAAATACTCCTATATATCTATTTTGGCTGGCAGACGTCGATATTTGGACGCCTACGTAGGACAGACGCCCGTCGTGACGCCCAAAATCCGACCTACCGGGCTTAAGGGTGGGAGGGGGTGGAAATGTCCCGTTTTTTGGTTTGTCGCTTATATCTCAAAAACAATGGGTGGTAAGGAAAGAATTACTCTTGGCATAATGAAAGGTTATAAAATTTACTACAAATTTGCTTCTATTTAGTTTTTCTCTATTCTTTATGGTTTTTTAAATATTCGCCCGCGAATTTCGTTTATATATGAAAAAATAATATTTCCTACATTATTCGTCTAACTTTTGTCTCTAGCACCTCAGTCTTTCATTTTACACTAAAAGTCCTCAGAAAAGAAGTTGTAGACCAATTCATTAATAAGAGTCTTGAAAAAGTTTCAACTTTTTCATCCATTTTTGTTTGGTTTCAAGGCTGACTAAAGGGTACAGAAAGATATATAGGTTTGTAGTTGTGTTTTGACATAATTAAGCAAGCTTTTGATTGAAGAAATTCAGCACCGTGCCTATAAAGTGATGGATATGCATTCGTATAGAACGCCCTGCATTGCGAGTTGTGTTGACAGGCGTTGAATATCTCACTAGTAGATATTTTTTCACCAGCTTTGTATGAAGAACATCAAATCACAAGTACGAACACGAATTACTGATGTTCATTTAGAAAACTGTTTGCGTGTACGACAACATCAGTCGAGATCAATTTTGATACCCTTAGCTCTGAAAAACAAATTCAGATGTAATTCTAAAAAAACACGTGCCTAAATCTAATCAGTTCTCGGAGGGGTGGGGGGGGGGGGGAGGTACAAACATTTTGGCACCAGAACGTTAACGTATTTTTCGTTCTTAAGCTATCGTGAATTTAGGAATCCTGGAAAACACACAGACATACAAAAACATGGTTGCAAATGACATTGGAGACATTTTTAAAAACAATGAGCAAATAAAATAATAAATTGTGCGAATTCAATACTAGGGCCGATCGAAAGGCAGGTTTAACAGTTTATTTTGAAAATATGAACATCAAGTGAATAAATACATTCCCAAATCTATATTTATAACGTTTTTATTAGTAGTGACGGATTTAACGGCAGTCTGACTGGGCGCTCACTTGGGGCCCATGAACCTGGAGGGCCACGGAATCTCAAATACTATAAAATACATAATAAAATACATAATATCATTCATTAGAACTGAAGATGACCTTATCTAATTAAAGACGAAACGTTTTCTATAATTGGGAGTTTTTATTTGACAGAGGTTTCCTTTTAATTTATAAATAACAATATAAGTCTCACCAAACTCCGTAATATCGACTGAATTATGAATTACTATAATTCTCTAGAAAAATATTTAAAAATCCACGCATAGACTTACTAAATATAAATAATTACTTAAGTGTGAAGAACGGAAGGAGGCAGTAATTAATTCAGAGTGCATCATGGCCTCGTCATAATAGACCGAGAGCTACTGACTGGAATAATTTCAGAACCCAAACAACATTTATTCCATACTGTAGTGTGATCAGCACACACCCCGAAAGTCCAATTCTTAATCACCAAATTGAGTCATTTTAGGGGCAATCCGCTCCTGAACATGTCAAAAAATATCGTAAAATCACGTCATTGATTATAACTCCTAAACTGTTTACTTTACGGCAAATTCCATTAGAAGCAAAATTATAGAAGTGATTTTGACATTTTTCTTTAAAATAAATTTGAAAATATCCACCCAAAATGGAGGTGAGGGTCAAAAATGAAAATTTTAGCCCTTTCGACCAAACTCAATCAAATATTATATACATATTCTGTGGAAACTCAAAAACCTAGAAATTCAAAAACTAACCACTCAATATTGGTGGAGTGAATAAGATCAATGGCCTTGAATGAATTCGGCTTTTAGATAGTAGGTACTCGTAATCTATATATATAATTTGATTACAACTGATTTGATATTCAGTGTGGGTTTGTCTACTAGAGTTGCAAGACAGATATCTTGGCATCCACTATATAAACATTTTATAATACATTTACAAAATGTTTGATTTTCCAATGTTGTCTTGGTTTGATTATCTTCTTCTGTTAAGTGTTCTCCTATTTTTTGTCTACTTATACTTAACAAAAAATAATGGGCGTTTTGACAAAACAGGAATCCCATATGAAAAACCTTTTGTATATTTCGGATCAATGTTAAACCTTCTCTTACGACGGGAAACTATCTACGAATTGAATTCGCGGTTTGTACATATATCTTTTCTTCATCAATTTTTGTTTAGTTATTTAATAAATGTCGTGAAACATGGGGTTTTAACAACCAATTTTAATGCAAGTCAAAAAATCATTTTTTACTTTCTTTTATATAAATCCTTATCAAAAGATTTATATGTAAGCATTTCTCTACTGTGGACTTGACAGTGAGGGCTTCTCTTTCAAAGGTTATCAATGTTATTTTAACTTTGTCCCTTCTATGAGAAAAGTACAAATTAAATTTACAACGAAAAAGCGTGTTCTTTTATTCCAAGCAGAGTCCATAAAGTGAACAAAAACCCAATAGCTAGTACGTCTGCATGTCCTGCTTTCTCAAGTTGCTGAGAGAAGAAACATAAGTTAGATATGGACCAGGAGGAATACAGAAAATTTTTCTTGAAATCAGACAATCAATATATATATATGTTAACGTTAGATGAAGGCGAAAGTTAAAACTTTTTATCGGGTCACTGCCCTATTTTGGTGCAATTGGGACCTGATTCGTTTTGATACTCAACCAAGAGTTGAAAAAAGATATGACCCAGCCGTGTATGATCCGGCATCCTCTGCGTTAAGCCCGCAAATGCCTTTTCCATTTAAGCGAAGGGTCCCCAACTAGGTCATATAATCAAATTATATATCTATATTCAACTTTTCAGTTCAGGCGCGTTTTCAACTATTTTCCTAATTAAATTGAAAGTTTTTTTTGCCGAGAGTAGCAGAATTTTTATATATTGAAGGAGACATTAAAAGAGTGTGTCTTCTGCTGGAATTATAAATTTTATTTATTTATAACGAAACTATATTCTCGTTATAAATAAATAAAATTCATAATTCCAGCAGAAGACAAACTCTTTTATTGTCTCCTTCAATATTTTCCTAATAGTATGGTTCTTATAAATTTACTACGAAGCCCAACTGTCTGATTCTTTGGTAAATTCTTTAGTAAATATAAAAAACTAGAGTCTTGTAATTAGTTTGAAGTTTTCTGCAGAACCGGCTTTTACTAGGGAATTCTAAAACTATTTGAATTACAATAATTATCTTGAGCCATTTGAAAGAGAATTTAAATTTTATTGTATTTTACTTATTGACTTTCCTTTTTTTATGTTATAATAATAATATAGCCACATTAATTAATTTTTAAAAAGTATTTTTCGTAAAACTAAGTAGCCAGTCAATCACAATTTTTGGCAGGGTCACAAATGAATTTTTGTATTGTTTTCCAGAGTGTACAAGCGCTCTAAGGAAAATGGTGGTTTGTATGGTGTTTTTGAACTAAGGAAACCTGCTGTTGTTCTGGGAACTCCAGAATTAGTCAAGCTGGTCACTATAAAGGATTTCGATCATTTCACCGATCATAGGATTATAGATTTTGGAGATTTTTTCCAAAGAAATTTATTTGTCCTGAAAGGTAAAATAAAATTAATTAATTTTTATAATATGAATTGGGGAAAAATGAAAACTTTTTTAAGACTCAGTAAGCTCTTTGTAAATTTTGATGAAAAGGCAATTTTTAGTAAGCAAACAATTTAAGCTAGAAAGTTGGCAGATTATATGAATCGCTGATTCTTCGTTTAAAAATACTAATATGTTGACTTTGTATTGAACATTCTGTTCTTGAGTAATCGTGAGTACCGAAATTTAAAAAGATAAACAGAATACAAATAGAAAAAATCATGATTAGAAATTATTTTTCACTCTATTAGTTATATTTTCAAATAAGTTTCGTTTTTATGACTAATTTATACTTTTGTATTCAGATAAAATTATTTTAAATTAAAAAGATTTAGTTTCCCAAAAGGACTAGAGTTGCTGATCCATAGGTAGAAATCAATGAAGATAAGAATAAATAAATATTATGTGTAATATTAATTCACTATGAGTTAGAGATTCTTGGTCACTTGTTTCACATTAAAATTAAAAAAATTAAAAGATGTAAAGAATCCATAACTCATAGTAAATGAATATTACACATAATATTTATTTATTCTTACCTTTATTAAAGATGTTTCACTTTGCACCAACACCACAATCTCTACTAATTAGAAATAAATGAGGTTGTTCTCTGCTTGTTCCAAATAAACATAAGTTTAAGTATAGCTTTTTATAATTGAATATAAATATAAAATATTTGAGATTGAGGTTGGGAAGATTTAACTTCACCATCAGCCTTTTTAATTTAGAATTTTCTATCTATTATTTCTCATGGCTTCAAAAAATAACAGAATGTAGTTTCCGGATGTAGGAAAATTAATTTTGTTATAACATGTCACTACTGGCACTCGTTTATAACGATTTAAGAAAACGAATTTACCTAGAGCAGATCCGGTATTGTATTTGACCCCATGACCAAACTTTCGAAATTATAGTCTCTAAAAAATAAATTATATATATAAATATATGTTTATTTACATCCAGCGGAGGTCACCACATTAAATTATCCCTATTAAAAATTATTCTCAAAAATATGTTTTGTCTATGTTCCTAGATTCCCGTATTTATCTAGAGCCAAAAAAAGCTCATTCTGATTTCAGAATATTTATATTTTCAAAACTAAAAATTGAAATTTAGATTTTGGGCTCTCTAACTTCGAGATAAAAAAAATTCAGAAAATTATATAAAATTGAAAGGTTAGGTATATGGGGGCTTGAAATTTTGTTATAAGTCACTATTATTTATTTCATATAATTTTTGGAAATATTGGTAACTTCTAAGTTTAATCGAATAAAAGAAAATAAAAAATAAAAATAAAAAATGATTCAATAATCGTTATTAAGATATAAATACACTCTCTCCATGAAAATGTTTGTTTTTCCCTAATTATCCTTATCTAATCGATATCTATACTAATAAATCTCTAGTTGAGTGGCATCAAATTTTCAGATAATAATTTTCATCATACTTCTATAGTTCTAAGGAACTTGCACTTTTGGAATTTAAAGAAAAACATTTTTTTAAAACAACGATTCATCCCATTAGGAATAATTTTTCATTTTCTTATAAATGCATTGATTCAAGTGGGATTGATTAAGATTTTTCGTTCATATTCTACACTACATATACATACGAGTAGTTATTAAGATTAATACAAAACAATTCAGGGATCTGGTGATTTATTTATGATTTTATAATTATTCAATTAACTTAATTATAAGATCAGAAATAAATCCCTAAAATTCAAGGGCATTCGTAAAATTCATTATCTGACTACTTTAGGACAGATTGAGTGGGGCTGTTACAAAAAAGTGTACTGAGTCTTGTTTACACTTTTACTCCCAATTTATAATTACCTTTATTTCAATTAAAGAAAAATAAATTGTGTTTATTTTGATATGAAATTTTAAGGAACACAATGGAAAGATTTGAGGGCTACTTTGAGTCCTGCGTTCACTTCTAGTAAACTGCGTTTCATGTTTGAATTAATTGATAAATGCGCTCAACAGATCGATGTATTTTTACTGAGGGAATTCGAGAAACAAAAAATCAAAGGGCAAAATGGTTGGTCTATTTTTATATACTCATAAAGTGATAAAGCTGAATATAATTAATGATTAAAATTTTTTAGAAATTATAGTTAAACAAGAATTAAAAAGTTTATTCACTAAATTCTCAAATGATGCAATTGCAACTGCCGTCTTCGGGATCGAAATCGATTCTCTAGCTGATCCTCAAAATGAATTTTTTCTGATGGGGAAAGATCTTACTGATCTCACCAGCGGAATACGAACTATAAAATCATTCTTTGCAATGTTTTCTCCAATGTTATTTCAGGTAAGAGAGACTTTTTTGCATACTCTGAGAACAGTTATATTCATAAAAAATAAAAAAAACAATCTAAGAAAAATCGGCAATTCATTTTACACATTGCTCAATCATTTACAAAAACTAGATCAATATCTAATCTCAAGAATTAGACTAGTTCACAATGACTTGACATGAATAGTCATGAAAGTTAGTACTATTGTAATATGTATTTATGAGTTTATAAGTATTCTGATCGCACAAATAAATATAAATTTATTACTTGTCAAATAGATAGATAGTTATTTATTACTAGGTTTCGTCTTCGTGGCTGCCGGGCCCTACTAGTAGTTTCACTAAAAAAATTATTAGGAATAATTTCTTGAACAATATCTCTTTTGATATAGATCACAATGATCTTTAGCTATTAACGCCTGAAATGCTAAATGGAACATTAAATTTTCATATTCATATTATTAAAAATACTTAGGTATTTATAAAGCAATTATTTTTTTCATTTATAGAATTTAATTTCAAAATATTTTTATTCCTTTTTAGCTGTTATTTAGAGGACATCTTTTCAATGAAGAGACGGTCAATTATTTTGTTGAAATTGTAAAAAATAACATAGATAAACGGAGGAAAGAGAAAATTGTGAGACCTGATATGATTCATCTTTTGTTGGAAGCGCAAGCCAATAAAAATAATATTCAAGGTTAATAAAGATCCACATTAAAATTCTCTATATTATTAATTCGGTAAATACTCCCTTGATCAAAAAGTTTCAAGAATTTATTCAGAAAATCAAAAATACAAATTTATTCATCAAATCGATATTGTCCAATTCAAAGTACTCCACGTCGACTGCCACGCATTTATGACAGCGCTTTATCCAATCCTCTAAACAATTTTTATACTCGGTTTTCGGCGAGGGGTGATCCGCGATTGGAAGTAGGTGCACACCTCTTTGGAAGTATTTTGGAATTACTTGTAAATTTTTGGAATTACTTGGAAATATTTGGAAACACTTGAAAATATTTGCAATTACTTAAAATATTTGGAAGTATTTGGAAACATTTGGAAGTTCTTGGGAATATCTGGAAGTGCTTGGAAATATTTGAAAGTATTTGGAAATATTTGAAAGTACTTGTAAATATTTGAAAGTACATGGAAATATTTGAAAGTACTTGGAAATATTTGGAAGTACAAGTAGAAGTAGGTGTACAGCATATTAGGTCGCGGTTCAGCCCTCGGTTTTCGATATGGACTATCAGAGCCGTTTTCGATTTTTACGATTTTAAAAATGAAATTGTCTTTGCATCAACGAGTTTGTATTAAATTTTGAGTTAGAAAATTGTAAAAAATAACGTAGATAAACGGAGGAAAGAGAACATTGTGAGACCTGATATGATTCATCTTTTGTTGGAAGCGCAAGCCAATAAAAATAATATACAATGTTAATAAAGATCCACATTAAAATTCTCTATATTATTAATTCCGTAATTACTCCCTTGATCAAAAAGTTTCAAGAATTTATTCAGAAAATCAAAAATACAAATTTATTCATCAAATCGATATTGTCCAATTCAAAGTACTCCACGTCGACTGTAACGCATTTATGACAACGCTTTGTCCAATCCTCTAAACATTTTTTATACTCGGTTTTCGGTATAGACTAGCATAGCAGTTTTCGATGTTTACGATTTTAAAAAATTAAATTGTGTTTGCATCAACGAGTTTGTATTAAAATTTTGAGTTAAAAATGGTGCGAAAATGTTGAAGAAGTGTTACTTTATCGAAAATAAATTTTTATGTATGGCCCAAGTTCTAGTGAGTCTGTCGAGGAAGACGAACGCTGCCGACATCAAAAACCGACGAAAAAGTCGATAAAATCAAAGAAATGATGGCCGAAAACTGTAAAGTGACCATTGGAGAGATGCCCGGGAGCTTGAAAATTGCTTATGAATCAGTTCAAGACATTTTTTTAATGATTTGGCTTTGAGACCACAAAAAAGACCCGATTTGTGGGAATTAATTAACGAACGTTCGAACAATGCCATCGTTATCTGTGTTAAGAACTAATATTACAATTGAAACTTGAATTTACTTAATAGATCATTTCTGATATTACAGAGCTAACGGATGACGACATTTGTTCACAAGCAATTTTGTTTTTCTTCGCTGGGTTTGAAACAATTGCAAGTACTCTCTCATTAGCTGTTCACCAACTGGCTGAATATCCAGAAGTTCAAGAGAAATTGGCACAGGAGATCGATCTTAAATTAAAAGAGAACAATGGGGTTATTACTTATGATGTTCTCATGAATGACATGCCCTATATAGATATGGTACTAAATGGTAAATCTAATTTTTACTTTTACTTACTTTGCGAGGCAGATAAGAGTACGTATAATATTCCATTTAATTTCGGAAGGTTCACTTTTTGAAGTCTTCTATCTCCCAAATAATAAAAATTAATTTCACTTGGATAACTCAAAGCGATGCCCTTAAGAAAGATAAAAAAGAACTGCCTTTAGAAAAAAAAAACGGATTTTGTCGGCGTCAGAAATAATAAGTGCTTAATAGGTATGGCAACGGGTATGTTGATTTATTTTTTCATCATAGTTTGTCCGGTCGAAATTTCGTAACCTGGAGTGTTTTTTTTTATTTTCAAAAACACTTGCAACAATTTTTTTAATCTCTGCGCTCAACATTTCTAAATGGTCTAGTCACTAGACCATTTAGAAATTAGAGCAAAAATTATATTATATTAATTAACTCTATTCTCCTAATAACTTCATAAAATAATATATTTTGTTTTAATCTGTTCAAAGAAACTCAGAGAAGAATTCCTGCTGCTCCTAATCTTGATCGAGTTTGTACAAAAGCATATACATTTCCAGCAAGTAAAAATAGGCCAGCGTACACAATCAAACCTGGCGAAGTAATTTGGATTCCTATCCCGGGCTTTCATCATGATAAGGAATATTTTCCTAATCCTGATAAACTCATTCCCGAACGTTGGAGTGATGAATCACAATATAACCTTAACGTATTTATGCCTTTTGGAATCGGACCTCGAATCTGTATAGGTAACCAACTTTATGGACATAATTCAGTACAATTTCCAAATTATTTACGTAGGCCCCATTCATAAAATTCGTTCGCAAAAAAGGAGAGGGGAATCTAGCTTTTATTAGGGGATTCCAGTGACGTAATTTCATGATATGATGGGAGGTCAAAAAAAGCGAATTTTTGCGTGACGTATTTTATGAATGGCCCCTTCTAAAAGATTAAGATTTTTTCGGAAAAATCTCGAGATTGTTCTCTCCTTAATTCGAAATGTTATGGAACTTTTTATTATATATCAGAAGGGCTGTATTTATCTTCTCAGAAATTGAACCGAAAATTAACATATTGTCAGCTAGTCAGATTGGTTTCAGCTCGAAAGGCAGCTTATTGACACAGTGTGTTCCCCTGTGCTTAGTTGAACAAAAAGATAAATATTTTTCAAAACCCAAAGATACATAACCTTGAACTAGCTTTAATTTTTTTTAAATATTTATATTGCAAACGATATTTATTTACAAATACTTTAATTTTTATTATACCAATATTAAAGAAATTAGAGGAATGTAAGTAATAATTAAAAATATGATAAATAAATTACAAAGCATTACAAAAAAATTAAATATACATATGGTATTTTCTAAAATTAGATAAAAATAAAATAAATTAAAAATGGATTCCAACCGGGGTCTTCGAGATCGCTGAATACAACCTCTGACCATCTGACATATAATTACAATTATTTCGGACAAAGTGGGAATCTCATGTTTTTGCCAACATTTACTTATCATTAATTAATTAATTTATGAAATGTTTTAGCAAACCGATTCGCCCGGATGGAAAGCAAATTGGCTCTGTTTTATTTATTAAAGAATTCTAAAGTGTTTTTTATTGAAGAATCGCAAAATCCTATTCAGTTTAACTCTGCAAGTATTAGCCCTGCAAATAAAAATGGATTTTGGGTAGGATTAAAACCAAGACATTAATTTTACATCTGAATTTATCTTTTCTATTATTTAAGAATCCGATCCAATTTCAAATCTAATAAAATGCTTTAACATTCAATTGGACCAGGCTTTGATTTATCAAATCATCTTTCTCCTAATCTATTTTAACCCTATTTCCTTATTTTCTTTATTTTTATTTTCATTTTCATTTACGGTATGCGACGACTGATTGTAAAAAATAGGTATTGAATAAATTAAATATATATAGGTATATCTTATCTATCTTATTACATTAAACTAGCTGCAAGGCTAGCTTACTAGCCAAGAGGGTCCAGATTCATAGTAGCTAATAGTTACATGTATTGAAGTATTACATAAATTAACACATTCAACAATCAATACACCCATCTCACAATTTACCTGTAAGATAGGTTCCACAAAAAATCGTGCAAATCGAAACTGTGTAAAACAAAACAGCGTTGCAATATATAGTAAAAATAATTTTTAAGAAAAAAATAAAACCGGCTTCAAAAAACTTAAATGCAACAAATAAAATAATAATAACTAAAAAATAAAATAAAATCCACTAAAAGATATAAAATAATTATCTTATTTAGTTACAACTAAACGACGAAATATTAACATGAAATTACTTTTTGAAGACGGTGGCAAACAAACTATACCTATAAGCGAGCGTACCCGCCAAACGTACTAAGTAAGATCCGTCAAGTGCGATTCATAAAATGTATATGTTTGGCACCGACTTCAAAAAGTAATTTCATGTTAATATTTCGTCGTTTAGTTGTAACTAAATAAGATAATTATTTTATACCTTTTAGTGGATTTTTATTTTATTTTTGAGTTATTATTATTTTATTTGTTGCATTTAAGTTTTTTGACGTCGGTTTTATTTTTTATAAAAATTATTTTCATTTTTCTCTTTTTAGTGATGGTTATTAATAGTGACTTAATATAATACCTTGTATGCATCTCGTAAGAGAAAGCGTCAGGCGAATGAATCAGAAAATGATATTTTTTTTTATAAATTTTATTAAACCAATTATTTTACATTAATTAATGTATACCTTGTATTTTAGCTTCGATTTCGGAGATTGCTTCTCCACCATCGAGTGTCCTTATTCATATTTAGTCCGTGTTTTTAATAAGAGGAAAAATCTAATTAGATAAAAAAACCTCTTTTCCGATAATTATTTAATTCCATTATTCCCCAATCAAGTCGATTGGTTAATCTTACTTCTTCTCTATCTCCTCCCTTTCCTTCCCATCCCCAGAAAATGATAATAAAATTCAATTCATAAATATAGAAATTCTCTCAAAATTTTTGCGGGTTTTAAATGAATGTTATATGATTTTTTTTTATAAAAAAATTTATTTATCATAATTTCGATTATTTGCTCATACGAATTGTAGATTTACGTTATTTCCTCGTTGATCATATCATTAGAACTTGACCAAATTAATATTGCACCATCCCTAAGGGCCGGTTGTATGTCGCAAAGTAAATGCTTTTTATCACTAACACAGGGTAGATGGTAAATGGAGGGACTGGGATGGCCAATCAGATGCCAGGCTGACTGACAGTGCCGCCATTTACCATCTACCCTGTGTAGTGGTAAAAAGCATTTACTTTGCGACATACAACCGGCCCTAAGATACTCCCTGGGGGTGGTCGGATAGGCTAGGCGGTAGCGTATCATCCTGCTAACCAAGGGGACCCGGGTTCGAATCCGACTCGAGGCATTCGGCTAAAATCTGACCCCCGGGGTTGAGACAAAATGTATTTATATGTATCGTAAAATGGCTTATGGCTAGAAAGGCCGAAAAGCCAAAAAAAGATACTCCCTTTCCAATGAAAAAAGAATCATCGAAATATTATAAAATTAACTACAAATTTGCTTCTATTTAGTTTTTCTCTATTCCTTATGGTTTTTGAGATATTCGCCCGGGAATTTCGTTTATGTATGAAAAAATAAAATTTCCTACATTATTCGTCAAACTTTTGTCTCTAGCTCCTCAGCCTTTCGTTTTACAGTAAAAGTCCTCAGAAAAGAAATTGTAGAGAAATTCATTTATAAGATGTATTTGAACATATTTCTTCATTTAAAATGCAATTTGGCCTTTGGGAACAATGTCATTGCAATCAGACGTCACATAGGGGGCGGTAGATAAATATGCCTCTTTGATATCTGACTTAAACCTCGAATTTTAAAAATCTGTGTTGTGATATACAGAACACGTTCAAAGGAAAAATTCAATCAAGTTTCATTGGAAGAGGTTTATAAAATTTATTTGGACAAGAATAAATATCCTCTGTTTTACAAACATGCTGTCGCGACCCGGGTGGTTATCCCACTGCTTCGAATTAAATATGTCGCATGCCAGTGGTTTAAGGGCGCGAACACATTATTTAATTATTTATAGAGGGCAATATCATAGTCCCGGAGGATATGGATGCCTACTAAGGGTAGCGTGAAACCTCGAAGTTGTGGGTTCTCTGGTCTATCACGCCGTTTGCTGGAAGATACGTGTCCTGTTGATGGAAAAAGGTTCGCTATCTCTATGCAAGGGTTGAATTAGAACACATATTTCTTTTACGTAGTTTTTATTTAGCATATGGGGAATTGTACATTTTTAACTCACTCTGGTGGTCTTTACAAACTCACCGCTCTCCAACAACTAACTGACTCACTGGCTCTCTCAAAACTAACTCTGAACTCTGACTTCTGTCATCTCTGGGAGTTTTCAAGAAAAGATATCTTGATTTGCTAAGACCTTAATGAGAAGGCGTATTTTTAAATCATCAAGCCCTCCCATTTCCTGAAGAGCGTCACTTCGAAAATTCACATGACTTTCTGGAAACTTTCCGTTGAAAGCATCTTTTTTTGAAGGACCATTTTTTACACAAAATGTAAGAGCAAGTAGATTTATAATTCACTGTCAACTCAGATATATGACTTATTTCCTCTCATCATATTATTTTGACTAAGACCCCAGGGGTCAGCGAAAAGAGCGGAGAGGTGATATATAGGGGGTGCTGGTCGGGCGGTGCTAAAAGCGTTCGGGTCCGGATCTGGTTGCAGTGACCTTAATTAAAAAAAGAGAACTCCTTTAAGAATTCAAACAAAATTTATAACAGGGGTTTCCAGTCCGCAACAATGCACTGTCTATGGTTTCGCTATTTGAAAACACTTATATGCGGCATGAGCCCAGAATTGACCTAGGATCGTCAGAGTATTAATGGAGCCGAGTTTATAGAGAGAACGCTAGTAGATAAGAGAAAGAGTTTATTATATATAAGTTTATTATTAAGGCGACTCTAATTGGTGGACATACGGAGTCTTGAAAAGTTTCAACTCTTTCTTCCATTTTTGTTTGGTTCCAAGGCTGACTCTAAGGTACAGAAAGATATGTAGGTTTGTATTTGTATTTTTGACATAAAACAATGAGCAAATAACATAATAAATTTAAAAAGACAAACAGAATACAAATAGAAAAAATCATGATTAAAAATTATTTTTTCACTCTATTAGTTATATTTTCAAATAAGTTTCGTTTTTATGACTAATATATACTTTTGTACTATTCAGATAAAATTATTTTAAATTAAACAGATATAGTTTCCCAAAAGGAGTAGAGTTGCTGATTCATAGGGAGAAATCAATGAGGTTGTTCTCTGCTTGTTCCAAATAAACATAAGTTTAAGTATAACTTTTTATAATTGAATATAAATATAAAATATATTTGAGATTGAGGTTGGGAAGATTTAACTTCATCATCAGTCTTTTTAATTAAGAATATTCTATCTATTATTTCTCATGGGTTCAAATAATAGCAGAATATAGTTTCCGGATGTAGGAAAATTAATTTTGTTATAACATGTCACTACTCGGCACTCGTTTATAACGATTTAAGAAAACGAATTTACCTAGATCATATCCGGTATTGTATTTGACCCCATCAAACTTTCGAAATTATAGTCTCTAAAAAATAAATTATATATATATATATAGATTATATGAATTCACTTATATATATGTTTATTTACATCAAGCGGAGGTCACCTCATTAAATTATCCTTATTAAAAATTATTCTCAAAAATATTTTTTGTCTATATATATATAGACCCTAGATTCCCGTATTTATCTAGAGCCAAAAAAGCTCATTCTGATTTCAGAATATTTATATTTTCAAAACTAAAAATTATAATTTAGATTTTGGGCTCTCTAACTTCGAGATAAAAAATTCAGAAAATTATATAAAATTGAAAGGGTATATGGGTCTTGAAATTTTGTTATATGCCGCTATTATTTATTTCATATAATTTTTGGAAATATTGGTAACTTCTAAGTTTAATCGAATAAAATAAAATAAAAATTAAAAATAAAAAATGATTCAATAATCGTTATTAAGATATAAATACACTCTCTCGTTGAAAATGTTTTTTTCCTAATTATCCTTATCTAATCGATATCTTTACTAAAAATCTCTACTTGAGTGGCATCAAAATTATAGTCTCTAAAAAATAAATTATATATATAAATATATGTTTATTTACATCCAGCGGAGGTCACCACATTAAATTATCCCTATTAAAAATTATTCTCAAAAATATGTTTTGTTTATGTCCCTAGATTCCCGTATTTATCTAGAGCCAAAAAAGCTCATTCTGATTTCAGAATATTTATATTTTCAAAACTAAAAATTGAAATTTAGATTTTGGGCTCTCTAACTTTGAGATAAAAAAAATTCAGAAAATTATATAAAATTGAAAGGTTAGGTATATGGGGGCTTGAAATTTTGTTATATGCCGCTATTATTTATTTCATATAATTTTTGGAAATATTGGTAACTTCTAAGTTTAATCGAATAAAATAAAATAAAAAATAAAAATAAAAAATGATTCAATAATCGTTATTAAGATATAAATACACTCTCTCGTTGAAAATGTTTTTTTCCTAATTATCCTTATCTAATCGATATCTTTACTAAAAAATCTCTACTTGAGTGGCATCAAAATTATAGTCTCTAAAAAATAAATTATATATATAAATATATGTTTATTTACATCCAGCGGAGGTCACCACATTAAATTATCCCTATTAAAAATTATTCTCAAAAATATGTTTTGTCTATGTCCCTAGATTCCCGTATTTATCTAGAGCCAAAAAAAGCTCATTCTGATTTCAGAATATTTATATTTTCAAAACTAAAAATTGAAATTTAGATTTTGGGCTCTCTAACTTCGAGATAAAAAAAATTCAGAAAATTATATAAAAATTGAAAGGTTAGGTATATGGGGGCTTGAAATTTTGTTATATGCCGCTATTATTTATTTCATATAATTTTTGGAAATATTGGTAACTTCTAAGTTTAATCGAATAAAATAAAATAAAAAATAAAAATAAAAAATGATTCAATAATCGTTATTAAGATATAAATACACTCTCTCGTTGAAAATGTTTTTTTCCTAATTATCCTTATCTAATCGATATCTTTACTAAAAAATCTCTACTTGAGTGGCATCAAAATTATAGTCTCTAAAAAATAAATTATATATATAAATATATGTTTATTTACATCCAGCGGAGGTCACCACATTAAATTATCCCTATTAAAAATTATTCTCAAAAATATGTTTTGTCTATGTCCCTAGATTCCCGTATTTATCTAGAGCCAAAAAAAGCTCATTCTGATTTCAGAATATTTATATTTTCAAAACTAAAAATTGAAATTTAGATTTTGGGCTCTCTAACTTTGAGATAAAAAAAATTCAGAAAATTATATAAAATTGAAAGGTTAGGTATATGGGGGCTTGAAATTTTGTTATATGCCGCTATTATTTATTTCATATAATTTTTGGAAATATTGGTAACTTCTAAGTTTAATCGAATAAAATAAAATAAAAAATAAAAATAAAAAATGATTCAATAATCGTTATTAAGATATAAATACACTCTCTCCATGAAAATGTTTGTTTTTCCCTAATTATCCTTATCTAATCGATATCTATACTAATAAATCTCTAGTTGAGTGGCATCAAATTTTCAGATAATAATTTTTCATCATACTTGTATAGTTCTAAGGAACTTGCACTTTTGGAATTTAAAGAAATTTTTTTTTTTAATACCATTCATCCCATTAGGAATAATTTTTCATTTTCTTATAAATACATTGTTTCAAGTGGGATTGATTAAGATTTTTCGTTCATATTCTACACTACATATACATACGAGTAGTTATTAAGATTAATAAAAAACAATTCAGGGATCTGGTGATTTATTTCTGATCTTACAATTATTCAATTAACTTAATTATAAGATCAGAAATAAATCCCCAGAATTCAAAGGCATTCGTAAAATTCATTATCTGTCTACTTTAGGACAGATTGAGTGTGGCTGTTACAAAAAAAGTGTACTGAGTCTTGTTTGCACTTTTACTCCCAATTTATAATTACTTTTATTTCAATTAAAGAAAAATAAATTGTCTTTATTTTGATATGAAATTTTAAGGAGCACAATGGAAAGATTTGCGGGCCACTTTGAGTCCTGCTTTTACTTCTAGTAAACTGCGTTTTATGTTTGAATTAATTGATAAATGGGCTCAATAGATTGATGTATTTATGCTGAAGGAATTCGAAAAACAAAAAGGCAAAGGAGAAAATGGTTGGTCTATTTTTATATACTCATAAAGTGATGAAGCTGAATATAATTAATGATTAAATTTTTTTAGAAATTATAGTTAAACAAGAATTAAAAAGTTTATTCACTAAATTCACAAATGATGCAATTGCAACTTCCGTCTTCGGGATCGAAATCGATTCTCTAGCTGATCCTCAAAAGGAATTTTTTCTGATGGGGAAAGATCTTACTGATCTTACCAGCGGAATACGAACTATAAAATCATTCTTTGCAATGTTTTCTCCAATTTTATTTAAGGTAAGAGAGACTTTTTTGCATACTCTGAGAACTGTTACATTTATAAAAAATAAAAAAACAATCTAAGAAAAATCGCCAATTCATTCGACACATTGCTCAGTCATTTACAAAAACTAGATTCATATCTAATCTCAAGAATTAAACTAGTTCACAATGACTTGACATCAATAGTCGTGAAAGTTAGTACTATTGTAATATGTATTTATGAGTTTAGATGTATTCTGATCGCACAAATAAATAGAAATGTGTGATATACAGAACACATTTAAAGGACAAATTACATCAAGTTTCATTGAAAGAGGTTTATAAAATTTATTTGGACAAGAATAAATATCCCGAGTTTTACAAACATGCTCTGTCTATGGTTTCGGTATTTGAAAACACTTATATGCGGCATGAGCCCAGAATTGACCTAGGACCGTCAAAGATGATGGGAGAGTATTAATGGAGCCGAGCTTATAGAGATAACGCTAGTATAGAGAGCTAGGATAAGAGAAAGAGTTTATTATATATAAGTTTATTATTAAGACGATGGTGGACATACGGAGTCTTGAAAAAGTTTCAACTTTTTCTTCCATTTATGTTTGGTTTCAAGGCTGACTAAAGGGTACAGAATGATAAGTATGTTTTTAGTTGTGTTTTTGACAAAATTAACCAAGCTTTTGATTGAAGAAATTCAGGGCCGCGCCTATAAAGCGAAGGATATGCATTCAAATAGAACGCCCTGCATGGCGGGTTGCGTTGAGAGACGCTGAATATCTGACTAGTAGATATTTTTTCACCAGCTTTGTATTATGAGCATATCAAATCACAAGTGCGAACATGAATTACTGATGTTTATTAGTTGAATAAAAGATTTCACTGTCGATGGTAACAGAATTGTTTTTATTTTAGGTTAAAAATAAAATGAGAGAGTCTTCTGTTTTTTAAATAAAATAATTTTTAATTATTTCTAAAGACTATAGTTTCGAAGGCATTGCCTTCATCATCAGTCTATCACAAATATTTCAAATTAGTTACAAATTAAGATTTATACATTGAAAATTTTGAAAAATATATAATGTCTTTTTCAAAATTTTCAATGTATAAATCTTAATTTGTAACTAATTTGAAATATTTGTGATAGACTGATGATGAAGGCAATGCCTTCGAAACTATAGTCTCAAGAAATAATTAAAAATTATTTTATTTAATAAACAGAAGACTCTCTCATTTTATTTTTAATACTGATGTTTATTTAGAAAACTGTTTGCGTGTACGGCAACATCAGTCGAGATCAATTTTGAAGCACTTAGCTCTGCAAAACAAATTCAGACGTAAGTGCCTAAAATCTAATCAGTTCTCGGGGTGGGGGGGGATACAAACATTTTGGCACCAGACGTTTACGTATTTTTTTGTTCTTAAGCTATCGTGAATTTAGGAATCCTGGCAAACACACAGACATACAAAAACATGGTTGCAAATGACATTGGAGACATTTTTAAAAACAATGGTCAAATAAAATAATAAATTGTGCGAATTCAATACTAGGGCCGATCGAAAGTCAGGCTTTACTGAGTATTTTGAAAATATGAACATCAAGTGAATAAATACATTCCCAAATCTACTATATTTATAACGTTTTTATTAGTAGTGACGGATTTAACAGCAGTCTGACTGGGCGCTCACTAGGGGCCCATGAACCTGGGGGGGCCACGGAAACTCAAATACTATAAAATACATAATATCATCATTAGAACTGAAGATGACTTTATCTAACTAAAGACGAAACGTTTTCTATAATTGGGAGTTTTTTATTTGACAGAGGTTTCCTTTACTGGCTGAATTCCTTCCTCTCTTTTTTAATTTATACATAACAATATAAGTCTCAGCCAAACTCCGTAATCGTCACTGAATTATGAATTACTATAATTCTCTAGAAAAATATATAAAAGTCCAGGCCATAGACTAAGCTAAATATAAATAATTACTTAAGTGGGAAGAACGGAAGGAGGCAGTAATTAATTCAGAGCGCATCATTGCCTCATCATAATAGACCAAGAGCTACTGACTGGAATAATTTCAGAACCCAAATAACATTTATCCCATACTGTAGTGTGATCAGCACACACCCCGAAAGTCAAATTCATCACCACCAAATTGAGTCATTTTTAGGGGTAATCCAGCATCCTGACATGTGAAAAAATATAGTAAAATCACGTCCTTGATTATAACTCCTAAACTGTTTACTTTACGGCAAATTCCATTAGAAGCAAAATTGTAGAAGTCATTTTGACATTTTTCTTTAAAATAAATTTAAAAATATTCATCCAAAATGGGGGTGAAGGTCAAAAATGAAAATTTTAGCCCTTTCGACCAAACTCAACCAAATATTGTATACATATTCTGTGGGCACTCAAAAACCTAGAAATTCAAAAACTAACCACTCAATATTGGTGGAGTGAATAAGATCAATGGCCTTGAATGAATTCGGATTTTAGATAGTAGGTACTCGTAATCTATATATATATATAATTTGATTACAACTGATTTGAGATTCAGTGTGGGTTTGTCTACTAGAGTTGCAAGACAGATTTCTTGGCATCCACTATATAAACATTTTATAATACATTTACAAAATGTTTGATTTTCCAATGTTGTCTTCGTTTGATTATCTTCTTCTGTTAAGTGTTCTCCTATTTTTTGTCTACTTATACTTAACAAAAGATAATGGGCGTTTTGACAAAACAGGAATCTCATATGAAAAACCTTATGTATATTTTGGATCAATGTTAAAACTTCTCTTACGACGGGAAACTATCTACGAATTGAATTCGCGGTTTGTACATATATCCTTTCTTCATCAATTTTTGTTTAGTTATTTAATAAATGTCGTGAAACATAGGATTTTAACAACCAATTTTAATGCAAGTCACAAAATCTCTTTTTACTTTCTTTTACATAACTCTGTATCATTAGATTTATATTTAAGCATTTCTCCACTGTGGGCTTGACAGTGAGGGCTTCTCTTTCGGAGGTTATCAATGTTATTTTAACTTTGTCCCTTCTATAAGAAAAGTACAAATTAAATATAGAACGAAAAAGCGCGTTCTCTTATCCCAAGCAGAGTCCAAAAAGTGAACAAAGACCCAATAGATGGGTACGTCTACATGTCCTGCTTTTGCAAGTTGCTGATTGAAGAAAGTCTAAACTTAAGTTAGATATGGACCAGAAGGAATACAGAAAATTTTTCTTTAAATCAGATAATCAAAAGTACCCCTTGTAATGAAATAAGCACCCCTTGGCCCTTATATTCATAATCGGCATATAGCTTGCCAGGTTTGTTTTATTGTTTCTTTTAGTAGGTGCAGTTGGCAGTCTGTAATTGCTCCCCGCCCCGTTGCTATCATGAGTTGCGCGTGGAAGGCTATCTCGACTGGCGGAGTCAGTCAGCCGGAGGCACGCTAGCGGACACAAACTCTATGACTCAGCTGATGCACGCTGTCCACCATTATTGTTCACTTTCTTTGTTAATTAAACTTATATTAAATTCAGTCACTTTACACACACACAGTTTCAACTTGTTTCAATCGCTGTTTTCATTGTCTTTCTTTACTGATATATATTATTATTCTATTAACACACATTGTACCAAATGCTTATTCTTCTTTGCTTAAATTAAAATCTTTTCTATCAAAAACTTCTATCTTTTAATTCCAGAGTGCTAAAAATACCATTACACAATAAAATCCTAAATTGGGCCTCACCCAGATTTAACATAAGTAGGTTAAATCGCAACATGGAGGTCCCACCGAGATGACGAATGAAACAAGTTCAACCTGTGTGTGTTTGTTGTAATTAATTATCATTTTATTTTTTTAGTCCAAAATCTTGTGATATAATTGGCGTGAAAGGCCTAATTAATTTGATTTATTTTTTTAATAGTGATACCATCTGTCCTGAAATAACAATGCCGTCAATCGCAGAACTGTTGGAAGAAGGAGAGCAACAACCATTGGCACACTCCTCGGCGTTAAACAACCTCGACAGCCAACCAAACCAGGCCCAAATGGAGACGATATCATGTGAGTTGCAGGGCATTTCACAGCCCAATATTACACAGAATTTTTTACAACCTAGTCTCCCACAAACACCAATTAATATGGCACAAATAACGGCATTGTTTAAGGGCTTAGAGGGTAACATGAATAGTTCAATAAACAGATTAGAGAGTAAAATAATAGATACAAATGGTTCAATAAACTGCTTAAGAAATGATTTAAAAAATGATATAATAGATACAAATGGTTCAATAAACTGCTTAAAAATCGATTTAGAAAAGAAAATGGATAGCAATATGAATATTTCAACTATTAACATGGCGGGTTTAAAGACTGAAATGAAGGAAATGGGTAAAGACCTAAAAAGTCAAATAGATAGGCTGGAAGGTAAGGTAGACTGTTATGTTCGGGACAGGGAACAAAGGAGAGGGGAGGTTGACGAGATAAAACTTGAGCAGGAAAACCTCGTAAAACTATCCTTTCAGTCCCATGCTGTAGCAATTGAGATAAAGGGTCAAAATTATAGTGTTCCCGAGGTCCCGGTCCATTTTCAAGAGTCTTTTGCGGTGGCCCTTTGTGAAACCAGGACAAAGAGTCTATCCCAACAACTGCTGCCTCTGGAGGATGTGCCTGAGCCCGCATCCTCTCTAGAGAGGCGACAGGTACATGAACTCTTAAATGAGTTCCAGGATATATTTTCCCCCGAGCCTGGGTGTAAGAAGGGCTACCAACATGTGATTGAACTAACTGATGTAGTTCCTTTCAAGGCCAAAACCTACCCGATTCCCATAACCCTTCTAACTGATCGCGGAACTCAATTCACCTCTAAGAAATTTCATGATTTCATTGGTGAAATGGGCACTGAAGTGCGATTTGTCGCCATCCGCAATCAACAGGCCAACCCGGCTGAGCGTACCATCAAAGAGTTAAACCGGCTTTTTCGTGCTTATGTGCACCATAACCATCCAAAGGTACTGTCATCATTAATTGACAAAGTTTGTCAAAAGTTCTTCCGACTGTTTGACGGCCCGTTCCGAGTGGCTGAAATACGCCCCGGGGGTACGTATGTATTGGAGACAACCCGTGGTAAAAAGCAGGGTGTCTACAATATCCGGTTATTAAAACGATTCTACCCTCGCCCAGAGCAGTAACCTCAAAGAAGGTTACAAACCACACGCTAATTCAGTGTGGGGGCTTGCTCTAATGAATTCTATTTTTTTCTTCTTTTTCCCCCCTCTTTTTTTAAATCCCACTAATTTTCATTATTTGTAAAATTTGTAAATAATTTTGTTTATTTTATATTTTTTTATACTCTTATACTTTAGAGGTAATTCAATAGTCTGTCTGTCTCTTAATAAATTTTGTTAAAATTTAATCAAGTCCTTTTTTGTTTAAAATTAGGAAATTCTAAAAATTTTCTTTCTATAAAGAAAAATCTTTAATATAATTAAGATTTAAAAGGTCAGTCTTTTTCTAAAAAAAAATAAAATTCGAATAAATATCTCATAGTCTGTCAAATTGATGAATTGTGTTATAATTTCATCAAGTAATTTTTTGTATGTAATATTGAAATTCTAAAAATTCATTCTATTAAGAAAAATCCTTAATATAATTAAGATTTATAAAGTCCGTATTTTTCTTCCTAAAGGAAAATACATTTCAAGTAATTATCTCTTTATCCTTCAAAAATAATTTTTTTAAGTTTTCTTAGTTGGAAAATTTAAAATAATATTATAATCTTTACTATAATATTTTGAAATTCTATAAAGTCTTGGATAATTCCAAAAATTTCGATATAATAATAAATTTAATCCTTATCAGTAACAGATAATTTTCGTTAATTAGTCATAAGGAGATAAGCCTAATCCTTGAATAATTAAAGTTTCAAGTTAAAAGAACAATTGAATTGGTTCTAATGTAAATTCATAATTAGTTAATTTCATTTTACTTACGGATAATTATAATTGTATTTTTTTGACAATCTGTCAGTCTGTCCACAAAAATTGAATTATCTCATATTATTCTTTTAAAATATCGAATCTTTCTTTAGCATGATAAAAAGCTCCATCCGTTAATATGAAATTCGTTTGTAGTTAATTCCATATTCCGCTCATTTCCTAACTCACGTTAACCCTGGGTAATTTTCCAATGGGTAATAATTCTTAATCTATAGTATGCTTTGGTATGGGTGCTGTTTATTCAAACTAGTCACGGTCTACCGACGACAAAACTTAGCCAGTCCAGTGTGGGTATTCTGCAAGCAAATTCGCAGGCTGATTGGCCATCCGACGGGGTTGTAGCCTTGAGTCGCCTGAAGGCAAGCGGGCAAAGTCCCATGGAGTAAAATAAGCCAATAGATAATGTTCCGTAGCTTATCGAAAATGTTTTCATTTCTATATTTACTTTATTAATCAATTGCCGAAGCAAAATTTATTCAATTCTGAAAACAGATATCAAATGATATAAAAAAAATATTTGGTCAGTTGCTATGGGGACCACTAGTATATTTAATACTAGTAAAATTTTTTATTTACATCGAAGTTAACTATATCCAAAGGTACCATAATATTGTTCCGTAGTAAGGCTGTGTGAACTACTGAACAGAAGTATTTACTTGTTAGTAAACAAACCAAAGGTGTGTTAATCAAATGATTAGGTTCATTCATTTTTTTATATGAAGAATGCCCATCTAATTTTTTTATTGGACAATTCTTTAATAAAGTCTGAATTCCATAATCTAAAAATAAAGGATCGAATCCCGTTAGGGACATTTTTTTATTTAATTGTTTACAATTGAAGTTTATAACGATAATGGTTAGATATCCACCTTTAGCCATTTATTCTATTAGTAATCAATATTAAATTTCTGTAGTTCAGATTTTTTTATGGATGTTCAAATATTACAAAACATTTAGTTTTGATTAATGAAATCTCCTTAACAAGAGTTTATTTGAGAATTCCTATTGCACTTTTTTGTAATTACGAATTATTTTATAATTAAATGATCCAATGCGTCCACCTTAAATAAATTATTCTATCAATAACCAATGCCATTTATAATCATTCGGACTGATTAGTTCCGAGGAGTTTTCGAGTTTTCAAACATTTATTTGTAATCGATGAAATCCCGCTCCGAGCATTTTTATTTAGTTTATATACAATTTATTTTGCAGTTAAAAATAATTAGATGAACCCACCTCTAATAATGAGTTCTATTAATAACAAATGCAATCTACAAAAGCCTAGTCTGGCTATTTTCGTGAATTTCCGAGTATATAGGAGCATCTATGAGAGTAAATAACTTCCCGCTCATTATTCTATGTTTATATAGGCAGTTTTGGTATATTCCCAAACAAGTCCAATTTGTTTATTGAATGCATAACAAGTAAAGGTCAGCATAGTTGCCTTCCAAGCAGTTGGTACGGGTTCAAATCCCGCCAAAATTAGATGCATTTGTCAACAAACATTCTTGCAATCCTTTTTCTATATTAGTCTATTTTATTGAAAGTCTCTTTCAAAAATCTTTTTGTATAGCTGCATTTAGACATTCGTTCCAAAGGAACAAGTAAACTAAGGGTTAATAGTCATATCAAATAATTTAAATCCTGTGGCCTGTTAACTGTGAATAAAAGATCTGTGTTGGGAAGTGAAATGTTTTGCAGCCTCATGAAGGTTCTCTAAACTTAATAAGGCTCTATAATCTGAGAGCCATGGTTGTGTTGTTTATTATTTTTGATCAGTCAAAGAATTCAAGGACGGATGGTCGCTATTAATTACGCGTATTTTAATTCTTTAATTTAATGATTATTTTGATTAAATATTTTTACATTAATTTTTCACTAATTTTTTTATAGTTTTTATTTTATTAATCGCAAAGAGAAAGAGCAAAAGTGAGATAATGTGTTGAGGTTGCTGGTTATTGGCGGGTCGATGTTGTGGAAGCGGGCGGTCTAAATTCTGCCATGCTTTAATGGTTTAATATTGTAAGTTGAGTATAATTGTTTTTTTATAAATAGTTAATTTTTTTGTTTTCAGTCAAGGTCATTAATGGTCCAGTTTAAAGAATGTAGAGCACTGTTGAGTGTTCATCCTGCGTGATTTTTTGAGTGGAACTGGAATTTGAAGCCAGTTTAAAAGGACGTTCCGCTATGGTCGTGGGTCATTGGCGTGTGTGTGGGACCGGAGATTCGTTGTTGTCAATTCCCCCCCCCCTTTTTTTTGCTGTGTGGAAGATGGAGAAAAGAGGCCTAAGAGCCTAGTTGTTGGCGGCTAAGTCCGCAGGGCATAGACCCTATTGAAGGTAGTGAAGGAGGCCTAAGAGCCTAGTTATTGGCGGCTAAGTCCGCAGGGCATAGACCCTATTGAGTGTAGTGAAGAAGGCCTAAGAGCCTAGTTATTGGCGGCTAAGTCCGCAGGGCATAGACCCTATTGAGGAATGAGCTGACTGCAATCCCACCGGGACGAGTTCTGGAGAAATGGGAGGCGGGCCATTCACTCTGAGCAGTGGAGGAGGCTTTAAAGCCTCGTAAATTATATTAAATTTTGTGCCCAATTGGAGGCGTTGTGGTTGGCCACCCCGACAGCTGTATCCAGCTGTCTAGCATCCACTCTGGTTCTGATTTGGCAGCGGCTCGTTTTGAGGACATGCTAGTGTCCGCCCTGTAGGCTTCAGAGACCACAGGGTAGGGCTGTGCGCTCTTAACAGCCATCCCGAATTCCCTTTTTGTTTGACAATGAATCTTTGCTCCCACGTCTTGGCCGTGGCGGGCGCTCGTTGTGGTGCGTCTGGCCCATACTGGTGGATCTGGAAAGTTCCGTTCCGATTTGAAACCAGTCATGTCCATTCAACACCTATACATTCATTGTTATTTTTTTATTTTTATTTTAACGTAGCTTCAGTACAGTAGATTTTCTTATGTGTCAATATTATTCCATGAAAGGAGGCATTTGAATGCTGTCTGAAGGCTGACTGAAGCCATTAAAATTGTCGCTACTTAATTCTGTGAGTGGCTCCAGTTTTAATGTTTCCGGCCGGGGGGATGTAATGAAATAAGCACCCCTTGGCCCTTATATTCATAATCGGCATATAGCTTGCCAGGTTTGTTTTATTGTTTCTTTTAGTAGGTGCAGTTGGCAGTCTGTAATTGCTCCCCGCCCCGTTGCTATCATGAGTTGCGCGTGGAAGGCTATCTCGACTGGCGGAGTCAGTCAGCCAGAGGCACGCCAGCGGACACAATATCTATCGCTCAGCTGATGCACGCTGTCCACCATTATTGTTCACTTTCTTTGTTAATTAAACTTATATTAAATTCAGTCACTTTACACACACACAGTTTCAACTTGTTTCAATCGCTGTTTTCATTGTCTTTCTTTACTGATATATATTATTATTCTATTAACACACATTGTACCAAATGCTTATTCTTCTTTGCTTAAATTAAAATCTTTTCTATCAAAAACTTCTATCTTTTAATTCCAGAGTGCTAAAAATACCATTACACAATAAAATCCTAAATTGGGCCTCACCCAGATTTAACATAAGTAGGTTAAATCACAACACCCTTTATTAATGATTTCAATTACTAAACTCGCGAATCTCGTGTTTCCAATTTGAAAATAATTAAATAGAACAAGTATTGGAATAATGTATGTTTTTTTTTAATTTTTAATTTTTTTTTAATTTCGATGAATCTCAAAAACGATTAAATATATTTTGATAAATAAATTAAACGAAATTTCATCTAGTTGTAGGCCTGATCGTATAATTTGATTTTTTTTTTAGATATTTCGAAATCAAAAAAATCACCAAAATTTTTTGTACGAATACAATTATATACTACTAGCTGCTCCAGGCGTGCCTTCGTTAAGTCGATTCTTCCACGTTTTCAATAGAGGTTGCCATTAATGGTCAAAACATCAAAAATGGAATGCAATAAGGTTATTCCTCTAGTATTAGATAAGAATCGATCGTTATTTTTGATTTTATGTCGAGTCCTCCATGTCTTCAGCAATGGTTACCAATAATAATCGAAACGACAAAAACCTAATGTAGAATTGTTGTTCCTCAAGTATTAGATGAGAATCGATGTCTATTTTTTATTTTAAGTCGATTCCTCCATGTCTTCAGCAATGGTTACCAATAAAAACCGAAATGTCAAAAATCCAATATAGAATGGTTATTCCTCAAGTATTAGATGAGAATCAATCGCTATTTTTGGTTTAAAGTCGATTTCTCTATGTCTTCAGCAATGGTTACCAATAAAAACCGAAACGCCAAAAATCCAATATAGAATGGTTATTCCTCAAGTATTAGATGAGAATCGATGGCTATTTTTGATTTTAAGTCGATTCCTCCATGTCTTCAGCAATGGTTACCAATAAAAACCGAAATGTCAAAAATCCAATATACACTCGGGAGCAGCTAAATCGACTCAACCTCTAAGCGCGCATACAAAGTCGTTTTTCTTTTAAATGGCCAAGCCGATATTTATAAAATAAATATATCTTTAAAGCTTATTTATTTAGCTTTATATTGATATCAATTTCAAGCAAATCGGCTCATTACTTTTTAAATTATGTGATCCGAATGACAATGAAAGGAAAAAAGGGTGTAAAGGAAAGGAAAAGTAGGGATGTTCAAAATTAAAATAAAATTGACATTTTAAACATAACAAAGAAAATTTATTTTCTTAATAATTTGTGTTGCCCCCCTAGCTTTTATAACAGCCCGCATGCGATTCTGCATCGACCCGATGAGTTTTTTTATAAAATCTTGAGGGATGCCTTCCCATTCATCTAACAAAGCTGTCTTAAGCTCATCAATGGTCGAAGGTACCGAATTTCTGGCTCGAACCCTTTGTTTGAGGTGGTCCCACATATGTTCGATGGGATTCATGTCTGGGCTGAGCGCTGGCCACTCTATGGTGTGGATAGCGTCTTCGGTCATGTATTGCCGAGTGACCACCGCAGTGTGGCACCGGGCATTATCATGCATCAGTAAAAAATTTTCCCCAATAAATCCTTTATAAGGAACAACATGATGCAGGAGAATGTCAGCAATGTAACGGTCAGCTGTTAGACCCCCTCCCCGGCCTCCACCAGGCACAAAAACAATATCTTTTTCCCTCCAGAGAAATGCCACCCCAAATCATGCAGGAACCACCACCATGTGACACTGTTTGAGAGAAACAGCATTGAGAAAATCGCTCTCCCTGACGCCTGTAGACCCGACTTCTCCTGTCACTTCCATGAATGCACACTCTACACTCATCTGTGAAAAGGACAGCCCGCCATTGGTCGATACTTCAATTGAGATGCTCTCGAGCAAATTGAAGTCGAGCTTGACGGTGACGTGAGGTTAATTTTGGTCCAGAGGCAGGTCTTCTGCAAGTGAGGTTGGCTTCCTTCAAGCGTCTTCTGACTGTCCACCGACTGACAGCCAGACCTCGAACTTCTCTCAGCTGCTGCTGGACATCGACACCAGTGAGGTGGCGGTTTCGGAGAGACGTCGTGACGATAAAACGGTCATCCCTCTCAGACGTGCACCGGCGGCGGCGGGTATTCGGTCTCCGAGTGAAGGCACCAGTCTCCTGAAACCTTCTGTAGACCCTTGAGACAGTAGACTGACTTAAGTTCAATTGAAGAGCGACTTCTCTTTGGCTAAGGCTCTGTTCCAACAGAGCAACAACTTGAGCGGCAACTTCTGGCTTAGTATCAATGATTTTCTAAAAACAATTGTGTCAATTTGCGTAGATGTGTTCAGGTCAATTGCTGAAAATCGATTAATAAGAATAATTGGTTACATTGGTTTTTATAAGGAAATTGTAACTAACAAGTAGCGGCAGCTAGGAACAGCAATTTTTCCAGTTCAGCCATTCGGATCACATAATTTAAAAAGTAATGAGCCGATTTGCTTGAAATTGATATCAATATAAAGCTAAATAAATAAGCTTTAAAGATATATTTATTTTATAAATATCGGCTTGGCCATTTAAAAGAAAAACAACTTTGTATGCGCGCTTAGAGGTTGAGTCGATTTAGCTGCTCCCGAGTGTAGAATGATTATTCCTCAAGTACTAGATGAGAATCAATCGCTATTTTTGGTTTAAAGTCGATTTCTCTATGTCTTCAGCAATGGTTACTAATAAAAACCGAAACGTCAAAAATCCAATATAGAATGATTATTCCTCAAGTACTAGATGAGAATCAATCGCTATTTTTGGTTTAAAATCGATTTCTCTGTCATCAGCAAAGGTAACGGATAAGAAAACAACGCAGTTGCTATGGTTATTCATAAAAATTCCTCCCAAATTTTTAGCATTTCACAGAGAGAAGCCTATCCATTCTTACTTAAGCAAGGCTAAATGAGCTATATTAAAACTTTCAAATGAATAAATTTTAAAGAATTTAAAAAATTAAAAAAAGTACCATCTTACTCTAGAGTAAAGTGCTTTAAAATATAATTTCACTAAAAACTTTATTTAACCTTTTTTGTGGTCCCCAAGGTACTTAATTAGGATATTAAATTTCATCAAAATTGGTTAAGTCATTTTCAAGATATTTAGAAAAAACTAAAAAAGTACTGAAATAAAGTACTAATGTTTGTGGGCCGATATGTACCAAAAACTAATCAGCGCTTCATTTTGTTAAACTAATGGTAGGTTTTCAATTTCATTTCAATCTATGTAACGGTGTGGAAAAAATCGTGGGCCAAAAAAACGATAACATCCATACATCCATACATACATACATACATCCATACATACATACATCCATCCATCCGCACGCACTAAATGAAAAAATCGCACTTTTTAGCCTCTCGACGAGACCCCTTGTAATTTTTGGCAAAACCGTCACGTGCTAAAATTCAACCTAATTGAATACTACAATTTGTGACTTTAATTGAGTCCATGGGTTCCGTAGTCTTTACTTGAGGACCCTTTGAAGCCACGCTTGCCCCGAGAGCGATTACAATACTTTACCCATGCTTTGCATTGGATAAAGTAAAAAAAAAAAAAAAAAGACCTGCGAAATGTTAAGAAGAATCACTCTGGGATGGGCAGCCTATGGGAAATTGAAAGACATTTTTAAGGCATATATTCCAACAACGTTGAAGCGGAAAGCCTTCAACCAGTGCGTCTTGCCAATTTTGACTTATGGAGCAGAGACTCTGACTCTCACAAAAATATCATCAGAAAAACTGCGAGTAACACAAAGGAGAATGGAAAGATCAATGCTTGGTTTGACCTTAAATGACAACGTAAGAAATGATGAGATCCGTAGACGAACTGGAGTAGACGACATCATTGAACACATTGCAAAACAAAAGTGGAGATGGGCTGGACATATCGCTAGAATGGAGGATGGCAGATGGACAAAGAAACTTCTTGAATGGAGGGCAAGGGAGGATAAGCGAAGCCGAGGTAGAGCTCCCACACGACAGACCCAACAGGACAGACGATATAAGAAGAATATCGACAAACTGGATAAAAGTTGCAAAAGATCGAGAAAACTGGAGACATTTGGAGGAGGTCTATGTTCAGCAGTGGACAAGAAAAAGGGCTGATTGATGATGATGATGATGATGACCATGTAGTTAACCTGGGACATAATTTTAACTTTTTCAATCCGAAAATTTTAGATAAAGAACTTAATTTAGAAAAAATATTAATTTTAGAAGTGATCGAAAATTTAAAAAACAAGAATTCAATTATAAAAAAAAGGTCAGAAATAGACTGTTTTTCTAAGATTTATCAGGATTTTTCAGAGAAAAGTTATTTTTTGGGAATATTTTTTTTTTTAATTTTTAATCAAACTAAAATCATTTCAAAGAAAATCTTAACCATTCCCGACGTGAGCACGTGGAAAAATCAGTTATTGTATATTTGACTATCTATGTTTCTATTACCTAACATTATGAAACAAGAAATATATGTAAACAATTCAATTTTAACCCGGTATATGAATATGAATACGATGTATTTATTTTTTAATATTTGTCGAGGTAACTACATATTTATTACTCTTTAAATGTTGAAGAATATAATGTGTGCATTATCTCCTTTAGTATATTATTATTATATATACGAGCTTTTCGTGAGTGCCTTCGAGGCGTGCAGCGTCTCGGTCCAAAAATCTTATTCCTCTTAAAAAACCACACTCCAAATGTATACCCGTAAACTACCGAAAATACATAGTCTCTTAAAAGTTTCGCCTCTTTAATTTTTGAGTGGCATGGGGGGAGGGGGGAGGAATAATGATCAATATATTTAATGTTTCTTAATTTGAAATGAATTGGAGTCTTTCATTTCAAAATTCGAGTCCAAATTAGAATTATATTTCAAATTTGCCTGGCTAATGAAAATCGATTGAAGCCATCAGTTTAAAATCCGAGCTGACAATTATATTTCAAATTTGCCTCGTTAATTAATATATATTTAATGTTTCTTAATTTAAAATCTATTGGTGATTTTTCATTTTCATTTGAGTTCAAATGAATACAATATTATCTCGACACAAAGACTAAATCAAAAATATATAGTTTTCTTAATATTGTTGGCTGGTGATTTGCAAAATGTTACGAAACCTTCTTGTGGTTCACTATAGAAAAGTAGAGTCTTGTAATTAGTTTGAAGTTTTCTGCAGAACCGGCTTTTATTAGGGAATTCTACAACTATTTGAATTACAATAATATTATTGAGCCATTTGAGAGAGAATCTAAATTTTATTGTATTTTACTTATTGACTTTAGTTTTTTTTATATTATAATAATAATATAGCCACTTTAATTAATTTTAAAAAATATTTTTCGAAAAACTAAGTAACCAATCAATCACAATTTTTGGCAGGGTCACAAATGAATTTTTGTATTGTTTTCCAGAGTGTACAGGCGCTCTAAGGAAAGTGGTGGTTTGTATGGTGTTTTCGAACTAAGGAGACCAGCTGTTGTTCTGGGAACTCCAGAATTAGTTAAGCTGGTCACTATAAAGGATTTCGATCATTTCACCGATCATAGGATGATAAATTTTGGAGATTTTTTCGAAAGAAATTTATTTCTCCTGAAAGGTAAAATAAAATAAATAAATTTTTATAATATGAATTGGGCGAAAAAATGAAAACTTTTTTAAGACTCAGTAAACTCTTTGTAAATTTTGATGAAAAGGCAATTTTTAGTAAGCAAACAATTTAAGCTAGAAAGATGGCAGATTATATTAATCGCTGATTCTTCGTTTAAAAATACTAATATGTTGACTATGTATTGAACACTCTGTTCTTGAGTAATCGTGGGTACCGAAATTTAAAAAAGACAAACAGAATACAAATAGAAAAAATCATGATTAGAAATTATTTTTCACTCTATTAGTTATATTTTCAACTAAATTTCGTTTTTATGACTAATTTATACTTTTTTATTTAGATGAATTATTTTAAATATTAAAAAGATTCAGTTTCAAAAGTAGCAGAAGTTGCTGATTAATATGGAGAAAGCAGGTTGTTCTCTGCTTGTTCAAAATAAACATAAGTTTAAGTATAGCTTTTTATAATTGAATATAAATATAAAATATATTTGAGATTGAGGTTGGGAAGATTTAACTTCATCATCAGTCTTTTTAATTAAGAATATTCTATCTATTGTTCAAATAATAGCAGAATGTAGTTTCCGGATGTAGGAAAATTAATTTTGTTATAACATGTTACTACTGGCACTCGTTTATAACGATTTAAGAAAACGAATTTACCTAGATCAGATCCGGTATTCCATTTGACCCCATGAGACTGATAGAATATTTATAATTAAAAATACTGACGATGAAGGTCAAACTTTCGAAATTATAGTCTCAAAAAAATAAATATATATATATATATATATATATGTTTATTTACACCCAGCGGAGGTCACCACATTAAATTATCCCCATTAAAAATTATTCTCAAAAATATATTTCGTCTATGTCCCTAGATTCCCCTATCTATCTAGAGCCAAAAAAAGCTCATTCTGATTTCAGAATATTTATATTTTCAAAACTAAAAATTGAAATTTAGATTTTGGGTTCTCTAACTTAGAGATAAAAAATTCAGAAAATTATATAAAATTGAAAGGCTATATGGGGGCTTGAAATTTTGTTATATGCCACTATTATTTATTTATTATCAATTGGTAACTTCTAAGTTTAATCGAATAAAATAAAATAAAAATGATTCAATAATCGTTATTAAGATATAAATACACTCTCTCCGTGAAAATGTTTGTTTTATCCTAATTATCCTTATCTAATCGATATCTTTACTTAAATTGAAAGTTTTTGCCGAGAATAGCAGACTTTTTATATATTGAAGGAGACAATAAAAGAGTGTGTTTTCTGCTGGAATTATAAATTTTATTTATTTATAACAACGTATCTTTACTAATAAATTTATAAGAACGTATCTTTACTAATAAATCTCTACTTGAGTGGCCTCAAATTTTCAGATAATAATTTTCATCATACTTCTATAGGTCTACGGAACTTGCATTTGGAATTTAAAGAAAAAAAAATTTTTAAACAACGATTCATCCCATTCGGAATAAATTTTCATGCTCTTATAAATGCATTGTTTCAAGTGGGATTGACTAAGATTTTTCGTTCATATTCTACACTAAATATACATACGAGTAGTTATTAAGATTAATACAAAACAATTCAGGGATCTGGTGATTTATTTATGATCTTATAATTATTCAATTAACTTAATTATAAGATCAGAAATAAATCCCCAGAATTCAAGGGCATTCGTAAAATTCATTATATGTCTACTTTAGGACAGATGAGTGTGGCTGTTACAAAAAAAGTGTACTGAGTCTTGTTTGCACTTTTACTCCCAATTAATAATTACTTTTGTTTCGATTAAAGAAAAATAAATTGTGTTTATTTTGATATGAAATTTTAAGGAACACAATGGAAAGATTTGAGGGTTACTTTGAGTCCTGCGTTCACTTCTAGTAAACTGCGTTTTATGTTTGAATTAATTGATAAATGCGCTCAACAGATCGATGTATTTTTACTGAAGGAATTCGAGAAACAAAAAGGCAAAGGGCAAAATGGTTGGTCTATTTTTATATACTCATATGATGAAGCTGAATATAATTAATGAAATTTTTCAGAAATTATAGTTAAACAAGAATTAAAAAGTTTATTCACTAAATTCACAAATGATGCAATTGCAACTTCCGTCTTCGGGATCGAAATCGATTCTCTGGCTGAACCTGAAAATGAATTTTTTCTGATGGGGAAAGATCTGACTGATTTCACCAGCGGAATAGGAATTATAAAATTATTCTTTGCAATGTTTTCTCCAAAGTTATTTCAGGTAAGAGAGACTTTTTTGCATATTCTGAGAACAGTTACATTTATAAAAAATAAAAAAAAAACAATCTAAAAATAATCGGCAATTAATTCGACACATTGCTCAATGATTTACAAAAACTAGATCAATATCTAATCTCAAGAATTAAACTAGTTCACAATGACTTGACATGAATAGTCGTGAAAGTTAGTACTATTGTAATATGTATTTACGAGTTTAGAGGTATTCTGATCGCACAAATAAATACAAATTTATTACTCGCCAAATAGATAGTTATTTATTACTAGGCTTCGTCTACGTGGCTGGCGAGCCCTACTAGTAGATTCACTAAAAAAATTATTCGGAATAATTTCTTGAACAATATCTCTTCTGATATAGATCACAATGATCTTTAGTTATTAAGCACCTGAAATGCTAAATGGAACATTAAATTTTCATATTCATATCATTAAAAATACTTATCTATGATTTTCTTCATTTATAGAATTTAATTTCAAAATATTTTTATTTCTTTTTAGGTGTTATTTAGAGGACATCTTTTTAATGAAAACGCGGTGAATTATTTTGTTCAAATTGTAAAAAATAACATAGATAAACGGAGGAAAGAGAAAATTGTGAGACCTGATATGATTCATCTTTTGTTGGAAGCGCAAGCAAATAAAAATAATATACAAGGTTAATAAAGATCCACATTAAAATTCTCTATATTATTAATTAGGTAAATACTCCCTTGATCAAAAAGTTTCGAGAATTTATTCAGAAAATCAAAAATACAAATTTATTCATCAAATCGATATTGTCCCATTCAAAGTACTCCCCGCCGACTGCAACGCATTTATGACAGCGCGTGATCCAAGACTCTAAACATTTTTTATACTCTGTTTTCGGTATGGACTATCATAGCCGTTTTCGATTTTTACGATTTTAAAAATAAAATCGTCTTTGCATCAACGAGTTTTTATTATATTTTGAGTCAAAAACGGTGCGAAAATGTTGAAGAAGTATTAACCAAAACAATTTGTTATGTGTGGCCCAAGTTCTCGTGAGTCTGTCGAGGATGACGAACGCAATCGACATCGAAAACCGACGAAAAAGTCGATAAAATCAAATAAATGATCGCCAAAAACTGTAAAGTGACCATTGGAGAGTTTCCCGGGAACATGAACATTGTTTATGAATCAGTTCAAGATATTTTGTTTAATGATTTGACTTTGAGACCACAAAAAAGACCCGATTTGTGGGAATCACGTAACGAGCGTTCGAACAATGCCATCGTTATCCGTGTTAATAACTAATATTACAATTGAAACTTGACTTTAATTAATAGATCATTTTTGATATTACAGAGCTAACGGATGACGACATTTGTTCACAAGCAATTTTGTTTTTCTTCGCTGGTTTTGATACAATTTCCAGTACTCTCTCATTAGCTGTTCACCAATTGGCTGAATATCCAGAAGTTCAAGAGAAATTGGCACAGGAGATCGATCTTAAATTAAAAGAGAACAATGGGGTTATTTCTTATGATGTTCTCATGAATGACATGCACTATATGGATATGGTACTAAATGGTAAATCTAAATTTTACTTTTACTTACTTTGCGAGGCAGATATGAGTACGTATAATATTCCATTTAATTTCGGGAGGTTCACCTTTTGAACTCTTCTATCTCCCAAATAATAAAAGGTAATTTCACTTGGAAAACTCAAAGCAATAGTATTCGATGCCCTTAAGACAGATAAAAAACTGGGTTTAGAAAAATAAAGCGGATTTTGTCGGCGTCAGAACTAATAAGTGCTTAATAAGTATGGCAAATGGTATGTTGATTTATTTTTTGATCATACTAGTAGTTTGTCTGGGTAGAAATTTCGTAACCGCGAGGGTTGGAGTGGTTTTTAATTATTTTCAAAAACACTTGCAACAATTTTTTATTTATCTCTGCGCTCAACAGGTATCATAAGTATATTATAAGATTTGTAAATTTTATTTCTCTCTCTATGGAAACACTGTAAGGGGAAAGTGTTAGAATGGTCGATATAATTACTGCCATATATATAGTAAGTTTTTGGTCAAAATGGACATCTCTGTACCCATTTACCCGAAGGTTGGGATGGTTTTTGTAAAATGCTTTTTTTAACAAATATCCCAAATTCTGTCGTATACACAGTAAAGGTATTAATTTGAAAGGAGAAATTGGTAGGATTATTTCAAAGAAGACGAAGTTGTATGTGTTATACATACACGAGTTAATATTATATAATATATCATGATTAAAATTTGAACTTAAAAAAATATACATTATAAGATATCCAACATAGCAAGACCATATTTAAATTTCAATGAAAAATTGGTTATCATAAATATTTTTTGTTGAATTTTCCCAATTATGAGATTACCTTAAAATACAATGTAAAAGTTTTAAAATTGTGAGTTTAATTTTTGAATAAATTCAAAAGAAATTATCACCTTTCTTCTTCTTACTACATATAATAGATTTATTGTGATCAGGAATGAGGTAAAATACCAACTAAACCTCAAAATATTTAGTTTTCTGTTTAATTAATCTTGAGAACTATAATAGAACAAATATGAATTTCATCTGAAATTAATATATGAAGTCCATAAAATATTAATCAATAAATACAATATAATGGAATTAATCATTGTTGTGTAATCTGATTCTTCTTATAGAATAGACCATTTAGAAATTAGAGCAAAAATTATATTATATTAATTAATTCTATTCTCCTAATAACTTCATAAAATAATATATTTTGTTTTAATCTGTTCAAAGAAACTCAGAGAAGAATTCCTGCTGTTCCTAATCTTGATCGAGTTTGTACAAAAGCATATACATTTCCAGCAAGTAAAAATAGGCCAGCGTACACAATCAAACCTGGCGAAGTAATTTGGATTCCTATCCCGGGCTTTCAACAAGATGAGGAATATTTTCCTAATCCTGATAAACTCATTCCCGAACGTTGGAGTGATGAATCACAACATAACCTTAACGTATTTATGCCTTTTGGAATCGGACCTCGAATCTGCATAGGTAACCAACTTTATGGACATAATTCACTACAATTACCAAATTATTTACGTAGGCCCCATTCATAAAATTCGTTCGCAAAAAAGGAGAGGGGGAATCTAGCTTTTATTAGGGGATTCCAGTGACGTAATTTCATGATATGATGGGAGGTCAAAAAAAGCGAATTTTGCGTGACGTATTTTATGAATGGCCCCTTCAATAGATTAAGATTTTTTCGGAAAAATCTCGAGATTGTTCTCTCCTTAATTCGAAATGTTATGGAACTTTTTATTATATATCAGAAGGGCTGTATTTATCTTCTCAGAAATTGAACCGAAAATTAACATATTGTCAGCTAGTCAGATTGGTTTCAGCTCGAAAGGCAGCTTATTGACACAGTGTGTTCCCCTGTGCTTAGTTGAACAAAAAGATAAATATTTTTCAAAACCCAAAGATACATAACCTTGAACTAGCTTTAATTTTTTTTTAATATTTATATTGCAAACGATATTTATTTACAAATACTTTAATTTTTATTATACCAATATTAAAGAAATTAGAGGAATGTAAGTAATAATTAAAAATATGATAAATAAATTACAAAGCATTACAAAATATTAAATATACATATGGTATTTTCTAAAATTAGATAAAAATAAAATAAATTAAAAATGGATTCCAACCGGGGTCTTCGAGATCGCTGAATACAACCTCTGACCATCTGACATATAATTACAATAATTTCGGACATAGTGGGAATCTCATGATTTTTCCAACAATTTACTTATCATTAATTAATTAATTTATGAAATGTTTTAGCAAACCGATTCGCCCGGATGGAAAGCAAATTGGCTCTGTTTTATTTATTAAAGAATTCTAAAGTGTTTTTTATTGAAGAATCGCAAAATCCTATTCAGTTTAACTCTGCAAGTATTATCCCTGCAAATAAAAATGGATTTTGGGTAGGATTAAAACCAAGACATTAATTTTCCATCTGAATTTATCTTTTCTATTATTTAAGAATCCGATCCAATTTCAAATCTAATAAAATGCTTTAACATTCAATTGGACCAGGCTTTGATTTATCAAATCATCTTTCTCCTAATCTATTTTAACCCTATTTCCTTATTTTCTTTATTTTTATTTTCATTTTCATTTACGGTATGCGAGGACTGATTGTAAAAAATAGGTATTGAATAAGTTGAATATATATAGGTATATCTTATCTATCTTATTACAATAGACTAGCTGCAAGACTAGCTTACTAGCCAAGAGGGTCCAGATTCATAGTAGCTAATAGTTACATGTATTGAAGTATTACATAAATTAACACATTCAACAATCAATACACCCATCTCACAATTTACCTGTAAGATACGTTCCACAAATTGATTGCAAACAACTCAAGCTTGAGTAGTCTTTTTGATTTTAAGTCGATTCTTCCACGTTTTCAGTAAAGCTTGTCATTTAATAGTCAAAACATCAAAAATGGAATGCAATATGGTTATTCTTCTAGTATTTGATAAGAATCTATCGTTATTTTTGTTTTTAAGCCGATTCATCCATGTCTTTAGCAATGGTTACCAATAAAAACCGAAACGTCAAAAATCCAATATAGAATGGTTATTCCTCGAGTACTAGATGAGAATCAATCGCTATTTTTTGATTTTAACTCTATTCCTCTATGTCTTTAGCAATGGTTACCAATAAAAACCGAAATGTCAAAAATCCAATATAGAATGATTATTCCTCAAGTACTAAATGAGAATCAATCGCTATTTTTGATTTTAAGTCGATTCCTCTATGTCTTCAGTAATGGTTACCAATAAAAACCGAAACGTCAAAAATCCAATCTAGAATGGTTATTCCTCAAGTACCTACTAGATGAGAATCAATCGCTATTTTTGATTTTAACTCGATTCCTCTATCTCTTCAGCAATGGTTACCAATAAAAATCGAAACGTCAAAAATCCAATATAGAATCGTTATTCCACAAGTACTAAATGAGAATCAATCGCTATTTTTGGTTTTAACTCGATTCCTCTATGTCTTCAGCAAAGGTAAATGATAAGAAAACAACGCAGTTGCTATGGTTACTCATAAAAATTCCTCCCAAATTTTTAGCATTTCACAGAGAGAAGCCTATCCATTCTTACTTAATAATAATAATAATAATAAGCCTCTTTATTTCAACATAATTACAAACAAAACTTCAATTACAATTAATTATATGAAACTAGGCCCTTCCGGGCATAGGCCTCTCCAAGGAATTGCCATGCTCTTCTTTGTCTCGCAGTTCTACACCAATCCCTACCCATCATCTCCGCGATGTCGTCGCTCCATCTCGCATTTTGTCTTCCTCTTTTCCTTTTCATAGTTATTGGGCACCATTCTGTTAGTATCTTGGACCATCTATCGTCTTGACTCCTAACCAGATGACCCGCCCATCTCCATTTGTACCTTTTAATTATTATTCTCAGGTCCTCGATCCCTGTTCTTTTATACATGGATTCTGTTGTTATGCGATCCATTCTCTTTATCTTCAAAATCGATCTTATCATGGCCCTCTGTGTTCTCTCCAATATAAGTAGAGTTTTTGCTGTAGTTGTCCAAGTCTGGGCTCCATATATAAGTATTGGTATAATACATCTTTTGTAAACTTTAATCTTATTCTGAAGAGAGATATCATTATTTTTAAAAATGTACTTTAATCCCCAGAACTTGCTCCATGATTGACTTTTTCTTCTTTTAATTTCGAGATCCATTTTATTCTTAAACGATATGACCTGTCCCAAATAAATTGCATTTTCTTTAGTTTGTATTGGTGGTAAGTCGTCCTTCATCTTTACATTTATACTGGGACCGTTCGTTATAATTAAAGATTTTCTAGTATTAATTTTCAGACCTGCCACTTCACTCTCTCTACATACATCTCTAATCATATCGGTAATTTGTTCCTCTGACGTCGCCATAAGTATCAAATCATCAGCGAATCTCAAGTTATTGACATATCTTCCATAAATGTTTAAGCCGAATTTCTTTTGATGCCAATCCAACTGTCTAAATATTTGCTCCAAGGCACAATTAAACAAAAGAGGTGATAGCGGGTCTCCCTGTCTTACTCCTCTTTCGACGTCAAAGAAAGGACCAGATTCTTCCATCTGAATTCTAGCTTGACATCCTTCGTAGGTGTTTCTTAACAAAAGAATATAGCCCATATCCATGCCTTGACTCTTCAATGCGTGAAATATATAATCTTGGTTTAACGAGTCAAAAGCCTTTTCGTAGTCCAATAGAGCTATATATACTGTAAACTGGTATTCCATCGCCTTTTCAATTATCTGATTCACACTTTGTAGTTGGTCATGCGTCGAGAAACCCGGTCTGAAACCAGCCTGTTCAATTGGTTGATTGAAAATTAATTTGTTTTGCATCCTTTTCTTTAACAGATTCATAAATATTTTATAAACATTGGATGACAGCGTCAATGGTCTATAATTCCCAATCTCTCCTCTATCTCCTTTCTTAAATAATAAAATAATATTACTTTCTTTCCACTGCCTTGGTATAATTTTAGTTTTTAAAATATTATTAAATATTTTTGTTAAATATATTTTAGTTGTTTTCATTGTATATTTTATAGTTTCATTTTTTATACCGTCTATGCCTGTGGCTTTGTCGTTTTTTAACTTTTTTATTACATTTTCAATTTCAGATTCCATAAATTCAGGAATCTCATCTTGTATATTATTATTTATGAATTCTTCCATTTTAAAATTTAAATAAGTTTGATTTTTGGAATATAATCTTTTATAATAATTCGTCACTAATTTACTCATTTCTTCCCTATTATATAATATTTTTCCTTTTCCGTCTTTCATGGAAGCATTTATAATTTTATTTGGAAACATATTTTTTTTAATTTTTTTAATTGCAACGTTTGGCTCTATTAGTGATTTAATAATATTGTCATTATATATCTTTAAATCTTTCTTAATGTTATATTTAACTAGCTTACACATTAAATTGTATTCAATTCGGTTCCGTTTTATATTTCTATTTATTTTTAATTTATTACGCTTTTTTATCAATTCTTTTGTATTATTAGACAGTTTCGAGTTTTTCACTTTCCTTTCGGATATCTTATTTTGTATAATATTAAAATGCTTCTCAATTATGTCATACTGTTCTTGAACCTTGTTAATATCTTTAAATTCGTTTTTGGATATTTCTCCACTCATATCAGACAAAATCTCGTCATTTAATTTATTTATCACGATATCATAATTCTTATTCCACTCTGCTTTTGGTCTCTTTTTAAATATCATCTTATTAATTTCTATTTTTAGAAGTCTATGATCTGAATTGAACAAAAACTTATTATCAATTTCAAATTTTTTAATTATATTCAAGGTTGGGGTCAATATGAAGTCTATTTCACTTTTAGTATTTCCGTTAGGAGCGAGCCATGTCCACTTCTTCCCAGCTCTTTTCTTATAAAATGTATTAACAATTTTTAGATTATACTCTTGGCAGAAGTTTAATAGTCTCTCCCCTCTTTCATTTCTATTTCCGTAACCATATGGGCCCATAATTCTACTTTCTTCCTTCAATCTTTTTCCTACTTTTGAGTTAAAATCGCCCATAATTATCAATTTATTTTTGTATGTCGCTTTATTATCATTTATACTATCGCATAATCTCTCGTAAAATTCTTCACAAACCTCTTCTTCAGAGTAGCTTGTTGGTGCGTAAATTTGTAGAACCGTTAACGTACTTTTACTCGAATATTGGATTTTCAATGCTATTACTCTTGGAGAGTATTTCCTTATCATAATAATTTTACTCTTTAGATCGTTGTCTATTAAAAATCCCACTCCCCCTTGTCCTGGAATTTCTCCATAGTGGTAGAATATCCGTTTATTTCTCATTATAATTTTTTCATCTATTCTTCTAACTTCGGAGATTCCTAGGATATTTATATTTGAATTATCGAGAGCATTTTCTAATTCGATTAAACTTTCTTCATCTTTTAGTGTTCTAACGTTTATAGAGCCAATGGTTAAATTAGTATTAGTATTTTTATTCAAATTATAATCCCTTTTCATTTCATATTTATTTTTCCTTAGAATATTGTTTATATTTTCATTAGTATTAATAGAATTCTCTTTAATTGTAAATTTATTTTTAAATAATACTTTTTGTGTTCCTTTTATTTGGGTATCGATTGGTATGTTATATTTATAATTTTTATGGAGGATTTGGTCAAAACCATCCTCAGTGACCAGCTGTTCTGGATGGTGGCGAGTGCTGCTGGATAATTCCACGGCCGAGGACCCACTCCCGTAATCCTAGTCTTTTTTATTGGCATTAATACTGCCAAGAGATCCTACTCTTCTTCTAAAATAGTTACATTCTTCTCTTGAGCCTCCAGATTTTTCATCTTCATTTTCCTTTTTCTTTTTTCCCAATTCGTTATCTTTTTTTATATTAATATTAGGCTCTTCTGACGGGGACACAGGCAGTGGTCTCTTTTTAAAGTTAGTCTCTTTCTTTTTTCTAAACTCATCCACAATAAGTTTATCGTACTTTATCACTGCGTATTTTCCCATCTCTCTGGCCCTCAGCATTTCCGGAATCAATTTTTTTCTGATTTCCTGAATATTTTTTGGAATATCTTCTGTCACGTATTGAGGAAGATTTTTTATTTTATTTTTATTTTCCATTATAATTTTTTTATTGCGAGTAGAGATCAAGGATATAAGTATTGGTCTAACTTTTCCCTCTCGAGGACGACCTATTCTTCTCAAGTAATCCACCTGATTCATATCAAACTCGCCATGAATATTTCCTTTTATGAATTCGACACTTTTTCTTTCTAAGTCAGCCAAATTCGATTCTTTTTCTTCTAGGCCATGTAGTATAATGTTTTTACTTTTTATTTCTCTCTCGATTTTATTCAATCTATCCTCCAATTTCAGAGTTCTGCCTTCAATCATTTCATTTATTTCTCTTTTCAATTGTTCATTACTCCGATTTAATTCATGAATCAACTCATCCTTCCATTCCTTCAGAATTTCGATCAGCTCGTTTTTATTCATTGTTTATTATTATTGAAATAAGAAATTACAACTCACCGAATTGGAGGTTAAAGGCTATCTCAAGCAGATCAGACAGGAGACGTCCGTCCTCGACCAAAGCTCAAACAGCACTCCCATTCTTACTTAAGCAAGGCTAAATGAGCTATGTTAAAACTGATTCAAATGAGATAAATTCTAAAGAATTTAAAAAATTAAAAAAGTACTATCTTTACTCTAGAGAAAAAGTACTTTAAAACATAATTTTACTAAAAACTTTATTTAACCTTTTTTGTGTTCCCCAAGGTACCTTAATTAGGATATTAAATTTCATCAAAATTGGTTAGAGTCAATTTTCAAGAGATATTTAGAAACAAACTGCAACGGATCGTTGCTAAACTTTATCCAAATTCATTTGAAATATTAATATGTTTGTTCCTTTATTATTAATCAGATATCACTTGCAATTTGTAGTTCATATTGACATTAATTCAAAAATAAATCTCATTTAATAGTCGAGGAATAACCATTCTACATTGGATTTTTGACATTTCGGTTATTATTGTAACCATTGCTGAAGACATGGAGGAATCGACTTAAAATCAAAAACAGCCATCGATTCTCATCCAATACTTGAGGAATAACAATTCTACATTAGGTTTTTGACGTTTCGATTATTATTGGTAACCATTGCTGAAGACATGGAGGAATCGACTTAAAATCAAAAATAACGATCGATTCTTATCTAATACTAGAGGAATAACCTTATTACTACAACTCAAGCTTGAGAATTTAGTCTTTTTGATTTTAAGTCGATTCATCCACATTTTCAGTGACAGGTTTCGATTAATAGTCAAAACATCAAAAATGGAATGCAATAAGGTTATTCCTCTAGTATTAGATAAGAATCGATCGTTATTTTTGATTTTAAGTCGATTCCTCCATGTCTTCAGCAATGGTTACCAATAATAATCGAAACGTAAAATACCTAATGTAGAATTGTTATTCCTCAAGTATTAGATGAGAATCAATCGCTATTTTTGATTTTAAGTCGATTCCTCTATGTCCTCAGCAATGGTTACCAATAAAAACCGAAACGTCAAAAATCCAATATAGAATGATTATTCCTCAAGTACTAGATGAGAATCAATCGCTATTTTTGGTTTAAAGTTGATTTCTTTATGTTTTCAGGAATGGTTACTAATAAAAAACCGAAACGTCAAAAATCTAATATAGAATGGATATTTCTCAAGTATTAGATGAGAATCAATCGCTATTTTTGATTTTAAGTCGATTCCTCCATGTCTTCAGCAATGGTTACTAATAAAAACCGAAACGTCGAAAATCCAATATAGAATGATTATTCCTCATGAACTAGATGAGAATCAATCGCTATTTTTGGTTTAAAATCGATTTCTCTATGTCTTCAGCAATGGTTACTAATAAAAACCGAAACGTCAAAAATCCAATATAGAATGATTATTCCTTAAGTACTAGATGAGAATCAATCGCTATTTTTGGTTTAAAATCGATTTCTCTATGTCTTCAGCAATGGTTACTAATAAAAACCGAAACGTCAAAAATCCAATATAGAATGATTATTCCTTAAGTACTAGATGAGAATCAATCGCTATTTTTGGTTTAAAGTCGATTCCTCTATGTCTTCAGCAAAGGTAAGGGATAAGAAAACAACGCAGTTGCTATGGTTACTTATAAAAATTTCCTCCCAAATTTTTAGCATTTCACAGAGAGAAGCCTATCCATTCTTATTTAAGCAAGGCTAAATGAGCTATATTAAAACGTTCAAATGAATAAATTTTAAAGAATTTAAAAAATTAAAAAAGTACTATCTTACTCTAGAGAAAAGTACTTTAAAATATAATTTTACTAAAAACTTTATTTAACCTTTTTTGTGGTCCCCAAGGTACTTAATTAGGATATTAAATTTCATCAAAATTGGTTAAGTCATTTTCAAGATATTTAGAAATAAACTGCAACGGATCGTTGCTAAACTTTATCCAAATTCATTTGAAATATTAATATGTTTGTTCCTTTATTATTAATCAGATATCACTTGCAATTTGTAGTTCATATTGACATTAATTCAAAAATAAATCTCATTTAATAGTCGAGGAATAACCATTCTACATTGGATCCTTGACATTTCGGTTATTATTGTAACCATTGCTGAAGACATGGAGGAATCGACTTAAAATCAAAAACAGCCATCGATTCTCATCTAATACTTGAGGAATAACAATTCTACATTAGGTTTTTGACGTTTCGATTATTATTGGTAACCATTGCTGAAGACATGGAGGAATCGACTTAAAATCAAAAATAACGATCGATTCTTATCTAATACTAGAGGAATAACCTTATTACTACAACTCAAGCTTGAGAATTTAGTCTTTTTGATTTTAAGTCGATTCATCCACATTTTCAGTACAGGTTTCGATTAATAGTCAAAACATCAAAAATGGAATGCAATAAGGTTATTCCTCTAGTTTTAGATAAGAATCGATCGTTATTTTTGATTTTAAGTCGATTCCTCCATGTCTTCAGCAATGGTTACCAATAATAATCGAAACGTAAAATACCTAATGTAGAATTGTTATTCCTCAAGTATTAGATGAGAATCAATCGCTATTTTTGATTTTAAGTCGATTCCTCTATGTCCTCAGCAATGGTTACCAATAAAAACCGAAACGTCAAAAATCCAATATAGAATGATTATTCCTCAAGTACTAGATGAGAATCAATCGCTATTTTTGGTTTAAAGTTGATTTCTTTATGTCTTCAGGAATGGTTACTAATAAAAACCGAAACGTCAAAAATCTAATATAGAATGGATATTTCTCAAGTATTAGATGAGAATCAATCGCTATTTTTGATTTTAAGTCGATTCCTCCATGTCTTCAGCAATGGTTACTAATAAAAACCGAAACGTCGAAAATCCAATATAGAATGATTATTCCTCAAGTACTAGATGAGAATCAATCGCTATTTTTGGTTTAAAATCGATTTCTCTATGTCTTCAGCAATGGTTACTAATAAAAACCGAAACGTCAAAAATCCAATATAGAATGATTATTCCTTAAGTACTAGATGAGAATCAATCGCTATTTTTGGTTTAAAATCGATTTCTCTATGTCTTCAGCAATGGTTACTAATAAAAACCGAAACGTCAAAAATCCAATATAGAATGATTATTCCTTAAGTACTAGATGAGAATCAATCGCTATTTTTGGTTTAAAATCGATTTCTCTATGTCTTCAGCAATGGTTACTAATAAAAACAGAAACGTCAAAAATCCAATATAGAATGATTATTCCTTAAGTACTAGATGAGAATCAATCGCTATTTTTGGTTTAAAATCGATTTCTCTATGTCTTCAGCAATGGTTACTAATAAAAACCGAAACGTCAAAAATCCAATATAGAATGATTATTCCTTAAGTACTAGATGAGAATCAATCGCTATTTTTGGTTTAAAATCGATTTCTCTATGTCTTCAGCAAAGGTAACAGATAAGAAAACAACGCAGTTGCTATGGTTACTTATAAAAATTCCTCCCAAATTTTTAGCATTTCACAGAGAGAAGCCTATCCATTCTTACTTAAGCAAGGCTAAATGAGCTATATTAAAACTTTCAAATGAATAAATTTTAAAGAATTTAAAATATTAAAAAGTACTCTCTTAGTCTAGAGTAAAGTACTTTAAAATATAATTTTACTAAAAACTTTATTTAACCTTTTTTGTGGTCCCCAGGGTACTTAATTAGGATATTAAATTTCATCAAAATTGGTTAAGTCATTTTCAACATATTTAGAAAAAACTAAAAAAGTACTGAAATAAAGTACTAATGTTTGTCGGCCGATATGTACCAAAAACTAATCAGCGCTTCATTTTGTTAAACTAATGGTAGGTTTTCCATTTCATTTCAATCGGTGTAACGGTGTGGAAAAAATCGAGGGCCAAAAAAACGATAACATACATCCATCCATACATCCATCCATACATCCGCACGTACTAAATGAAAAAATCGCACTTTTTGGCCTCTCGACGAGACCCCATGTAATTTTTGGCAAAACCGTCACGTGCTAAAATTCAACCTAATTGAATACTACAATTTGTGACTTTAATTGAGTCCATGGGTTCCGTAGTCTTTACCTGAGGACCCTTTGAAGCCACGCTTGCCCCGAGAGCGATTACAATACTTTACCCATGCTTTGCATTGGATAAAGTAAAAACTAAAAAAGTACTGAAATAAAGTACTAATGTTTGTGGGCCGATATGGACCAAAAACTAATCAGCGCTTCATTTTGTTAAACTAATGCTAGGTTTTCAATTTCATTTCAATCGGTGCAATGGTGTGGAAAAAATCGTGGGCAAAAAAAACGATACATACATACATACATACATACATACATACATACATACATACATCCATCCGCACGCACTAAATGAAAAAATCGTACTTTTTGGCCTCTCGACGAGACCCCTTGTAATTTTTGGCAAAACCGTCACGTGCTAAAATTCAACCTAATTGAATACTACAATTTGTGACTTTGATTGAGTCCATGGGTTACGTAGTCTTTACCTGAGGACCCTTTGAAGCCACGCTTGCCCCGGAGCGATTACAATACTTTTACCCATGCTTTGCATTGGATAAAGTAAAAACTAAAAAAGTACCGAAATAAAGTACTAATGTTTGTGTGCCGATATGTACCAAAAACTAATCAGAGCTTCATTTTGTTAAACTAATGGTAGGTTTTCAATTTCATTTCAATCGGTGCAACGGTGTAGAAAAATCGTGGGCCAAAAAAACGATAACATCCATCCATCCATACAACCATACATCCGCACGCACTAAATGAAAAAATCGCACTTTTTGGCCTCTCGACGAGACCCCATGTAATTTTTGGCAAAACCGTCACGTGCTAAAATTCAACCTAATTGAATACTACAATTTGTGACTTTAATTGAGTCAATGGGTTCCGTAGTCTTTACCTGAGGACCATTTGAAGCCGAGCTTGCCGCGAGACCGATTACAATACTTTCCCCATGCTTCGCATTGGATAAAGTGAAAAGAAGTGAGGAACTCGGTGGCACTAATGACCTTAGTAGTTGATATGCCATGTATTTTGTAAAATAAATAATTAAATAAAAACAATGAGCAAATAAAATAATAAATTGTGCGAATTCAATACTAGGGCCGATCGAAAGGCAGGCTTTACAGAGTATTTTGAAAATATGAACATCAAGTGAATAAATACATTCCCAAATCTATATTTATAACGTTTTTATTAGTAGTGACGGATTTATCGGCTGTCTGACTTGGCGCTCACTTGGGGCCCATGAACCTGGAGGGCCAGGGAATCTCAAATTCTATAAAATACAAAATAAAATACAAATATCATTCATTAGAACTGAAGATGACCTTATCTAATTAAAGACGAAACGTTTTCTATAATTGGGAGTTTTTTATTTGATAGAGGTTTCCTTTACTGGCTGAATTCCTTCCTCTCTTTTTTACTTTATCCAATGCGAAGCATGGGAAAAGTATTGTAATCGGTCTCGCGGCAAGCGCGACTTCAAAGGGCCCTCAGGTAAAGACTACGGAACCCATGGACTCAATTAAAGTCACAAATTGTAGTATTCAATTAGGTTGAATTTTAGCACGTGACGGTTTTGCCAAAAATTACATGGGGTCTCGCTGAGAGGCCAAAAAGTACGATTTTTCATTTAGGGCGTGCGGATGGATGGATGTAATCGTTTTTTTGGCCCACGATTTTTTCCACACCGTGGCACAGATTGAAATGAAATTGAAAACCTACCATTAGTTTAACAAAATGAAGCGCTGATTAGTTTTTGGTGTATATCGGCTCACAAACATTAGTACTTTATTTCGGTACTTTTTTAGTTTTTTCTAAATATCTTGAAAATGACTTAACCAATTTTGATGAAATTTAATATCCTAATTAAGTACCTTGGGGACCACAAAGAAGGTTAAATAAAGTTTTTAGTAAGTACTTTACTCTAGAGTAAGATAGTACCTTTTTTTAATTTTTTATTTTAAATTCTTTAAAATTTATTCATTTGATCGTTTTAATATAGCTCATTTAACCTTGCTTAAGTAAGAATGGATAGGCTTCTCTCTGTGAAATGCTAAAAATTTGGGAGGAAATTTTATAAGTAACCATAGCAACTGCGTTGTATTCTTATTCGTTACCTTTGCTGAAGACATGGAGGAATCGACTTAAAACCAAAAATAGCGATTGATTCTCTTCTAGTACTGAAGAATGACCATTCTATATTAGATTTTTGACGTTTCGGTTTTTATTGGTAACCATTGCTGAAAACATAGAGGAATCGAGTTAAAATCAAAAATAGCGATTGATTCTCATCTAGTACTTGAGGAATAACCATTCTATATTGGATTTTTGACGTTTCGGGTTTTATTGGTATCCATTGCTGAAGACATGGAAGAATCGTCTTAAAATCAAAAATAGCGATTGATTCTCATCTAATACTTAAGGAATAACAATTCTACATTAGATTTTTGACGCTTCGATTATTATTGGTAACCATTGCTGAAGACATGGAGGAATCGGCTTAAAATCAAAAATAATGATTGATTCTTATCTAATACTAGAGGAATAACCTTATTGCATTCCATTTTTTATGTTTTGACTATTAATGGCAAACTCTACTGAAAACGTGGAAGAATCAACTTAAAATCAAAAAGCCTAAATTATTTTTTAGTAAACAACTCAAGCTTGTGCATCTGTGTTTAGCCTTTGCGTACACCAAAGGCAAGTCGCAGAGGCAGATATAATTTAGATATGTGTTAGAAGGAGTACCTATCTCAAATCTGACAACTGGAATGTTGCTAAAACTACCGTTTTCATAATCACCATTTTGGAATATTCTACTCTTAACAAAATATATTCATTTTAGTTCTGGTGGTTTTGTTGTTGACCAAAAATGAATTTAGTCTTTTTGATTCTCTTCATATTCAACAATGATTGCTAATGAAAATCGAAACGTCAAAAATGGAATGTAGAATGAATTTTTGGCAAAACCGTCACGTGCTAAAATTCAACCTAATTGAATAATACAATTTGTGACTTTAATTGAGTCCATGGGTTCCGTATGTAGTCTTTACCTGAGGACCCTTTGAAGCCACGCTTGCCCCGAGAGCGATTACAATACTTTACCCATGCTTTGCATTGGATAAAGTAAAAAATAATTTGATATCTCAAAGGGATTATAGGATAAAATAAGCCGTGAAGTGCGATTTGGACTGCAGACCGAGGGTTTTGTTCCTTAAAGCTCCCAAAATACTTGAAACATATAAAATTAGTTTTTTGTCCTTGATAAGATACGAACGAGGGATTACAAATTTACAGAGAGATAAAAAGAAAAACACCAACACTAATATGGTTACAAATTACTTTTTAAATCGAACCTTAAAAAATCAAATCTACAATATACTCTGCTGCATGAAATGCTAAATGTATGCAAAAAATAAATAAAAACATTAACCTGCAATTTTTGATAGGTATACATGAAAATTCATGCAAATCCGATCAGTATAATTGAGTTACGAGGTAAACTTGAACTCCATCAAACATCGTTTCTAAATTTTTTAACTCTGAGAAATATATAATTAAACAGGAGAATATATTAGTTTTATCGACTTTTGACACTATAGATTAAAATTCTCATGACATGTGTCAACAAGTACTTAAACCATTGACAAGGCCAAGGTGAAAGTGAATGTCAAGATACTGAAGGTCGGATAATTTGTAAACAAAAGATATTTCGGCGAAATATAGTATATCTTATATTATTAAATGAGCAATTCTTGTATATTTACAATATACATACAGTCGGTACTTATCTCGAAATCGGCTCTAACGATTGCGATGAAAGTCCCACATTAAGGGGTTTTTGGGTCGACAAATCGATCTGTAAGCGTCTCATCTTAGAACAACTTTAATTCTATTGTGAGATCACAAATTCGATAATAAAAAAATGAAAAATACATTTTGGTGTGTTGGGAAGATATGGATTAATTGTCCAGTCAAATTAGAGCAATTTTCAACAAATAAAAACATTAATCGGTAAAGATCTGAATTTTTGTACACATATTTATTACGGCTTCCCATTAAACATACTAAAAGTCCAACGTCGGTTTACAGCTAAAGTATTAGAGATATAAAAGAAATGTAAATGCGTTTTTATAGGAAATTTAATAACCTATATTTTTTATCTGAACAATTCTTTCCTATCAGTTTTAGTTGACGAGATATAGAAAATAAACTGAAATAGTGTACCTTTTTTTCTAGAATGTGGCTCGAGCGCAACAGATTTTGACGGGGACTTTCAGATGTTCAATGGTGTACCTATACCAAATTCAGATCTTTACTGATTGATGTTTTTTTCTAATTTAACTGGACTATATTATTAATATATAAAAGCAACGTATTTCTTTATATTCTTTTAACTTAACTAGTAGAACCCCCCCCCCCCCTCCCATCCCAGAACTAAGTTCTGACTACGACCCTGCCTATAGATAGCCTGTTTATAGGAATTCTATCATTATTTTATAGGGATTTTGCATTATTTGTCTTAAATTTTTTAGACAAGTGCAATATGAATCGATGATGATTTGAAATAAAATTCGGAATTTATTTTTACAATGGTGGTTTAGTAACATGCTCTGGTCATTTGGAATTAAATTGGGGGAGATTTGAATGATATTAAATTTTTAGAAAGGTTTGCTTGAATTATTATAGGAGGATTGCAAATATACGGGTGTATATTTCTGAAAATAATATTGTGATTTTCTGAGTAGTGAGTTGATAAATGAGGGTAGGTATGTCATCATTGATAAATTGTAAATATGATGTTTCTTGAACGATGTCTATGGAAGGGTGGTGGATGGATGCTTTTTCTAGTGTTGGTTGTATTTTTATAAAATATATACGTTCCAAATAGTTGATGTTGAAAAAATTCCTTTTCTAAAATCATCAACGTAAACATCGACCATATAAGACCAAATCTTTCATTATCATCATAGATTGTACAGTCCTAAGACTAGTTTGACACAACGACCCGTCTCCACTCCACTCTACTCTACCCCATCTTTCTCTCTGAATGTCCTTTCTTCAAGAACTTCCTCATTTGTAATTCTATCCAGCCATTTCATTTCAACATTCTTATGTAGCACTACATTTTAAAAGCCTCCAATCTTTCTTGTTTTTAAAGTATGTGAAAAATACTGAATGTTTCAACCTTTTTGAAAAATTTTCCCATTTAAATATAACCCGATGCAATACACCAGTTGCGTTAGAAATCTAAATAAACATAGTCCTTAAGTTATATATGCTGACGTCACTAGCCTTTATTAGTGCCCACTAATGTTCACTGGAAAATATATATAATTTTCGATAAATAATTATTTATTAGTTAAAATCATAAATATACCCAAACAAAAAAATAAACTAACAGAATATTTTTCTTCGTGTTGAAATGGCAATTTCAATATTTTTGGCTGCACTGTTAAACAAATTGTCAATTGACTATATGCTTACAATACAAATAGATAGAAAATTTACAAGATTTCGTATAATAAAAAAAAATATTATATTATATTGGTAAAATCACATAACTCATTTCAAAAATACAAAAATAAATTCTAACTTTTATTTTTTCTTGTATAAATTAGATACGTATTAGTAAAAAATATGTTGTAAGATTACAATACTGGTAACTGGTATGTAATATTACTAAAAAATTTTGTGGTCGAACTTCACATTTTTGTATAATAAAATTAGATAAGAAATTTTTAACAGTGTGGTGACTAGCAAGATGCCGTGCTTTTGAGGTTGACTATAGAAAACTTCTAATCTGTAACTTGTATGAAGTTTCTTTCAGCACCATTCTGACTTCTAATAGGAAAAAATAAAAGTATTTGAAATATAAAAATTATTTTTCTACAGTTGAAAAAGAATCTCACTGGAAAATTTCCCGTGTTTAATTTTTATTATTATTCTAATTACTAAATTCTTAGGTAAAATAGCATATTTTGCAGGATCACAAAGGATGTGGTTTTATTTTAACATGGAACTGACTTTACTATTTTACGAGGTATTTTATGTCTTCTTTTATTTCCTTCAGATTCCTTCAATTATTTTTATTCTTCACTGCTGGTTTTTACGGCTATAATTAATCAAATTAACGAAATAATCAAAAACTTGTAAAAATTTTATTTTTTCAGAGTGTTCAAACGATCTAAGGAAAGTGGTGGTTTGTATGGTTTTTTTGAATTAAGGAATCCAATTCTTGTTCTGGAAAATGAAGAATTAGTTAAACTGGTCAAGGATTTCGATCATTTCACAGATCATAGGACAATAAATTTTGGTGATTCTTTTCAAAAAAATCTATTTGACATGAAAGGTAAAATAAAACAAATAAATTTTTATAACATAAATTGGGGGAAAAGTGGAAACTTATTTATTATTCCTCAGAAACTTTCTGCAACTATCGGTGAAATTTATTTGCAGACTTAAAAATTGGGAATCTTATAACTTGGTTAATTTGAATGCAGTCAAAACACAATGTTGCCTATTATCTAGGCGTTTTAATAGAAACCTTTCAGACATCTCAATTGATTCTAACTCACTAGAATTCAGAACTAACAGACAATACTGGGTGTCACTCTGAGGTTTAAACTTTCTTGGAATGATAAACCAAGCTAAAGGTGTTGCGTGCAAACATGGTTTTCTCTTCAGTTCCAGGCGCCATTTTACCCTCCAAATAATTCCCCCTGTACATGAGGCTTTTTCCTATACTTGTTTTTGGGATGGGAGCATTGTGTTTGCAATTTGGAGGCCTGTCGGGATCGAAATGACGTCACGGCTGGCAGTCTTTCTGGCTAGCTTGCTTGATTTAAAAGACAAGACATGTCCTATTTTCCGGCTTGGTCCTGGGATGCTTTTGAATGGGAGCAAGCAGACAAAAAATTATTAAAACAAGCCCTGTGTGCAGCGTCCTTAAGAGAAGGATGGCAAGAAAGTACTTGGAGACTGAAAATGATTATATTAATTTATCATGAAATTAATCCACTCGATGCACAAAGAGAAACAAAGAGGTTGTCCTCTGCTTGATGCAAATAAACATACACACATATATATCGAGATGATATATCTGTATATATATATTATTTATTTGTTTGAGACTATAGTTTCGAAGACTTGGTCTTCATCATGAGTCTTTTTTAATTATAAATGTTGTTTTTCATGGAGTCAATATCGTATGGATATTGAAAATGGGATGTTCTTTTACTGGAGGCCAGCTTAGAATTCTAGAATTCATCACATTTTCAATATCCATACGATATTGACTCCATGAAAAACAACATTTATAATTAAAAAAGACTGATGATGATGACCAAGTCTTCGAAACTATAGTCTCAAACAATTAAATAATATATATATATATATATATATATATATTACAGATATATCATCTCGATATATATGTGTGTATGTTTATTTGCATCAAGCAGAGCAGAGGACAACCTCTTTGTTTCTCTTTGTGAATCAACAACTCTGCTACTCTCGGCAAAACAAAAACTTTTCAATTAATCCCCTCGATGATTATATATTATGAATATATTGAAGAGGCATGCTATTTTCTTATAATCATTTTTATCATACTATAAATAAAATTTAATAATAAAATTAAAATATTTTTAGCTTTTAGAATTTTCGATTGAAAAATAGAGAATTGTTTTTTAGATTTTCACATGTTGTAATGAGCAAAAGCAGAAACAAAAAGGTGTTTCAAGAATTTTTTTTCAATAGTATATTATTTTTAAAATTGTAACTAGGAGTTCACTGAGATCTAATCGCTTGCAGCAGCTCATTCCTCAGAATGAAAGTACCAATATCTCTAAAAAAAAGAGCAAACCGCGTCTTATTTTCACTTTTTCTTCTAATTCAAAATTAATTTTTCTTTGAATAAAAATGTTTGTGTTATTTTCAAATGAAAATTAAGGATCCAAATGGAAAAATTTGCGATTTACCTCAAGTTCTGCTTTCACTTCTAGTAAATTGCGATTTATGTTTGAACTAATTGATAAATGCGCTCAACAGATTGATATGTTTTTGCTGAAGAAATTCGAATGGTAATGGGAAATCATGGAAGATTTAGATTGTTTAGAACCTCAACATTCACATTCTAAAAAATAATCCTTAAAATTTTGTTATACATCACTACTATTTATTTATTTAATATAATTATGGAAATATGGGTAACTTCTAAGATTAATGGAATAAAAAATAAAAAGATAATTAAAAAAATTGATTAAATAATTATTTCTTATTTCTCAGCTGAAAATTTGTATGTTATTTCATCATGATTTTTATCTAATCGGAAATTATATTTAAAATAGCTCTATTTCAAGAGGCATAATATTTTCATCATAATAACAAACAAAATCTTATTTTACATTTTTATTGTCATCCTATTTAATAGGTATACTTATAAAAAAATTTTTTTGAATTTTTGGGGACGTGGACTTTGTAAAAAATCAAAATTAAAATTAATTGTAAAGCGACTCATTATTGCGAGTTTTTCATGCTCTATAAATGCAATGTTTCACATATCATTAATTAACATTTTTGGTTCAAATTCTACATGTAGTTCTATAAGATTCAATCTGGCTATTTCTTCCTGATCTTATAATTATTTAATTAACTTAAATATAGATCAGAAAGAACTCGCCAGAATTTAAGGCCATTCACAAGATACATAATTCGTACGTAGGTACATAACATTTGCCCCAGGGTCAAGACTGTCACAAAAACATCGTAGTGAGTCTTGTTTGTACTTTTACCTCAAATTTATAATTACTTTTGTTTCGATTAATGAAAAATAAATTGTGTTTATTTTGATATTTAATTTTAAGGTGCCAAATGGAAAGATATGCGGGCTACTTTGAGTCCTGCTTTCACTTCTAGTAAACTGCGTGTTATGTTTGAATTAATTGATAAATGCGCTCAACAGATTGATGTATTTTTGCTGAAGGAATTCGAGAAACAAAAAGGCTTAGGCCAGAAGGGTTGGTCATTATTTATATACTCATAAAGTGATAAAGGTGAATTTAATTAATGAAATTTTTCAGAAATTATAGTTAAGCAAGAATTAAAAGAAGTGTTCACTCGATACACAAATAACGCGATCGCAACTTCCGTCTTCGGGATCGAAATCGATTCTCTGGCTGATCCAGAAAATGAATTTTTTCTTATGGGGAAAGATCTGACTGATCTCACTAGCGGAATCCGAAGTATAAAATCGTTCCTTTCAGTATTTTCTCCAATTTTATTGAAGGTAAGAGAGAATTATGTTATAAACACCAGTTTTATTTATAAAAAAATATATAAGAATTTTTTTTGCAAAATACTTAACCATTTACAACTACCCAATATCGAATGTTCTGTACATAAGATATGGTAACATATACAAAAATTCTTAAGAAACATGGTGTAGGTTCTAAGTGAAACATTATTTAATCTACTATTACTAGTCTCACACCTCAAACCAACTTATGCTTTATACCTAAGTATCATTAGTGAAATGCAATTTACCTTAAAAGTTGCTTAGAAAATTTAAAAATATATTGGCATAATATAATAGCATGGTCATTTATGTCTTCTTGTATTTGGTAATTTCTTGAATATTTGTCCTCTGACAGAGATCAAATCATCCCAAACCTTGGTAGAATTAAAATGCTAAAAACTAATAAACATCACTTTATTTATAAGTTTTAATTTCAAAATATTTTTTTTTATTTTTTTCTCCTTCTCCCTCCATGCCCTTCATCTGAGATCATGTGCCAAATATAATACCTTGATTGGTTGTATGATTTTATTCTCTTTTTTTGCCTGTATGGGGATGTTGTTCCGAGAATTTCCTTATGGCCCTGCATTCGCTCATTGACCTGCTCTGTTTAAATCTTAATCTGTTCCAATTGCCATTTCTTGAAACTTTTCTTTAAATATACATTATATTTTAATATAAATGAGAAAAAAAATTAAATTTTATTAATAATATACATTTGTTTGGTTATGGATTAAAATTTATTAAATTAGAACTTTCTTTTTTGAATTTAAATCCCTAAAAAGAATTCCGTTCATGAATTGTGTTTCTGTTTTTTTAAATTTAATTTTCTCCTGCAATGTAGGATACATTGTAAACTATTAACCAATAAATAAAATATATAGAAATAAATCACTAGTTTGTAATATGGGGGGAAAATTGAGATTATATAATTAGTCCTAATCTCTCAACATTTTCTTGAATAAACGTATTTTTTTTAATCTCTGTTCAAAGAAACTCAGAGGAGAATAACTGCTGTGACTGGTCTTGATCGCCTTTGTACAAAGCCTTATACATTTCCATCCAGTAACAATAGCAGCAGGGCTGTACAGAACAAGAAATTATGGAAGGCTAGTCGATGAAAGTGGACAAACAATCACAGATGTACAGAAAGAACTAAAAACATGGCAAAATTATATAGGAGAACTATTCGAAGATGAACGGTCAGAAGTGGAAATATCTGAAGATACTACAGGACCTCCCATTACAACAGAAGAGGTTCGGAAAGCCATTTCTCTAAATAAAGACGGGAAGGCTCCTGGTCCTGATGGAATACAGGGAGAAATACTCAAACTTCTCGATGACAAAAGTATTATTAAAATTACAAAAATATTTAATAAAATCTATACTACTGGTAAAATCCCCAGAGAATGGCTTAGATCTACCTTCATCGCTATTCCAAAGAAATCAACATCAAAACGGTGCAGTGAATACCGAACAATAAGCTTAATGAGTCACCTTCTTAAAACATTTTTAAAAATTCTGCACATGAGACTATACTCACGGTGTGAGGAATACATGGGTGATACTCAATTCGGATTCCGAAAAGCAACTGGAACACGAGAAGCACTGTTTTGCATACAAGTTTTATTTCAAAGATGCAGAGATATGAATTGCGATATACATGCATGCTTTATCGATTATCAAAAGGCCTTTGATAGAGTGAAACATGACAAGCTGATAGAGATAATGAAGAAAATAGGCATTGACAACAAAGACTTACAAATAATAAAAAATCTCTACTGGAACCAAAAAGCACAAATAAGACATAAAGGTGAACTCAGTGACGAAATTGAAATTCAACGTGGAGTACGGCAGGGGTGCGTTTTATCACCACTTTTGTTTAACATATACTCCGAAGAAATTTTTAACAAAACACTCTATGACTCAACAAAGGGAATCCTGGTAAATGGGATAAGGATAAATAATATTAGGTTCGCAGATGACGCAGTGGTATTTGCGGACAGTCTGGAAGATCTACAGAGCATGATGAACGACCTCTCGATGCACAGTCTGGAATATGGAATAGAAATAGAAATAAATATAACCAAAACCAAATACATGGTAATAAGCAAAAATCCACCACAACCTGGAATGTTGACCATAAATAATAAAATAATTGAGAAGGTAGAAACAACCACATATTTGGGAAGTACGGTCAGAGAGAATTGGGACCATTCTGTGGAGATCCGCTGCCGAATAGAAAAAGCTCGAAGCACTTTCATCAGAATGTCGGGCCTGTTCAAGTGCCATTTCCTTAATTTGCCAACTAGAGTACGACTCCTCCGATGCTACGTGTTCCCTGTGCTTCTGTATGGAGCTGAGACATGGACGGTTTCAGAAGCAGCTAGTAAAAGATTGGACGCATTTGAAATGTGGCTATATCGAAGAATTTTGAGAATCCCTTGGACAGCCCATGTTACAAATAAAAATGTGTTGCAACGCCTAAATAAAGAAATGGAAATCATGACTACAATCAAGGCAAGAAAACTGGAATATTTGGGACACATAATGAGAAATAAAGAACGATATGGGCTCCTTCAGCTTGTACTACAGGGGAAGGTAATGGGAAGGAGAGGACCGGGCAGAAGACGCATCTCTTGGCTTAAAAACCTAAGAACTTGGTTTGCTACTTCCACTACGGGTCTATTTAGAGCCTCTGTAAACAAAATTATAATTGCCAGAATGATCGCCAACGTCCGGTAACGGACAGGCACTAGAAGAAGAAGAAGAACAATAGGCGATTATATAATTAGTCCTAATCTCTTAACATTTTCTTGAATAAACGTATTTTTTTAATCTCTGTTCAAAGAAACTCAGAGGAGAATAACTACTGTGACTGGTCTTGATCGGCTTTATACAAAGCCTTATACATGTCCATCCAGTAACAATAGGCCTGACTACACAATCTATCCAGGCCAATTAATTTGGATACCTGTTCATGGCTTTCATCATGATGCGGAATATTTTCCTAATCCTGACAAACTTATACCCGAACGTTGGAGTGATGAATCCCAATATAACATTAACGTATTTAAACCTTTTGGAGTCGGACCTCAAATGTGAATAGGTAACCACCAACTTTATGAATATAATGCAATAAAATTTCTCATTAAATGACTTTTATTAAAAGACTCACTTTTCCTTAACAGAGTTATATGAAAAACCACTAGAGTGTCATTTATTTAATCCAAAATGTTATTTATAATTTATATTACATGTCAGAAAGGTTCTATTCACTCTTTCGGAAGTAGAACCCAATGGTATACATGTCAGAGTGGTTCCACCTCAAAGGGCACCCAATAACTAGGATGGTTTTTGGCACTTGGGTTCACTTCCCAAAGAGGTGAAGACAACCCTTCTGTTGGGCAATTAAAATTATCTCGTACATAAAGGACACTCTTATGATTCTACCATATTTATCTATTCATTAATTTATTTATTGGGGGGGGTCGGTAGGCTAGGCGGTAGCGTGACAGCGAGCTAACCAGGGGACCCGGGTTCGAATCCGACTCGAGGCAGCCAGCTAAAATCTGACCCCCGGGGGTAGAGACAAATTTTAAAAATATAGCTAGTATCGTAAGTGGGCTTATGGCTAGAAAGGCCGCAAAGCAAAAAAAAAAAAAAAAAAAAAAAAAAAAAAAAATTTATTTATTTTATGTTTTAGCAAACCGATTCGCCCGAATGGAAAGCAAATTGGCTCTGTTTTATCTATTAAAGAATTCTAAAGTTTGTTTTATTAAAGAATCGCAAAATCCTATTCAATACAGCTTTTCAAGTTTTACTCCCTTAAATAAAAATGGATATTGGCTAGGAATCAAGCCAAGACAATAATTTTAAATCTGATTTCATCTTTTCAATTATTTAAGAATCCGATCCCCTTTCAAACCTAATAAATGTTTTAACATTTAATTGGACAGACCTTTAATTAAACAAATCGAGTCTATCAAAACCTAGTTTAACCCCCCCCCCCGTTCTTATTTTCTTTATTTTTATTTTTATTTTACTTTACGATTTCCGAAGACTGATTGTAAAAAATATTAAATAAATAATAATAATAAAATTGTAATTTTCGTAATTATCAATAGCGAACTTTCTTTCTGTCTTTGTAATTAAATACTATATAATAAGTATGTACTACATACATTTTCCAGAACCAAGGATGTTATTTATTTAACTTGTGGCGTTTCTACAGATTCATTGTAAGTTACATGTATTGAACTACTTAATTCATAACTGAAAACATTTAATAATCAATATGATTTTATAGTTTTAAAAGCATCTTTAATTTTGCCATTTTTGTGTTTCGTTTAAAATATAAAACGGTACTCTATGAGTGTCGCTACAAGGTCTGTTTTTCTGTTTGTCAGAGAATTGGAGCACGTAAATGGATAGAAACTTGAAATTTATATGTTATAATTTTCCCGCAAATCCAAAATCGTATTCCAATTTCAATCCAATGATTATTTTGGAAAGGGTTACATTTTATGTGGGACCAATAATTAAAAATATATTTTTATCAAAGGGTGTGAAGGATCCCTGTAATGATCTCTTTAAATAGAATTAGGTTTGATTTTTAAAATTATTATCGATCTATGAGAGACCTCCAAAGTTGTCTTTTTAACTTAAAATTATAAAAAATTTTGACAAATTTACTCATTAAACGATAAAATAAATTTTTGATATCTCAAGTAAGGAATTCTCCGCATCCAGTCCGACTCTGACTTGACCGGGCTATTATTGTAAAAATGCTAGTCTCCTTTTATTTCAAGAAAGAATAACCAGTTGGTTATCCAAATTAAGATAAAATCCTTGGAAAATATCATGTGTCTATCAATGAATGGATTCTACACTAATTTGAACCCACTTACAAATAGGCAATCCCACACACAATTAATAATAACACATTCACGGAATTGCACACAAGCAGTGAATATCCCAAGGTCGCCGTTCGTCGGATGTATTTTATAAAGAGAAATCAATGAGGTCTTTCTCTTCTTGATTCAAACAAACATATACAATATACACATAGTGTTGTTTTCTAAACCTTAGAGAAAACTTTTTTTTCCTTCATTCACTTTAAAAATTGCAGTGATAAAGGGAGAAATTCTTCCAAAAAGTTTGATTTATTCAACGTTATATGTATATATATCATGTGTGCCCCCTCCCCCCCAGTTTCATGTAAAGTAACCTGCACCAACTTCGTATCAGCCCAACCTCATGAAAAGTACCTCCTCCCAATATATTTTATTCCCTTATAAAAAATTAGAAGAGGTTTTATTACCTTTTGTTTAAGTTATAAAACTTGACCGTTATATTATAGTATTTTTGGCATATAAGGCTAATTTTCCAACAATCCCCTCCTCGTTCGCCACCAGAAATTTCAATGACGCTCTATGCATCTTTGCCCACACCCCCCTGTAGGGGCCCTGTATATATATAATTTATTTGTTTGGGAGTATATTATCAAAACTTCATCATCAGTCGATGAAGAGTCCTTTGCTTAATGTAAAAAAAAATGTAAATAAATATATAATATTTATATTTGTATATATAATATATAATCTATTTGTTAGATACTATAACGTCAAATAAGGTTGACCTTCATTATCAGTCTTTTTAATTAGAAATATTTTATCTGTTATTTCTCATGGGTTCAATTGCCCGATTGGATATAGAACAATTTGTTTTGTTGTTATAGCAAACAAGCCACGTGAACCCATGAGCAATAATAGATGAAATTTTTCTAATTAAAAGACTGTTGATGAAGCTCAAACCTTCGAAAATATAGTCCCAAACAACTAAATTATAGGTATATATAATAATATATTATATAAATTTATATTTATATTTGATATCTATCTGTTTATTTACATAATGCAAGGACAATCTCATTGATTATCAACTACTCTGCTACACTCGAAAAAACACAATTATTTCAATTGGATCTATTTTAATTCACTTAGTCTTAAAATATATTAATAATATTAATTTGAAAGAGTTTTTGTACCTAATTTATCATTTGGTTTGTAAAAAATGAATTGTATTTTTAAGAGAAGATCGAGAGAAGTAAGTAACCTTGAATGAATTCTCGCTCTCTAGATAGTAATATTAGTAGTAATTTGAATCCAAATGATTCCACATTCAGTGAGTGTTTGTCTACTAGAGAGGAAATACAGTTTTATCTTAACGCCCAACAGAGACAATCTATCTTTACAAAATGGTTGATTTTTCAATCTTGTCTTGGTTTGATTATCTTCTTCTGTTAAGCGTTCTTCTATTTTTTGTCTACCTTTACCTTACAAAAGATTATGGATATTTTGACAAAAAAGGAATCCCATATGAAAAGCCTTATCTTTATTTTGGATCAATGCTAGAGCTTTTTTTAGGCCGAAAATGTATTTATGACTTGATGTTACGGTTTGTACATATTTTATTTATTGTTGCTTAGGGTTCTTTTTAAAAAGTAAAATTGTCGATACAATGTACGTTTGTTCGTATGTCAAAGCACTGTAGTTCGTATTATAAATACGATAAAATCATGAAATTTAAAAGTTATATTAGTAGGTATGTATTCATTTTCCCTGTTAATTAAAAATCCTATTAAAAAATTTTAGTCTAGCAATCATAAAGTGTGAAGGATCCTTATAAAGATCTCTAAGTAAAATTAGCTTCAATTAATCAATTAAAACTTATCTTAGATGTTAGAGATCTCCAAAGTGGCTGATTATAGGTTCTTTTTGTACATGTCAGCTTTGAGGAACGGCTTAATTCCTCAAATTCATCCATTCCCTCTTTATCAACGACAAATAAGAACGAATTTGATATCTCGAATATTTTGAAAGTTATAGGATACGGAACCCTCAGTAATGAGGTCCGACTCGCAGTTGGCCGGCTTTTTGTTCATATGCTGAAAATTTCATTCATCATTAATCGGAATATTTTTTCCTCGTATTTTTTTTGCTAGTGAAATTTTTTTTCTAGCATAGGTAAAATCAAACATATTCCTACCTAACAATAATCGGTTCTTTGATTCAGCCTTGAAATTCTTCTTAAAGTAAAATTAATACTTTGGCTAGCTAGCGTCTTATAAAAATGATGAAGCTTTAAAGAATTTTTGAACTTTAATAAACTCGCTTGTTTTCTTTGTTTTTTTTTTTTTTTTGTTTTAATTTTTATTTATTTATTTATTTATTTATTTTTATTATTATTATGCGAAAGTTTTTTTTCGTTAGTTGATTTTTTTTTTTTTAGTTTTACAAATTTTCTCACTAGTCAAAAGTATTTTCAGTAGTACTTCAATTTGCGATGGTACGCATTTATAAAATGATTTAGATCCACTCTACAATTTGTCGCTTTTTACGGGGCGCTCTATAATATATTATATAATATTATATTAATTATATGTAATATTTTTCAGTCTGTACAATCGCTCTAAGGAAAATGATGGTTTATTAGGCTTATTCGAAAGAAGGAATCCAGTTGTTATTCTTGGTAATCAAGAATTACTTAAATTGGTCATTGTCAAAGATTTTGACCATTTCAGCGATCATAGAGATTTTAGTCTTGGAGAATTTTTCGAAAAAAATCTATTTAGCCAGAAAGGTAAAAAAAACAATTAATACATCTTTATTAAAATTCTTCCAGAACTTAAGTGACTTGATTTAAATTTTTCGTTAAATTGAAGGGTTAGTTTTGTCACAAATATAATAAAACAATAATTTCAATAACTATTTGAATTAATACATCTTCTAATTATAGTTATAAATAATTATATATGAAGCGTTCAACCAAAATTGTTCTATGCAATATCTTCGTCTTTAATAAATATTAAAATTTGAAAATATCTTACTAATGTCCTAATACATAATATTAATTCTCTGTCAGTATTGATTTTATTCATTTGATAATAATACTTAACACAAACACAAGATTAATTTCTTGAATGATAATTTTATGTTATTTTAACCTTGGAATACCAATTGTAGTCAAAATGACGAGCGCTCCTTACGTTCCCAACTCTAGCTTCATAAATGAAGTTATAATGGGGCGGCCCTGTTAATGCCTCAAGCGGCTAGTAATCTTTCAGACAAAAAAGGGAAAGCATTGCCGTCCTTGCGTAATGGCCTATGGGTAAGTTTATTTGAATCAGTATTAGTCATTTTGTCGAAGTGTGGTAGTGCACATAATGGAATTACTTGTTCATCTGATTGATGAATCTTTGGTAATGAAATGATTCCACTCCTCGTCAGTTTGACGAAACTTTGGTAATAAACAAAATTGTCAGACTGAACCCTCATCTAAACCCCTTAAAAAAAGCGACGGATATGCTGTTTTTGTAATTATAAATTACGACGATGACTTACAACTCCTGTGCACAATGCTCTTCGGCGATATGTGGAGAGCTCCAAGTTATTTTGTAACTTTTAAGGAGATAGATGTTGGTTCAAGGTGAAACATTTTTTAATAATAGAAAATAATTTTTAAGAAAAAAAATAAAACCGACTTCAAAAAAATTAAATGCAACAAACAAAATACACTAAAAGGTATAAAATAATTATTATTTTATTTAGTTACAACTAAACGACGAAATATTAACATGAAATTACTTTTTGAAGTCGGTGCCAAACATACACATTTTATGAATCGCACTCGACGGATCTTACTTAGTACATTTGGCGGATACGCTCGCTTATAGGTATAGTTTGTTTGGCACCGACTTCAAAAAGTAATTTCATGTTAATATTTCGTCG
>JALMQS010000030.1:4776747-4804403 GCA_024734495.1 Forficula auricularia | reverse complement strand
TTTTTCTCTTTTTAGTGATGTTATTAATAGTGACTTAATATATATTTTTTATAAAAGATTTAATGTATTATAATTTCGATTATTTGGTCATAAGAATTGGAGATTTACGTTATTTCGTCGTTGATCATATCATCAGAACTTGACTAAATTAATATAGCACCATCCCTAATATACCCACTTTCCAGTAAAATAAGAATCATCGAAATCGGTTTATAAACAAAGAAGTTAGGCCTGAACAAACCTAACAAAAAAGGTCTAATACCAATGAAAAAAAAACGGGACCAATCGGAAGCTAGACTGAACCCATTGCAAAAAAAAATTGCAAAATCTGTTCGCAATTGGAGGAGATATGAGGTAACATAGACACAAAAAAATAAAGTAAAAAAAAAAAAAAATTCAGTCGAATAGAGAACCTCCTCCTTTTTTGAAGTCGGTTAAAAAATTAGGTAAAATTGCAAGGTGGGTTTCATTTAAAATGAAATAAAACAAAAGTGAGTTTAGATTTCGATATATTTCAGGTTGTCAGCCCATCGTCATGAGTCTGAAAACTAATATAAATTAGAAAAAAGTTATTTTTTGTAAATCATGTCATTGCGATATGAAGAATGAGTGAATTGATGTAATCCTTACTTTCAAGTTATGTTTTACTGTGATCATTAATTGTTTAATTTGAGTACCTATTTTCATGTTCAAAATGTGCATTTTGTGAATTCTCAATTTATAAAGGGTTTACTGAAATCCTGATTTTATTTAATTATTTTATATGATATATTTTATTTTATTTTTTATACCTAATGTAACTTACCTAAATAGTTTTATATAATAAATATTTCATTTGTAATGTTTGTTTTAATGTTTTCTTCAATGGTATCTTTTTTGAAGCGATCTAAGTTATCTCCTTTTTTTAATTGGTTGAATTCTTGCTGTTTTCCAGCTCTCTGGAAATGAGCCAGTGGTATAAGGTGAAAGTTTGAAAATTTGAGAGAATAGGAGCAAGTTCAGGCGCGCGCAATTTTGATTATACTGGTGGAATGTTGTCTGGGCCAGCGCGGTTGAATTAACATTTAGGTTTTTTATTACTTTTAATATTTTTGGTATTCTGAATTTAATATCCGACATAATATTGGTGCTAGGGTATAGGCGGGGGGTCAAGTCCCTTGTCGTCTAAGGTGGCATTGGTCGCGAAGAATGAAGCGAATGCTTCAGCTTTAGAGGGCGTCGGTGGCTATTGAGCCGCTGGAAAGATTGCTGGGAAACGAAGATTTGGAGGAGTTGGTAGTTAATTTCCTCGTGATGCCAGAATCGATTTTTATTAGCTGGGCATGCTGATAATCGGTCAGCCCATTTTTCATCTAGAGACTTTTGGTTTCATTAATAATTTTGTTACACTGGTTACGAGATTTTGAAAAGGCAATCTGTTTGATGTCCGTTTGCAGGAAAGCTATTCGTTGAATGCTTTATTTTTTTCACGAACAGCTTCTGCACATCGTTTGTTGAACCAGGGCTTTGAATAATTTTTCTTATTTACATAGGGAACACACTGTTCAATGCCCATCTGAATTACTTTCAAATAAGAAGAAGCACATTCAGAAGCATTTTTATTTTTTAATGCATCATTCCACGGGAATTGTCCAAAGAAGCTACGCATCTCATCGAAGTTGGCTCTATTAAATAGCCATATTTTTTTTTAATTTGTTGGCTCTTAGTTTAGAGAAGTTGAAAGGAACATTAATTTTTATCAGAGAGTGGTCGGATTTATTCAGAGGGGCGGATATAGAGAATGTGAATGTCGATGGGTCAGTTGTCAGGAATAGATAAAGAAGATACGCTGTGTGTTTGGGATTGTCAGGTATTCTAGTAGGAGCCAGTCAATGATTTGAGTGAGATTGCAGGCTATAGAGAAATCATAGGCTTCGCGACCAGCGCGCGTGTTGGAGCTGGAATGGCCAAATCCAATCCTTATTATGGACATTGAAATCACCAAGAAAAGAAATTTCTTGAATTAAAATTGTGATTGAATTTGGTCGCAACATTTACTGTGGAGATAGTTGAAAAATTTGAAAATTTCGAATCATTAGGGACCTATATATTGTACAGAGAAATCTGGAAGATGAATTTGAGGAAATTTTAAGCCATAACGTATCGAATTTATCTGATTCCAAAGAGGAAAAACGCTGACAGGGACATCGTCACGAACGTAGCAGCAGACACCATTATAGCGACGAAACATGGTGAGAATATATATTTGCGAAATTGAAGATCAGGGGCGTTAGATTTATGGATCAATTTGGGTCTCGCTAAGGGCTAGAATAGAGGGTTGGTCGTTTTCAAGATGCTGGAATACAGAGGCTTTATTACTAAAGAGACTGCGGATGTTTGTATAATGCAGGGTTAGCGTGACATGATAGAGGGGTGGGTGGATTATTTGATGTGGTAGTCAGAAATACATTAGAATAGAATAGAAATCGGTATCACAAGTTAGACAAAGAAAGAAATCATCAATAGCTAATGATGAAATCCAATTAACTCAGGCTATCACTTGAGCAGTGGTAATTCTCCGATTCGATAATTAATTAATTAATTATCTCCCACTTAATTATTATGTTGAATCTGTGGAGAAAGAAATTGTATATTATTTGCTTAATAACTACTTCTAGAATGATACTAGTGTTAATAATAGATATATTATAAATTAAGAGTTAAGATAATAATTAACATTTACTTAATTACTAGCTTTTATAATAGATATATTATAAATTATAGGTTAAGATAATATTTAAAATTTAAAATAAGATGTTAGTTGAAATTATTATAGAATTATTATAGAACAATTAAGATTTAAAAAACCGTGCACAATATTAATAATAGTTGTAAGAAAAAAAGAAAAAAGCAAAAATTATAATTTAGAAAATAATTAAAAGTAAAAAGAAACAACATGCAATAATGAATAAATAATATTATTATTAAAATTATTTTTACTTTAGTACATTTGGCGGATACGCTCGCTATAGGTATAGTTTGTTTGGCACTGACTTCAAAAAGTAATTTACAAGCTAATATTTCGTCGTTAGAAGGGAATTAAATAAGATAATAATTATTTTATACCTTTTAGTGTGGTTTATTTGTTGCATTTAATTTTTTGAAGTCGGTTTTTATTTTTTTCTTAAAATTGTTTTTATTTTTCTTTAGCATGTTATTAATAGTGACTTAATATATATTTTATAAAGATTTAATGTATTATAATTTCGATTATTTGGTCATAAGAATTGGAGATTTACGTTATTTCTGTCGTTGATCATATCACTGCAACTTGACTAAATTAATATAGCAACAACTTAATATACTACTTTCCAAAATAAGAATTATCGAAATCGGTTTATAAACAAAGAAGTTAGGCTCGAACAAACCTAACAAAAGGTCGACAATTAAGAAAAAATGGGATCAATTTGTTGGATTTAACCACAAAAAATTAAAAATTACTGCAATGGAGAGATATACAGGCAACATAGACACAAAAATAAAGTAAAAAAATTCAGTCGAATAGAGAACCTCCTCCTTTTTGAAGTCGGCGTTAAAAATTAGGTAAAATTGCAAGGTGGGTTTGATGAAATGAATAAAACAAAGTGAGTTTAGATTTGATATTTTAGGTTGCCAACACGTCGTGAGTTCGAATCAATATAAATTAGAAAAAGTTATTTTTAAATTATGTCATTATGATACAATAATATTAATTGATAACTTTACGTTATGTTTTACTATCATAATGTTGGATGAGTATCGAGCTATGCTAGATAAAATGTGATGAATTTCACCAGAAGGCTTACGAAATCTTGATTTTAGCTGGATTTATTTTATATATTTTATTTTATTTTTATACTCTAATGCACTTACCTAAATATTAGTTTTATATAATAAATATTTCATTTGTAATGTTTGTTTAATGTTTCTTCAATGGTATCTTTTGAAGCGATCTAAGTTTGCAAGTAGTCAAAATGATTTAGCGTTTGATATCTAATGCATTGTTGACGCATTGGTATTCCAGGTTAAAATACTTCTAATTTAAAATTAAAGTTTTTGCTAGAGAGTAGCAGAGATATATTGAAGGAGACACAAGAGTGTGTTCTCGCTGAAATTAGTTCTTCATCAGTCTATTACAATGGATTCACAGGAATTAATTTATGAATGAAAGGTTAAAATCTTTCATGTCATCTTTCATCACCACATGAAAGATTTTAACCTTTCATTCATAAATTAATTCCTGTGAATCCATTGTAATAGACGATGAAAGAGGTCAAAGCCCTCGAAACTATAGTCTCGTTATAAATAAATAAAATTTATAATTCCAGCAGAAGACACACACTCTTTTATTGTCTCCTTCAATACTTAATTTAGTTCATTTAAAGCTGACAAAAATAAAAGATTATTCAAGACTAGCAAGACTAGGGTGTGTCTTGTATATCTATCTCTTTCTAATCCACTTTCTGCTATAGCAGCGTATTCGACTTCTATATCGGTTTATATGATACAAATTCTACGTCTTTGTTTTTATGAAAATTTTTCGGAACATAGGCCAAGCAAATCTACTTTGCAAAAGTTCAAGCTCTCCATCTCCTGAGAGCACACAAAATATCACTTATAAATAGATATCTTTTTTTTTCTTTTTTTTTTTTTTTTTTTTTTGAGAAGACTTCTGTTTATGAGCCATATCTTTTAAAATTTTCATAAATTCGTGCTTGTTTAATGAATTTACATCATTGCAAATTTTTTTATCATTTTTGACTTTGAAATTCGAAAAAATTTACATTTAAGGGATCCCACTTTTAAAAGAGAATCGGGAATAGTTTTTCTTTAAATCGTTTTTTTTCCTTCAATCAGATAGTGGTACAAATTATTAATTTGGATGATGAATTAATCTACAATTATGTTTGTTTATTTAATTAATATATGTAATTATGATATAAATTTTCAAGGGCTACGATGGAAAAATATGCGGTCTACATTAAGTCCTGCGTTCACTGCTAGTAAACAGCGCTATATGTTTGACTTAATCGATAAATGCGCTCAACAGACTGATTTATTTTTGCAAAGGGAATTTGAGAAACAAAAAAGCTCAGGCCAGAAAGGTTGGTCTACTTTAAATCCATATAATATGCTAGTGGTGTAACTAGAAACGCTGGATTTGTATAGCTAATTTTAATAGATTTTAAGCAAATGAAATTTAATTTAGGACCGCTAATAAAAATAAATAAGTTTAAATTTTTTTAAATAAGTTTCTATTTTTTTTTTCTATATATATATATTATTAAATTTTTTGGAAATATTAAAATAGACAAGTATTGTTAGTGATAAAACAAATTACTTTTGTAAATGTTTAGTTTTATTTAGTCTCGGATACTAAATTCCATTTAGCCAGGTCCTATCTACTCTGATACTTTATTCGTGTGTTAATAGTATTAGTGCGAGATTTTAGCCAGTCACATTTTTGCTCTGAGGGAAGCTCGAACGCAGGTGCACTCCTGCTTCTGAGGCAACCCGGCTACCAAATTTTACTTATGTAATAAAAGGGCAGAGCTTGTATGTTGATATATATATTTATAAATTTAATACAATTCTCATCTGTTTGATTCTTTGGGGAATCGAAACAGATGAATTTTGTTCAGTTTTTCAATAATAAATTTTATTTAGAACGTGTTTATATGTCAACATTTAAATGAAAGCAAAAGTTAAAACTTTTATCGGTCACTGCCTATTTTGGTGCACTTGGGACCAGACTCTGATAGTGAACCAAGGATTAAAAAGATACAGGACCCAGCCGGGTATGATCCGACATCTTCTGCGTTAAGCCCGCAAATGCCTTCTCCATTTAGGCGATGGATCTTGGTTCACTATCAAAACGAGTCTACAATGCGCAAAATAATTATTTTCGGATACTTTCGCTTTCATTTAAATGTTAACATATATATATATATATTATCACTCTATAACAGAGACTCTCAACCTTTTTCTTCAATGAATCCCTTCTGCAATTTTGTAGTACGCATTTACCCCTTTTCAGAATTCTCTAACTCAAAAAATAATATGCTTTTAATTTTGAAATTACAAAGTATCATATTTTAATTTAGAGAGAAAGATGACTAATATTCACCTAATGAGAAAGCTGAAGTTATTTTTTTCCAGTTCATTACGGTAGTTGTTTCGCCACAATACCAGCAAAAAGTTAATGCTCAAGTATATAGAACAGTCAATAAGGATTCATAGTTCATAAGGCAACACTTTTTGCTGTTTTTGTACCAAATCTAGCCAATCCCGTGCTCGTTTGGCTTTGGCAACATTGAAAGAGAATGAATATTTTTATATGACATTAAAATGACAGATAAAATGAATGATAAAATACATTTTTAAAGGTCGATTTATTAATCAAAAAGTTCTAAATAAACGATTCAAAGCTGTTGCGAAAACAGTAATGAATGAGGAAAAAAACGAAAAAAAAATATTATTGCTAAGAGTGCTAATGTAGGTACCCGAATAATTGAAGTGGGCGAGTTGGCGGATAATCTAACCTGTTGTCACTGTCAGAAAGATATTTTTTTAAAGTATTGTTGATGAAAATAGTGAGTTTGAATTCTATTTTTGAATAAAATGTCAAGATTGCTATACATTAACTCATGTCAGTACTGGAAAGAAACATACATTTTGGGTGGTTAGTTTTTGTATTTTTAAACTTCTAGGGGTCCGCTGATTATGTGTACAAAATTTGGTTGAGGTTTGCTAAAATGGCCTAGATTTCGCCCCCCCCCCACCATTAATTTTTTTATTGAAAAAAATATTTTTCATTATTATAGGTTTATTTTATTGTATATTTCATTTTTTCTTGTTTTTTTTTTAGTTTGAAAAGATTATAATTTTAAATTTTAACCCTGTATGGTAAAGTAAAAAATGGCCTACCCATATCCAGAAAAAAAAATTAAACTTATATTCTTTAAAGAAGTGAACTAATAATAATAAAAATAATAATATTTTCAAAAATTTCTATAAATATCGTTTTGTTATTTTTTAACAAATGTAATCAACGCCTACGTTACATCTTATGAAAATTATAATTTTGAAAAAAATCTAGCGCACGCGCGCTTTCTACTTTACTCCCTCTTTCGCTGGTTTAATAATGCGCTGTTGTCAAAATGTTTTTAGTGAGAATTTTTTTATATACATTTTCATTATTTATTCCTTATTATCTCAGAAACTGTGTTGTAACTATGAATGAACTTGTCTTAAAATATGTATTGGTTATTGTTTAATGTTGGTTTAGTTTTTTATAAAAATTGTACGAAGGGTTTCTTAATTATAATTAAATATGTATGTAAACTTTCCGATATCCCGTATAGTGCAATGCTAAAGAGCCCGAAAAAATCGATTTTTGAAATTAAATATCTCCGGAACTGTATTGTTAATCAATTTCGTTTTGCCACCAATCGATGCACAAGTATTTCAATAATAATATATCTAAATTTCAGAAAAATCCTACGAAAACGCATTTGGCGGAACAACTACCTTAAAACTTTTGAAATTTGTACGCAGATTAATCCTTGAAATAAAATAGTAAAATTCCCCCTTAGTGGGGAATGCCTCCCCGGTTGAGAAGCCCTGCTCAATAAGTACTTAGCCAAGTGAGTTTATGTGTTATTAATGATATAGGTATATATTTATAATTACGTTTTATTAGGTCGCCTGACAGATTATGATAAAATCCTAGTCCGTGCTTATAAATATTTATAATTTATCAATCGTTTTTTTCTGATCAAAATATTTCAATTAAATGAAAAATACCGATTCCACAATTAAAAACCTATAGTCACAGAGCTATTTCCCGCTTAATCCAAGAGTAGTGACACTTTTAACTTAGGGTATTACACCAACCCAATCTATTGATTAGTTATGCCACTGTATAAAGCAATTTTTGAAAAAGGAGGGATTTCTCCCGAAATGTTTGAGCTATTAATAAACGTTTTTATGATTGTTATAGAAAAATAAGAATATTTACATGCTACATTTTCAGAAATCATGATTAAACAAGAAATGAAGGAATTTTTTACCAGATTCGCAAATGACGCAATTGCAACTTCCGTCTTTGGGATCGAAATCGATTCCCTGGCTGATCCTCAAAATGAATTTTTTTTAATGGGAAAAGATATAATTGATCTAACTAGCGGAATTCGAAAGATAAAAACCTTCTTTTCAATATTTAATCCATTTTTATTGAAGGTACTTTATGATTTTTTCTCAATCCTTAGAAAATTTTATCAAATCTATTCTCAGATGGTTTTATTATGATCATTTACTATTATAATCCGCTTAATCGCGTCGACGGCGTAATCTGCCCGATTGGCCAAAAAGATCCAATGGAGGTCACTGATTGACCGTGCTTAGGCATTGCGTTAAATAAATACGAGGAAGTTCAAAAATAATTTAAAATCTAAAATTTTCAAACAAAATAGTTTTTGGAATTTTTTTTTTTTATTTCTGTTCTAAACTCTACCAGCATACGAAATTTCATGATAGAATGATAATGATTAGAAGGAAATTAGCTATTTTCTCAGGTCCATATCGCTGAATCTATATATGCATTATTATTGAAATTTGGTACTCTCTACTAGACCGATTACAAATTGCATGTGTATAATTTCAGCTCTCTGTCCCAAATGGATTCTGAGCTGCAGGGGGGTCAAAAGTGGCTCGAAATTGTTCGTGTAAATAGCATACAGCGTGGAGTAGGACCTATGCTCAAACTTAGCCTGCGCACTCTGTGCGCTATGATAGATAGATATTTTTGGGGTTGCATGCATTGCACCCCCGGAGCACCCCTATCCCCGCACCACAGAGGCTTTATTTATGTTAATATTTTTTTTGTTGTATATTTAGTTATAAAAATCTTGTTTTTGTGAAAGAATTTGACTTCAAGATATTTACGTTTCAATGTTCCTTGACTCTTTAAATTCTTTTTTATTTATCTTTTTGTAAAATTTTCAATTTTTTAGGTGTTTTTCAAAGGGGAACTTATCAGTCCGGTAGCAATGAAATATTTTAGAGAAATTATTGAATATAACTTAGAAAAACGACGGAAAGAGAAAATTGTGAGACCCGATATGATTAATCTTTTAATGGAAGCACAAGCAAATAAAAATAATTTAGCAGGTAATATTTGTTTTATATGATTAATTTAATGATTAATGAAGATATATATTAATGAATACAAAAAACTAACTTTTTTCGATCTTAGAAAAGGTAACACTGGAATTTTGTGAAATTCAAACTCTAAACAAAGGGTTGAAAATTGTATAATATTTATTTTAAGCCAGCTGAAATGGAGACTTGGAATTTAAGCTAAAAGTTATCTTTTAGTAAAGGACTAGCTGCAAGGCATGCCTTAGGCAGGCCTCTTGCTAGTTAGGAACCCCACCCCCACACCCCACTCCCTCTATAGGAATTATTTCCAACAAACCAATTCTTATTTAATTGGTTTATCCCTATGATTTTTCAAGACTGGTACTCCCTTTTCCCGCTTCTATTTTTCCAGAGTCTCAAAATCTTCAATCCTTCTGAGCCCGCTTTCCTAAATAGCTTCAAATACGACTCTGGGATATCCCTTTTTCTTGAACCATCATGACCCTTATTATTTATCATTAAAAAGAAATTCAAAAACAAAGTTGTCAAAAGGAAAAATTACTAAATCAAAAAGGCTCTTAAAAGATTCACTAATTTAAGATCTCATTAAAATTTTCAACCCACTTGAACCACTCTTAGTTTGATTTTAAGCAAATGCTAAAGTGTTTCTAATAAAATCATATCTTTAATTTAGCAGAGTTGACAGATGAAGATATTTGTTCTCAAGCAATTTTATTCTTCATTGCTGGATTTGAAACCGTTTCCTCAACCTTATCACTAGCAGTTCATCAACTAGCTGAATTTCCAGAAATTCAAGAGAAGTTAGCACAAGAGATCGATAGTAAATTAAAAGAGAACAATGGAGTTATCACTTATGATGTTCTTATGCAAGATATGCCCTATTTGGATATGGTGCTAAATGGTAAATGCAGTTTTGATTTCCTAACACAAATCAAATTTAAAATTTTTAAAAGTGCGAATTTTTATATTTATAAATTCTTTTTGTGAGTAATAGTAGAAATTATATATATATATATATATATTCTACTATATATACAGGTTGTCGTATCACAACGATAAACCATGTGAACAGGAGATAGGCCAGTTTATAACTTGATCCAGAATCCAAAAAAAATTTTTTTAAGAAAAGTCATAGTTTTCAGTTTTGGGTATTTTTGAAAATGATAAAAATTGCTACCCTGCCTAAATGCCAAGATGCTGTGGCTACAAATATACATATTTTATTATTCTAATTTTGTTACGAAATCCTAAATAATCCTGCTATTGACGAGAATTAAAAAATAAAACATAAGTATTACACTTTTGAAAATAAAAAAAATATTTTTGCCGGACATTGTTTTAAAAAATTTTCTCAACTAGCTTTGAATCATCTTTAATTTAAAAAAAAGTCTAGTAAACTACCATAATAAGAGATTATTTAAAAAAATGGCCCATTTAGTCGAGATTTCAAAATGGTACATTACTTTACTTCCTTCTTTAGAAACAAAAATATTGATATTTTTTGGCAAAATTATCTAATTTAATACTATATTTTGATAGTGTTTTTATTTAATATGTTAATCAATTATGTCGCATCTTGAATGAACTAATCTTTGGCTATTATAGACATTAATGCTATAAAAGCTATTAATAATACTATAATAGCCAAAGGTGGATTCAATTAAAATATGCGACATAATTGATTAACATATTAAATAAAAAAACACTATCAAAATATAGTATTAAATTAGATAATTTTGCCAAAAAAATATCAATATTTTGTTGAGGAAGTACAAAGTACTATACCATTTTGAAATCTCGGCGGAAGCCATTTTTTAAATAATTGCCAAGGTAGACACTAGACATTTTTAATTAAAGATGATTCAAAATTTTTTTTAATACTGAAATCACATTTCAAAAATATATTTTTTTTTTCCAAAAATTAGCTGTTTTCTATTGTTCTATTACCCCAAATTATAAATTCAATCGGCAAAATTTTCACTCCCAAAATTTTGCGTAACAAAAATTAGAATAATAAAATATGTAAATTTGTAGCCACAGCATCATGATATTTAGGGCAGGGTAGCGATTTTTACCATTTTCAAAAAAATGCCTATAACTCGAAAACTATGAGACTTTTGTTAAAAATTTTTTTTTAGATTCTGGACTGCCTCACTCACGGTCTATCGTTGTGATACGGGACACCCTGTATATATATGGTAGTACATCATGTCTTAGGACTATTCTTAGAAACCAGTTATTACAAGCTAAAAATCGGCTTATTTTAATTAAGTCTCTTAATATTTTCTTGAGTTATGGGAAGGATAACGAATCCAATTGTTGAGAGTTAACTTAAAAAGCAGGTACAATGTTGAATTTTTGCTAAACAGTAGTTAACTAGTATCATAAATTCTATGATATAAATACGTAAGATGATTTCGTTCTGTGTGCAAAACAACTGTTAATCATTGTAAATTATGGTTATAGTTTACCTTTGAGAACGTGAAGGGATGCTAGCAGAGAGTATTTAATGCTATTTCTTCGTCAGATATTTTATGATAATTAGGCTAGTTTTTCAACAGCCATTATAGAATTTTTCTGCTTACCATTTTGACCAACTGTTGACTAAGAGACAAATCTAAGCTTTCTCAGATAATTCGTTGGATAAGAGATCAGCTAAAAGTAAAGAAAATTTTGAATATTTAAAATAATAAAATACTAGGTGGATTTCACAAAAATAAAAGTTCAGATGCTTGTTTAGCACGACTATATATATTTCGGGGTATAAGCCCATCTTCAGGAGTTCACAAAAGACACTGAAGATGGGCTTATACCCCGAAATATATATATATATAAAGTCGTGCTAAAAAGCATCTGCTCTTTTATTTATGTGAAACCTACCTAGTATTTTATATTTTAAATTTTAAGAAGTTTCAAAAAATTTTCAAAATTTTCTTTACTTTATTTAAAATGTTTCACCAAGAACCCACACCATTCTCCCTTAACAAAAAAGAGATCAGCTGTTGATTTTTTTATATTAAACTCTTTTCGTATTTTGTTGAAAGAAACTCAGCGAAGAATTCCTGCCCTTGCTTTTACTGATCGGGTTTGTACAAAACCTTATACATTTCCATCCAGTGGAAAAAGGCCAGAATACAAAATAAAAACCGGTGAACAAGTTTGGATTCCTATTAATGGCTTTCATCACGATAAGGATTATTTTCCCAATCCTGAACAACTTATTCCCGAACGTTGGAGTGATGAATCCCAACATGATCTTAACGCATTTATGCCTTTCGGACTCGGTCCACGAATCTGCATAGGTAACCAACTTTAAGTTCATTATTCAATACAATTTCCAATTTATTTCCATATTATTTTACTTATTTAATTTGTCAATTTATGGAATATTTCAGCCAACCGATTCGCCCGAATGGAAACCAAATTGGCTCTGATTCATGTATTAAAAAATTCTAAAGTGGTTTTTATTGAAGAAACAGAAAACCCTATTCATTTTACCTTTGTGGGGGTGACCTCTGTAAATAAACATGGATTTTGGCTAGGATTCAAGCCAAGACATTAATTTTGCATTTGATTTCCATTTTTTTTAATTAATAATCCAATTTACTAATACAAATGATTTTTAATTTTTTGCTACCAAATTGATTGAAAGTTTCCATCTCATAAATCCTTTTCTATATTTCTGAAGCCGGAGTGAATCATCTTCATTTTTATTAAAATCTAATTTATACTTATCGCAAACTAATTATAAAAATGTAAAAACCAATAATTAAATAAAACAAAAAGTTATGACTTATTCACTTATCGCGAGTAAGTATATAATATATAATATTCTGTCTTTCAGTTAAAGTATTTTTACATATTGTTTTCCTTTCAGCCGTGATAATTTCTTCATTAATACAAATTTGTTTAGTCTTTTAATAAAATAAAAATGTAAAATATGATTTTTAAATTCTATGTTTAGATTCTTTATTAGTGATTATTCTATATAATATGTTATTTACTTGTCAGGGGTGTCCAACTATTTGACTTAGACGGGCCACATTTGAAGAAAAATATTGTCTAGGACCGCGGATAAAATATTATAATTCTATTGATATTTGTTATTCAAAAAAGATAGTTAATAATGTAGAAATAAGAACTTTATTTTTTTTAGCTCATAGTGAGCTTCTAATTTTACTTTTCGTAAATTTTATACTTGAAAATTGCTTCTCGTATATGTAAATACATACCTACATACTTACAAAAAGTGATAACATGTATTAGTATTTATTTATATTTTTTTCTGGCTAGATAATTAATATAAAATTCTAATAAAGAGACAATATTCAATTTTTCTTTGAGTATCTAATTGTTTTTCTAGAACATTCAATCAGAAAGAAAATTTATTTCTAATGAAAATGAAGCCGAAAACAGAACAAAATGATGATTATTTTTTCGGAAATCTTGAAATCTAGTTCCAGATTCAAAATTTAAAATTACCACTTTCATTTTTTCTAAAACTTCACAGTAGATATTCAGATTTCTTTTTTAGAGAAAAAAAAATTATCAGGCCAAATTGTTGTGTGTTTTCCAGTATCTACAAATAAATCTCAGTGTTTTAAGGAATTTTATGACTTTATATTGGGCACGGGTTGATCAGACCTGCTTTAAATCGAATGGGAATAAAGAATGATAATTTATTTTTTAAAAGGGTCACGGATATAATAATCTCTGACTATCCATTATCTATTTACATGTAAGAACACGCAAAGATCTAAAAGACAAATCCTAAGAAGTTTTAGTATAGGAGAGAAATTATCAATTAATTGTGATTGTTCTAGAAAATCCCAATTTCTTGTCTCCTTGTGCTAGAATGATTTTTTTTTTTTAATGCAATCGAATACAAGAAGGGGCGCACCACTAAAGAAGCAGCCCCTATGGATCTCGAAAGACCCTTGCATTACCGAAGAGAATGGAAAGTTGATTAAGTGAGAGGGTGGAGACGTAGGTGTTTATAATATAACTATAGACTTGGTTAGTGTCGTAGCATATAAATATTACTGAAATAAAAAATATTTTAGAAAATGAAAATATGAGAAGAAGAATAATTTTTAAATATTCAAAACTTCATTATTTTTTTTTATCTTATATAGTTGAGCATATAATTTTGCTTTTAGTGAATTTTATTCTTGAAAAAAGCTTCACATGTACATTCATATTTCGAAAAAGGGATAAATATATCTCTACATATAAATCTCAACGTTTTAAGGAATTTAATGATTTTATGTTGGGCCACACTCATTGAAATGCTGGGCAGCATGCGGCCCGTGGGGCAAGGGTTGGACAGCCCTCACTTAGATGGTAGTTAATATTGTTGATAAAAAATTTTCCTTTCTTAATTAGAAAATTTCTGACGTTTAGACAAGAAATAATCTATTAGTGAAAAATATACAATCATTAGATACTTTAGTTTTTACTTTATCCAATGCGAAGCATGGGAGAAAGTATTGGAATCGCTCTCGCGGCAAGCGCGACTTCAAAGGGTCCTCAGGTAAAGAGTACGGAACCCATAGACTCAATTAAGGTCACAAATTGAAGTATTCAATGAGATTGAATTTTAGCACGTGACGGTTTTGCCAAAAATTACCTGGAATCTCGTCGAGAGGCCAAAAAGTGCCATTTTTTTGGAAGTGCGTGGGGATGGATGGATGGATGTGTGTGTGTGTGTGTGTGTGTTATCGTTTTTTTCGTCCACGATTTTTTCCACACCTTTACGCTGATTGAAATGAAATTGAAAACCTACCATTATTTTAACAAAATTAAGCGCTGATTAGTTTTTGGTACATATCGGTCCACAAATATTAGTACTTTATTTCAGTACTTTTTTAGTTTTTTCTAAATATCTTGAAAATGACTTAACTAATTTTGATGAAATTTAATATCCTAATTAAGTACCTTGGGGACCATAAAAAAGGTTAAATAAAGTTTTTAGTAAAATCATATTTTAAAGTACTTTACGCTATAGTAAAATAGAACTTTTTTTAATTTAGAATTCTTTAAAATTTATTCATTTCATCGTTTTAATATAGCTCATTTAACCTAACTTAAGTAAGAATGGTTAGGCTTCTCGCTGTGAAATGGTAAAAATTTGGGAGGAAATTTTATAAGTAACCATAGCAACCGCGTTGTTTTCTTATCCGTTACCATTGCTGACGACATGGAGGAATCGACTTAAAATCAAAAATAGCTATTGATTCACATCTAGTACTTGAGGAATAACCATTCTATATTGGATTTTTGACGTTTCGGTTTTTATTGGTAACCATTGCTGAAGACATAGAGGAATCGAGTTAAAATCAAAAATAGCGATTGATTCTCATCTAGTACTTGAGGAATAACCATTCTATATTGGATTTTTGAGGTTTCGGTTTTTATTGGTAACCATTGCTGAAGACATGAAGGAATCGACTTAAAATCAAAGATAGCGATTGATTCTCATCTAGTACTTGAGGAATAATCATTCTATATTGGAATTTTGACGTTTCGGTTTTTATTGGTAACCATTGCTTAAGACATGGAGGAACTTGAGTTGTTTACCAAAAAAGAATTTAGTCTTTTTGATTTTAAGTCGATTCTTCCACGTTTTCAGTAGAGGTTGCCATTAATAGTCAAAACATCAAAAATGAAATGCAATAAGGTTATTCCTCTAGTATTAGATAAGAATCGATCGTTAGTTTTGATTTTAAGTCGATTCCTCCATGTCCTCAGCAATGGTTACCAATAATAATCGAAGGGTCAAAAATCTAAGGTAGAATTATTATTCCTCAAGTATTAGATGAAAATCAATCGCTATTTTTGATTTTAAGTCGATTCCTCCATGTCTTAAGCAATGATTATCAATAATAACCGAAATGTCAAAAATCCAATGTAGAATTGTTATTCCTCGACTGTTAAATGAGAATCGATCATTATTTTTGAATTAAAGTCAACATGAAGTGCAAATTGCAAGTGATATCTGATTTATATAAAGGAATAAACATATTAATATTTCAAATGAATTTGGATAAAGTTTAGCAACGATCCGTTGCAGTTTATTTGTTTAGAAAATGAATAATTTTAATTACATCTAGAAAATCATAGATCAAAGATGGTGTCATCTATTAAATCCGATGGAGTGGAATATTTTTAATTATATGTCAGACGGGTTTGCATATGTCAGAGAGGTTCGTATCCCGCAGGTGAGCCAGGTGGCCCGGATTGCTGTTACTGGCACTCGGGTTCGATTCCCGAGGGGGTGAAAAACAACCCCTCTGACATATAATTAAAAATATTCCACTCCATCGGATTTAATAGATGACACCATCTTTGATCTATGATTTTCTAGTAAATTTGAATCTATTACCATCGGCAAATTAATATCTTTCACTTTAATTACATCGCTAAAGGGTTAGATTCACCTTATGAACCCCAGTTCCAAAAAGCTATCCTTCGAAGTAAAGCCAGTCTGCCATTTATTACAAAAATTGTAAGTCAATGATTTATTTCTTCATCTCTTAATTTTGGGATTATAAAATTAAACATACATTTTGGCTAGTTAAAAATAATATTAAAACAAAAAGAGTCTAATCGTCCGTTTTAGGGTTTAATTATGCTAATACTGCACTTTATATTTATTTATATCGGGTGTACATAAGCAGTGCACTACATTACACTACTCTTGTTCATTTCCATAATCTTTATGACTTCTGGCCCACTGATTAAAGTAACTAGAACCTACCCCAGTCCTCATGTTCTCAAGTAAACCTCTTCATTTCTTCTAATAGTGAAATTTAAGAGGGTCAAACCAGCTTTCGGGCGGCATACATACAACAGCGGTGATTAAATTGTACACATGTAAATACCAAATTTAATGCTGGATATTAGATAATATTTTCTAAACGCCTGATGTTCTGCAACCCGCAGCATAGGGTGAATTTTTGTTTCAGGAGTTACGCTGCTTGTCTGGTTTGTATCGATATCCTAATCTTTTAATACGTAAAATTCTGCTCGTATCTTCTTTTTAATATAAGTGTTTTGCTTTTGGTTTCATAATCATTGAAATATTTCAAGATAAAACTATTTAATTGATTGTGATATCTAAGGCTACACTTGAATAAAAAATTTGGCGTGCCATACACATGATCCTCTCATATGTTTATACAATTTTAATTTCATTACAAAATAAATAAATATGTAAATTTCTGAAAAAATACATGTCAAAGCTTTATGGAATTTCCCAAAAAGTTTTTTTTTTTTTTTTAATTATTTCTGTGTATATCTTTATGTAGTTGTAGTAGCTTGAATCTTAAATATTCAATCGTAACTATCTAAAAATTATAATGTAACAACAAAATTTAAAGACATGAATTATTTTTAGAAAAATGTCAAGAGTTCCAAATTTTGATCAAAATTTAATGCTCTTAATCGCAATCTATAAATAACTTATATGCAATTTAATTTTGATCTTCTCATTGGGTTTCGACTTCTCTTAAACCAAGATAGGATTAAAAAAATAGTTACTATAACTTTAAATATACATTTTACAAGGTTCGCTATTTTTTAAGACCTGATTTCGATTTTTTGTCGAAATAGTTAGTCATTTTTAAGGACATACCTATCACTATCTAGTGTAAAAATGTATGGCCAGGTCGATCTACATATAAAGAGAAAAATATATATTTAAAATTTTTGTTTTTATTTCACTTTAGAAACAGGGTTATTTTTTAATTATTTATTAATATAAATATTTTTTTTTTTTGCTAAAAATGCGAAATTAAAATTTTGGAGTAGAATATCGGTATTACTGTTGGACTAAAGCAGGCTTGTCCGACCCGCGGGCCGCATGCTGCCAAAAACGGCTATCAATGTGGCCTGACAAAAAATCGCATACTTACAAACTTTATGAGATTGCAACAAGTGATATTACTAAAAATACAATAATTTTAACTTGTTATTAATTTATGGGTAATTAATTTTTTTAAAGAGTCGACAAATTATTAGTCATAACGTTCTAATAAATGTTTTTCTAATAGTATCAATTAGTATTATGAAACTTTTCATATGATAACTTTAACCTCTTTTTTATTTGCCTAGTATAATAATTACTTACTTATTTGACAAGTTTTCAGAAGTTGTCATTAATTTTACTTCATTCTTTTAAAAATCCGCGCAGATAATTTTACGTCTGAGCAGTTGAGTATGTACATTTTCTAAGTAAACATAAACACCAAGATATATGAGCCGTTTATTTTGAAAGTGGTCTAAGTCCAATTTTGCAAAAAATGAGTTAATGTCAGTTTCAGTTAGACATAGATATCTTCTTTTTATATTTATAATAATTCAGTCAATGGAGTACAATATCCTCATGAATTCATCAAAATAAAATCATCGAAATATATATAAATATATGGATTTATAAAAATATAAATACAAATATCTCGAAATAACAAACAATGGACTTAGACCACTTTCAAAATAAACAGCTCATATATAGAATTAATAAGGTATCGAGTTAACGAACTAGGAAACTAACGCATTCTGGAAGCTTAGCTTTATTGTGGATCCAATGACGTCACGCATAAAGGCAAACTCTTTAGCCTCTCTCCGCCTGCTTATTAAAATATACGTCGGTGGAGTCAGAATCTCAAGAGCCAATAGAAAAATATAGATAGGAAAACAATGTGATCGCATTACCTCCGCCTAAACAGATAATAATATTTATTATAAAGTTAGTATTAAATCATACTCTCGTGAGAGCGAACGAGTTTTTTTTCGATCAACCGATGCTGTGTTTGTTTACAAAATGATTGACATTTTTGCGTTGACATGGTTAGATTACGTTTTTATTTTAGGGGGACTCCTTGTTGCAATATATTTTTACTTAACAAAAGATTTTGGTTATTTCGAGAAAAAAGGTATTCCTTATGAAAAACCCTATCCCCTTTTTGGATCGATGGGGAAAATCCTTTTTAAAAAAGTAGATTTGTATGGATTTAATGAAAGGTAAGTTTGTGAAAGTTGTTATTTGCTAATTTGTTGTAATTGTAATTGTTTATTGTTTATTAATTTGTTGTAATTAAATTTGTATTGATGCCTGATTGACCTAGCCATTGAGGACTTACTTGTGCCTCTAAGCTGGTCGAGAAATAAAAATTGATTTATTTACTTCATTAAAGTTGTTTTTCTTTTTTGAGAGTTTCTGTATTTTCCCTATCTCTCGGTGATTGATTACGCGACTTCAAATTGCCGGGCAAAGAGAGGCGAATTTTATTGAATTAAAACTTTTCTATATTTTTGTTTTTCTTTTTTATAAATGAAACATCATTTTGAAGTATGATTTTATTTTTGTTTGTTTGAATTCCAATAAAACTCGATGAAAGTTTGTTCTGGTACCAAAAAATTTATATTTTAAATATTAATAATTATTAGATTACTAGTTACAAAATTTATTGATTAAAATGGAGAAAATAAGACAAAAATCGAATTTTCACATAAATAATTGTAGGAAATTAGTTGAAATTTGCATTTAACTTTCTACTTTAACAGCTTGAATGAAAAAATAGCATATCTGAAAAATTTGCAGGGAGTATACATACTGATTCTTGAAAAAGTTAAATTTTTTCTTCATTTATATTTATTGCATAATATTGAAATAATATCATTTTTAATATAAAAAAACCTAATTATGTATTATTAAAATCATTATCATTAAAATCATTGGCATGTTGAAAACAATTTCAGCCGAATAATGATGAATAGGTGTGTCCGGCTTATTAAACATGGTGGTTATAGCATATTACCGGCTTAACAGCTTCTATTATCCGAATGAAAAACGTTTGGATAGCAAACACACTGAATGACCTAGGTTAAATAATAGTTTTGTCTTCGTTCAAGGTCATTTTACTTATCTACTATCTTCTCCAAAAAGTAATAAATAAGTCGGACTGCATACCGAGGGTTTCATACCTTACAAGTATATCTTCTAAAAAAACTTGGAATATCAAATTCGTTCTTATTTGTCTTTAATAAGGAGAAAATGGAGGGAATCAGTGAAATTTTTTCATAATTTTAAGTTAGGCGATTTATAATCATCGACAGGTAACATCTAAAAATCATTTAAAATGGGAACTTTGGAGTATTTTAAAGTGAATTTAGTTTAAAAAATTTAGCCTAATTCTTCTTAAAGAGATTTCGAATCGCACCTTAAAATAAAATAACATTTTTTTATTTTGGATCCCAGAAGAAATTCAAACCTTTCTAAAATAATAATATTATTAAAATGTTATTACGATTTTTTTGATTTTGGGAATATGTAGTAACTTAAAAATTTCAAGTTTGTATCTTTTTAGTTTATTTGTCTTATGAGCCACAATGGTCTGACAGACCGACAGACAGATATTGTAGAGACATAATAATATAATATGCTCCCGTTTTATTTTTAAACACGCCCTAATAAAATAGTAAAATTGATGTAAAAAATTTTCAACACTCCGTACGCAAATCTTCGTGATTTGAAATTTTGTTGTCAATGAACAGTTTATGCTATAAAGTTGAAACTCTGTCGAAAAGCGTAGCTTATTAATAAAATATTTTTTGCCAAATTTCAACTCATTAGCTATAATCTTTCGAAAGCTCTTGATAAAACGATAATTATTCTAATTTTCTCCCTTTTTTTTAACCGAGAGTTCCGAAGGTAGGAAATCCCGAAATATCATTAGTTCTTTGTTTTAAAAATCCAAACATTTTGTCAACACAAAGAAATTTTTCTAGAAAATAAATATTTTTGTATATATAGCTTCGCATTTATTGACGAAAATCAGCAAATGCTAGAGGCGCTCTCCAACGGTAAATAACAAATATTGAAAATCTTAATAGACTGGCTGGTTCCTTTAAATTAATATTTTGTGCGCCTGCGCCATTAGTGAAAAAGCACCGCAGGCTTAATTTGAAAATTAGTTATCGCTTTTTTGTTTTTATATTGAAAATTAAAATAGTTTTAATTGAAGAATAACATAGCCCAGCATTTGACCTATAATCGAGTTTACTCGGATCGAATTTCGCTCCATTTGTGTTTACTCGATTTTTGTTAGGATTGAATCTTTAAGTGAAAAATTTTCACACGGGTTTTATAGGTCAGATTGGATTCCTCTCGAAAGACAAATTATTAGCCTGAATTGCTTTTTGGCACTCGCAATTAATTTCCGAGGGGATGATACAACCTTTCTGACATATGTTAAAAATCATTTATAATTACTCGGATTTAGTAGTTGACAATCTCTCGTTATCGACAATTTGAGTTTCATAAATAACCATTAAATAAGACTTTCATAATTTTTTTATACATTTTACATCTTGAGATTTTATTTTGTCCCCCATTCCCACACTATTTGTCTAATATGTCACCTAACAATGTGATTTTTGAGAAGGATGTTCGACATAAGATGTTAATAATTATAAGTGCCTAATTATTTATTCTTCATCTTATTAAGACATGCTTGATCCTGAGTAGATAGTATTGACAGTATCCTTCCTCTTCATAATATAATTTTCCTGAAACAATTGTTTGCGGTGAGTGGTTTTCCGATGCCTTTTCTTGTATTTATTGAAGGCCTTAAATTTTTATCAGAGGTAAAAAATTTCCTAACTGAAACAATATTCGATCATTAGTCAATTATAAGACAATTACTTTAGCCACGTAATTAAAAATTTGAATATTTTTAGGGAACGTATATAATAATATAAATCATTGTTCGACTCATTTTTCAGATTATACGACCGCTCTATTAAGAATAATGGAATTAGTGGCATGTTCGATCGAAACAAGCCTGTAATTGTCCTGGGATCTCCAGATCTCGTTAAACTTGCTACTGTGAAAGATTTTGATCATTTCACAGATCATAGAACTATTCAAGCAAACGGAAATGTGTTTGAAAAAAATTTACTGTCTCTAAAAGGTGATAAAATAAGTTTTTTAACAGATAATCTTAATGAATAATATTACCTAAAATATACTTTAATTTATATAGTCAAATCTTAGTGTAATTTCGAATTTTGCCTTTTTATGTAAATCTCTATAAATCTCTCTATTTATAGATCGTACGATGTAGAGAAAATGAGATTTTTTTGAAAATAAAAACTATTTTAATTTACTCTTGGAAATGAAATACAGCATAAAATAATTTATGTCTTCAGTCTCATTTCCTAAATTTTTTGACCCTACAGAATACATTATAAAATAATTTTGATTTGTTTTCAAATTTAAAAATATTCTGTTGTGACTTCCATGCGAAGAATAATCGGTCGCCAAGCGCGACTTCAAAGGGGCCTCAGGTAAAGACTACGGAACTGAAGGCCTGCACCAAAGTCAAAAATTGTAGTATTCATTCAGGTAGAATTTTGGAATCTGACAGTTTTGCCAAAAATTACATGGGGTTTTTATATTCCAAAAATGAAAGATTCTCTACCGTTTTTTCTTTCTAGTATCTATATATTTATAAGTTACTTATAAGTTATTTATGTAATATAAATTTTGAAAATGAGAGAGAAACGGTTTCTGGATAGCTACTTTTAGGATAATAGTTTTTATTTAAAAATATACTTTTCTTTTTTAAGGAGCCCAGTGGAAAAATATGCGATCTACTTTGAGTCCTGCCTTCACTTCTAGTAAACTGCGTTATATTTTTGAATTAGTCGATAAATGCGCTCAAAACATTGATTTATTTTTAATAAAAGAATTTGAGAAGCAAAAGAAATCAGGGCAAAAAGGTAATTGATATCTACATAGATTGAAATTTTGTAAATTTATATTCATAAATAAATATCGTCGCCTTAGAGAGTAAACCTGTTAACTCACAACAAGGAAATTTAACAGGATGGAGAAAAAACAAACAAAATTTAATATTGTTGTTATGGAAAAAAATATTTTTCATATTTTTTTTTCTACAACTTACGATAGTAATTTTAAGTAACAGTTTTACTTAGACGATACTGATTTTTTTTATGAAAATGATGAGAGAAGGAGTTACACCAAAAAAGGTGCAACCCCTAAAGGCCTGGGTTGGCCCCTCCATCGTGAAAAGAAGAAGAAAGAATTTTATCGTCTGGGCGGGGGTCGAAGGTATCTGTGGATACGGGTCTTAAAAAGCTGAAGGTTATAAGTCGCGGGAATGATGGTGGCAGGGAGCGAGTTCCAATCTCTGGAGGTCATAGGGATAAAAGAGTTGGCGAAAGCGCTTGTTCGACTTTTATTCAATTTGATAGCGAATGGGGGTGCTGAGCGTTCGAAAACCGCGTGTTTCTCGTAAAGAGGGCTTTAGGGGGGATAATTGATTTCAGCTCGACTGAACAGACACCGTGATAGTATCTGTAGTACAGGGGAAGGGCAGAAACGGTTCTTCGGTGAGCCAGGGAGTCGAGTGAGTTGGTTAGGGCCGGGTCTCCTATTAGTTTAATTGCTCGCTTCTGAATTGCATCCAGTGTAGCAAGAGAATGCTTGGAGGAACCCCTCCACAGATGAGAGCCATATTCGAGACAGAGACGAATTTGAGCCTTATACAGTATTAAAAGTTGACTGGGAGTATAACTGCGTCTAGACCTAAATAGGAGACCAAGCTTGCGCGCTGCAGCTTTAGCAGTGGTTGAGATATGGTCATTCCATGAAAGGTCAGACCCTAGAGTTACGCCTAGCATTGAAATTTTATCCCTGAATTCTAGTGAGTTTGAGTCAAATGATATGTTTGGGAGGTTTCTGTCGATACGCCTAATAATAAGGCAACACTGAGTTTTCACTGCATTGAAGTTAACTAAGTTTTGGGATCCCCAGTTTCTTTCGAACGGTATTAATATGTCATATATGATAAAAAATGGAGTTAGCATGTTTACACTCTATTGCTTTTTTAAGAATAATTTTACTTTTATAAACGTTTTATTTATAAGTATTTAAGAAAAAGTAAACAACATTTTGGATACGAGTATTTATATATGTTTTATATATTTTTTTTCCAAGTTTTTTAATATAAAGGACAAAATGCCGTTAAGAAGTAATGTTAACATTTTTATAGAAAACCAAGAGAGATGGTCAACTACTAAATCTTAGGTATTATAGATTATTATTATTACTTCAGAAGGGTTATTTTCATCTCTTCGGGAATTAATCCCGATTACCAAAAATCCAATCCGGACACTTGGCTTCTAAGTGTAAACGCATCTGAAATTAAGTACGCATGAAATTTTTCACTCAAAATATTTTTATTAAAATATATGATTTTACTGTATTTTATTTAGATTTGGAATCAATTGAAAAAAATTTTAATGTTGAAGATACAATTTTTGAATGAAAGATTTTACGCATACTATATCTCAGAAATGGTTGCAGCTAGAAGGGCAAGCCAAGTACCCGGAAAGCATTTTCAGCATTCGGATTCAATTTCCTAAGGAGTGAATATATCTCTTCTGACATTATAAAAAAATATTTTTAATATTATACTTCGGATTAGTAGTTGACAACCTCTCTTAAATTTCTATTTAAATTTTAATGTTTAAGATATGCCTTTGTAAATTGTATAGAGTAATTTTTATTATTTTCTTTCGATTTTATTCTACAAATATAATTATAGCTTGAATTATCTTACTAAGTTCTACTCATGGTTGATTTTACTCTGAATTTAATTTTGTTTAAAATCATAATTGCCGTTATACTATTCTAGAGAGAATTTTTCGACAATATCACTCAAGCCCCTCCTCTGTGATTTTTTGTAGGTACCTACAATTTTTATTCCATCAAAATTACTTAGCAGCCATGTAAGATGACATCATAACGATGTATGAATAATGAATCTTAACACTGTTGTAAGGCAACTACTCATCTTCATTTGACTTTATGCATGCCAACTCTTTCACTTCTCTAAAATACCCACATTTCATTTTTTCATTATCTTGGAAAACTATTTTAAAATTGTTATTCCTGTCTTTGTCATTGCTTATTTTATTTTATTTTATTTATTTTTTTTTTTGCATAAGATGTGAATAAAACATAGGCTAAATCGAATCCCTTTCTTCTACTCTCGAATATCTTTTAAATTTCAATACATTTTTTTGTTTTTTGTTTTTTAGAAATACTAGTTAAACAAGAATTAAAAGAATTGTTCACTCGATTCACAAATGACGCGATCGCAACTTCTGTCTTTGGGATCGAAATCGATTCTCTGTCTGATCCTCAAAATGAATTTTTCCTGATGGGAAAAGTTCTTACGGATATGGGCGGTATTCGGCAAATGTTAAAATTTTTTGTAGCTTTGTTTAGTCCCTTTTTATTTAAGGTATTTATTTTTAACTCACTCATATTAATTTAAACTTGATCTTTTTCAAAGCTTACACTTGAGTATCTTATTTCGATTCCGTGTTGAAAATTTTCGATCAAAAGCTTTTGAATAAAATAAGTACACAGTATCCCCTGCTTGTCGTAGAAGACGACTAAAAGTAATTGGGCATGAGAGTAAATTTCATAGAATAGACCAAATGACCAACCCAAGATCAGAGTCTCTTGATGCAGACCATCTCTTGTAAAGTCATGCAAAAAAAGATGTATAATATGTCTAAATGTACAGGGTGATTCAATAAGGGTGACGAGGTACCGTATCTCAGGAACTAATAATCGTAGAAGTTTGGGAAAAAAATACTTCAGAGGAAATCGGCCAAGAAAAATTGCTGGAAATATTTTTTAAGTTCATAAGTCCACCGCTAGGTGGCTAAATAGCTTCGATCGTATAAAAAAATGCAATTTTCTCGAAAATTTTCCAATATAAGTTTAGAAATGAATACTCTCACGTTAATGCCATCATAATAGACCATCTTTTTGATAAATGACTTTTTATTGTAGGACGTAAAATAAAGGCGGGTGGGGATGCTAAGCTTTTATGGACTCTAGTGTCTATAACTTAAGTTTGACTTAACGGAAGTTTGTTGGCAAGGTCTGGTTCAAGAAAGGAAGGTTTGGTGAATAAAATAAAAAACATCCATGCCATTCTAGTTCTTGCCGCCCTCGCTGAGGGCGTGTTTTATAAGTTAAAAGTTTTATTAATTTTGCTCCGAAATCTTGAATGGAACCGTATAATTGTTTTATTGGATTCAGAAAGTAGATCAGATTTGCAACAAAATATGTTCAAACTGCATGTCGATATCTCCATTCGTTTAACAGTTATTGCTTAAAAGAATATTTTATTAACTAATTTATTAAAGAAACAAAATAGGTAATTTGAGTTTTCAAATTTTTTTTTAAGTTTCGTAGTCAAGCATGCCATGGACAAATAAAAAAACAGTTTTAAAAACTTTGTTCTTATTTTCATTTAATCACAAAAATAATGATATAACATAACAAACAATAAAATAACAATTACAACATTAACATTTATTTGTGAAAAAAATCCAGTTTTCCATAGAAACTGTCAACCAAGTCTTTCACGGCCTTCTAAAAAGTAGACATTTTTGAAATTTAATACCTACTCACAGGCAACAGAAAACCATTAAAAGGAAAAAAGCGTTTATTATCATTATTTTTTTGTGATTAAATGAAAATGAACAAAAGTTTTTAAACTGTTTTTTTATTTGTCCATGGCATGCTTGACTACGAAACTTAAAAAAAAATTTGAAAACTCAGTGCCTATTTTGTTCTTTAATAAATTAGTTAATAAAATATTCTTTAAGCAATAACTGTTAAACGAATGGAGATATCGACATGCGGTTTGAACATATTTTGTTGCAAATTTGATCTACTTTCTGAATCTAATACATAAATAATTGCTCCTGGTTCCATTTAAGATTTAGGAGCAAAATTAATAAACGTTTAACTTTACTAAAAACACCCCTTAGCGGGGGCGGGCAAGAACTAGAATGGCATGGATGTTTTTTTATTTTATTCACCAAACGCTTTGCTGCTGAACCAGACCTTGTTAACAGAATTTCCGTTAAGTCAAACTTAAGTTATAGACACTAGAGTCCATAAAGTTTAGCATCCCCACCCGCCTTTATTTAACGTCCTACAATAAAAGTCATTTTATCAAAAAGATGGTCTATTATGATAGTCACGTAGTCATTTCGACATATTGGAAAATTTTCCGAGAAAATTGCATTTTTATACGATAGAAGCTATTTAGCCACCTAGCGGTAGACTTATGAACTTAAAGAATATTTCCAGCAATTTTTTCTTGGCCGATTTCCTCTGAAGGATTTTTTTCTGCTTCTGATTAGTTCCTGAATGCAACCTCGTCACCTGTTGAATCTTCCAGTATCATAATTAATTCACATACGGATATGATGCAGTTGATGTTTCGTTTGAAGATACCATTTTTATCTTTATTTATACACGCTAATCTTGTAATATATATATATAAAAAAAAACATTCTTAAAAAAAAAAAAAATCACATCCACTGATTCACCGAATTAGCAATGCGTAGCCTTT
>JALMQS010000030.1:4671602-4774987 GCA_024734495.1 Forficula auricularia | reverse complement strand
ATATTCTTTAAGCAATAACTGTTAAACGAATGGAGATATCGACATGCGGTTTGAACATATTTTGTTGCAAATTTGATCTACTTTCTGAATCTAATAAAATAATTATACGGTTCCATTTAAGATTTAGGAGCAAAATTAATAAAACGTTTAACTTTATAAAACACGCCCCTTAGCGAGGGCGGCAAGAACTAGAATGGCATGGATGTTTTTTTATTTTATTCACCAAACCTTCCTTTCTTGAACCAGACCTTGTTAACAAATTTCCGTTAAGTCAAACTTAAGTTATAGACACTAGAGTCCATAAAAGTTTAGCATCCCCACCCGCCTTTATTTAACGTCCTACAATAAAAAGTCATTTATCAAAAAGATGGTCTATTATGATGGCATTAACGTGAGAGTATTCATTTCTAAACTTATATTGGAAAATTTTCGAGAAAATTGCATTTTTTTATACGATAGAAGCTATTTAGCCACCTAGCGGTAGACTTATGAACTTAAAAAATATTTCCAGCAATTTTTCTTGGCCGATTTCCTCTGAAGGATTTTTTTCCCAAACTTCTACGATTATTAGTTCCTGAGATACGGTACCTCGTCACCCTTATTGAATCACCCGGTATATGTGTTAATTCACATACGGATAAATTAGAGATTGAGTGTTTCGTTTGAAAGATACCATTTTTTATCTTTTATTTATACACGCTAATCTTGTAGTATATATATATATATAAAAAAAAAACATTCTTAAAAAAAAAAAAAAATCCCATCCACTGATTCACCGATTCTAGTGTCTAACTTGTTCATTTGCAATATATTGTCAAAATCACTCAAGTTTTAAAAATATGTTTTTCTTATTTTCAGGTAATATACAATTCAGAATTATTTGATCCAGTAGCTATCAATTATTTTAAAAAAATTGTTGAAGAAAATTTAGAAAAACGCCGAAAAGAGAAAATTATTCGGCCTGATATTATTCACCTTTTATTGGAAGCTCAAGCAAATAAGACTAATTCGCAAGGTAATAAATAATAAAAATCCATGGGATAAAATTGTTACTTTAATTCACAAAGAGAAACAAAGAGGTTGTCCTCTGCTTGATGCAAATAAACATACACACATATATATATCGAGATGATATATCTGTATATATATTATTTATTTGTTTGAGACTATAGTTTCGAAGACTTCGTCTTCATCATCAGTCTTTCTTCAATTATAAATGTTTTTCATGGAGTCAATATCATATGGATATTGAAAACTTGGTGTTTCTTTAATGGCTAATAGAATTATTAATTTTCATCAAAATCTTAACTTCCAACAAAATGTGAATGAACATGTGGAATTGAGACTAGATAAAAATAAGCAGGACATGTGATAGTGAATCTATTAATTCATTTAGCCACTACACTTTAAATTTCGCGCAAAATGAACATAAAAAATAAAAATCCTTATCAAATATTTTTTTAATATCTTTTCAGAGTTAACCGATGATGATATCTTCGCTCAAGCAGTTTTATTTTTCTTTGGTGGATTTGAAACCGTCTCGACAACTCTTTCATTAGCAGCTCATCAATTAGCCGAATATCCTGAAGTTCAAGAGAAATTAATTCAAGAAATAGATCAGAAATTAAAAGAAACAAACGGAGTTATCACTTACGACATTCTCATGAAAGAAATGCCTTATTTAAATATGGTTCTAGATGGTAATTACCATATTTATATTTACAACGAAATTTTCTCTGGAGAGAGACGGACTGGTAGAAATTTTAATTGAATGTAATGGAAGGCAGCCCAGAGGTAGTGAGGAAAGAAAAAATTAACACATACCATATAAGGTGTAATTTATTGGAATCCTTCCTTCTTTCCTTTCAAACCGACGTTTCGGAGGATTTTTCCCTCCTTCTTCAGGGTTTCAAAGGGTCAATGAATGAAACAAATAAAATGTTTCCTTCTTCTCGCCATAGTGTTTAAACCTTATTTGATGTGTTAATTTTTTCTTTCCTCACTACCTCTGGGCTGCCTTCCATTACATTCACTTTATATTTACAATTTATTCTGGAACATATCTAAATGAATTCACTTTATCCATTAGTATCGTCTACATAGAATATTACATCCGAAGAATGTTTTGAGGCAATCACTCGATTTTACCCCATAGTCATGGGCGTCCGCAGCGGGGGAAAAGAGGGTGCCTCCCCCCTTCGAGATCGGATAAAAAATTCTGTAACTGCCCTATTAACAAACTTCCGGCCCGGCCTCACTAAACTATATGTTTAATGTACCGTATGTGTTTTTGTATTTAAGCAGTACTGTATTAGTGTATTCTACTTGTGAAAAAATACTCAAAAAATGTAATATTTAAATAAAAATTTAATAATGTAATTATTTGCCTCTAAGCATTACCCCCTCCCCTCCTGAAAATTTTTTTGCATACCCCCCTTGCCCATGGAAATTAACTTTTATTTCTCTGAAAGACGCAATTAATAGCTTTATGTCTAAATTATATTTAATATTTTATTTTATTTTAAAATAAGCCAGACAAGTCATGGCATTCATTGTTTTTTAATCTGTTTAAAGAAACTCAACGACGTATACCTGCAGCTGCTGCTACTGATCGTCTTTGCACCAAAAGTTATACTTTTCCAGCAGAAGGCAATCGCCCAGAGTACACAGTGCCTCCTGGACAACAAATTTGGATTCCTATTTATGGATTCCATCGAGATGCAAAATATTTTCCAAATCCCGATAAACTTATTCCCGAACGTTGGGCTGATGAATCGCAACATGACATTAATGTATTTATGCCTTTCGGAGTTGGTCCTCGAATGTGCATAGGTGACTTTTTATTATTATTACTATTTATATAATTCTATTTATTTATTTATTATTGAAAATTTAATTATTTTTTTAGCGAATCGATTTGCACGCATGGAAACCAAATTGGCTCTGTTTTATATATTAAAGAATTGTCGATTAGTATTCATTGAAGAAACGATAAATCCGATAGAATTTGAGAAAAGTTTTGGAGTTAAAAATGTTAATGGATATTGGTTGGGAATCAAACCAAGACATTAATTTTTATTTATTCTATTAGTTATTTTATTTTAATAGTTTTATTTTTTTGTATTATTATTGTTAATCATTAATAAAATATTTGTTGAACTTTTTATAAATATAGACATTTCCAAAGATTAAAAAAAAAAATTTTAAGTTTTTTCACTTACATGCGTCTGTTACAATAATTATTAATGGATATTTTTAATTTTCCTATTTCTGCATATAAGGCTTTAACTCAAATATCCAAGTCATCTCAGACTCACCAAAAAACATCAGTATTAATTAATCATGTATTTTTAATTTTAATTTAATTGAATTATTTAAGTAAAATTGTATGAAATAAAATTAAAAAAGAGAAAAATATGAAACATAATTCATTCATTATAAAATCAAGTCACGCTTAAAATAAGAATATATAGGCCCCGGACACGATATTATTTTACTTATTTAATTTGTTTATTTATGAAATATTTCAGCCAACCGATTCGCCCGATAGACACCAAATTGGCTCTAATTCATGTATTAAAAAATCTTAAAGTGATTTTTATTGAAGAAACAGAAACCCCTATTCATTTTTATTTTCCGGGGGTGACCTCTGTAAATAAACATGGATATTGGAGGAATCAAGCCAAGACATTTATTTTACATTTGATTTCACCCTTTTTTTAATTAATAATCCAAATAACTATCAAACATGATTTTTAACTTTTTGGTACCAAATAGATTGAAGGTTTCCATCTCATAAATCCTTTCTTATACTCTGAGGTTCGAGTGAGTCCCCTTCATCATTTTTATTTTATTCTAATTTATACTTATCGAAAACTAATTATAAAAATGTAATAAACAAACAATTAAGTAAAACAAAAAAAGTTTTGAACTCATAACTCATTCACTTGTAACGAGTAAATAAACTATATTGTATATATATCCTGTCTTTCAATTATTTTTCATTTTTTTTTTCTTTCATCCATGATATTTTCTCATTATTACAAATTTTTTCAGCCTTCCAATAAAATAATATTTTAAAGTATACAACTGAGGTTTCTTTGTGAATTAATATAAATCTTGTTTTCGCTAAAAATTGGAAATTTAGAATTTTGGCGTAGAATTCATATTTGTCCGCAAGTTAAAGTATAAATTGGATAAATCCGAAGGGTGAACCGCGATTGATATTAGGTGTACACGTCTTTGGAATTATGTGGAATTATTTTGGAATTAATTAGATAATGCCCCTTCATCTATTGTCTTCTACTTGGAAATGAAAGTGGAAGTAGGTGTACACGATATTAGGTCGCGGTTTACCCCTCGGATAAATCGATACTTGTTGCACCAAGCAGCTGAATGTTTTTTTTTTTTGGGTTTTCTATTTTTTAAATTCGGTATTACTGTTGGACTAAAGTATCATTATATATAAAATAAATACAATACTTTTATAAAACAATCTCAAAACGTGTATTAGAAATTCAAACGTTTTGGAAGAAATTCTCACTTTATCATTTGAAAATTTGGAAAAATAGTTGATTTAAAAAGGAAATATTAAGCAACTATAAACACATAAATATTTTGAAAATATACAATGATACAGATTGTCTTAGAGATGAAATTTATCTTGAATAAAAAAAAAAATTTAAATATTTACGAAAGATGTTTTCTAAAATATTTTCTAAAAATTTTTGATAAATATTAGAAAAACAGTCCATTAACTGACATGTCCTTAATTAAAATTGTGTTGTATTAAATTTCGATCATTTCTAAAATTGATTTTTTTTTTCTAAAGTTCTTGATTTAAAATTTTGGGATTTGAAAATAAGTCAAAATTGTGTCCCAGATTAGTTGAATAACATGGTGCATTCGGAATTTGCTGTTCTAATCGAAAATTTATCTTCTTAAATTTTAGATGTCAAATCCTGTTTTGCCTGTCTTATATATATGTCCCGTCACAATCTAAACAATCAATTTTGTAAACTAAATTATTTTCATTTAAAATTTTATATTTTTGAAAAAAGGAATGCCAGTGAATTGATTGTTTTCAAAGTGTAATAAAATAATATTTTTTTTTTTTTATATATTCGGATAAACCTTTTATGTATGATAAAGAGATGTATCTTAACTTTTCTATATCATTGTTATTATTATTATTATTTTCATTATTCTTCTTATTAAAGAATCGTCATAACGTTCTAATAAATGTTTTTCTAATAGTTTCAATATTAATATTATGAAACTTTTCATTTGATAACTTTAACGTGATTTTTATTTTCCCAGTAATTAATTACTTTTTTTGACAAGTTGTCAGAAGTTTATTTATTTTACTTCATTCTTTTAAAACTCCGCGCAGATCATTTTACGCCTGCGCGTACTGCTATGTAAATTTTCTAGGCAAACGCCAGATATATATATATATATATGTAGAATTAATAAGGTAGCGCATTCACGGACAACGAAACTATTAATGCACTCTGGAGGATTAACTTTATTGTGGATCCAATGACGTCACGCATAAAGGCAAACTTTAGCCTCTCCCCACCTGCTTATCAAAATATACGTCACTGGAGTCAGAATCCCAAGAGCCAATAGAAAAATATACATAGGAAATCAATGTGTACGCATCACTTCTTTCTAAGCGGATAATGATATTTATATTATGAAGTTAGTATTAAATCATACGCTCTTGAGAGCGAACGCGTTTTTTTTCTGATCAACAGAAGGTGTGTTTATTTATAAAATGATTGACGTTTTTGCGTTGACATGGTTAGATTACGTTTTTATTTTAGGGGGACTCCTTGTTGCAATATATTTTTACTTAACAAAAGATTTTGGTTATTTCAAGAAAAAAGGTATTCTTTATGAAAAACCCTATCCCCTTTTTGGATCTATGTGGAAAATCATTTTTAAAAAAGTAGATTTATATGGATTTAATCAAAGGTATGTGAAAAGTTCATTAAACTTGTTTTCCTTTTTTGAGAGTATCTCTATTTCTCCTGGTGATTGATTACGCGAATTCACAAATTGCCAGGCAAGATAGATTGAATTAAAACTTTTCTATATTTTTGTTTTTCGTTATTTTATAAATTAAACATAATTTTGAAGTATGATTTTATTTATGTGTGTTTGTTTGAATTTCAACAAAACTGGAATGTTTGTTCTAGTACCAAAATATTTGTACTTTAAATATTAATATTAATTACTAGTTACAAAATTTCTTGATTAAAATGGAGAAAATCTATGTATTGTATTATGTATTTATTGTTATATGTATTTTCTATGTTTGTATTATTCAATGTATTGGTATGACCTAGTAGTCAAATCCAAAAAAAAAAAAAAAAAAATGGAGAAAATACGATAAAAATCGAATTCTCTCATAAATGATTATTGCAAATTAGTTGAAATTTAATTTGTATTTAACTTTCTACTTTAACGTAAAATTACCATATCTGCAAAATTTACAGGGAATGTACTGAGTCTTGTAAAAGTTAACTTTTTTCAATTATATTTTTTACATAATATTGCAATATTATCATTCTAATAAAATATCAAAAAACAACCTAATTATGTATTATTATTCAATCATTAAAATCATTGGGATGTTGAAAACAATATCAGACGAATAATGATGGATATGGTGTGCTTAAAGATGGTGATTAATTTGGCATATTACCGCCTGCTTAGCAACTTCCATTATCCGAATAAAAAATGTTTAGGTGACAAACACACTGACAGACGACCGAGATTAAATAATAGTTTTGTCATCGTTCAAGGTCATTTTAGTTATCTACTACCTTCTCTAAAAAGTAATCAATAAATCGGACTGACATACCGATGGTTCCGTACCTTATATCTTCGACTTGGAATATCAAATTCGTTCTTATTTGTCATTGATAAAGAGAGATGGAATCACCATAATTTTTTTTTTTAATAAAGCTTCTATTATTTTAAGTCATTTCTAATCGCCAACAGGTATACAAACCAATTAAAAATGGGAACTTTGAAGCATTTTAAATTGAGTTAAAAAAAATTGCGTCGACACTATAATATTCTTCTGTTTTATTTTTAAATGGCTCTCTAATAAAAAAAATGGAAGGAAAAAATTTTCAAGACTCTGTAGGCAAATCTGAGTAATTTGGAATTTTTTGTCAGCGAACATTTTATGATAGAAAGTTGAAACTCGCTAGAACAGTGTAATTTGTTAATAAAATATTTTGTGTCAAATTTCAGCTATTTAGTTATATGTAATCTTTTGAGAGTTCTTGGTAAAACAATCCTTATTCTAATTTTTTCCTTTTTTCTTCCGGACGTTCTAAAGGTAGGAAAACTCGAAATATAATTAGTTCTTTGATTTGGAAATACAAACATTTTGGCAACAGAACGAAATTTTTTCCAGAAAATAAATATATTTGTATGCAGAGCTTTTTCACTTAGGACGAAAATCAGCAATCTCTAGAGCGGGTTTCCAAAGGTAAACAACAACCATACAGTAGCAGACTAGCAAATTTGGACCGACTCCTATGAATTTATTTTTATGGTCGGGTATCGTGCCTGCACCATTATTAGGTAGCAGACTAAATTTTAAAATTTGTTATCCATATGTTTTTACATGGAGAATTAAAAAAAAGAAAAATTTTAATTGGTCGAGTCGCCGATACTGTAGTGACTAAATAAAGCACTTGACTTCTAATCGACTTTATTCGGATCGAATCTCGGTTTAGTCAGAACAATTTCCACCTCTGTCAAAAATACAAGGCGTCTCAACAAATCTATAGAAAGGTAACAAAGCCCAAAAAACCACCCCTGTGATCTATTCCCTAGGAAAATTACTAGGAGAGGATGTTTTAGTCAGATTGGTTTCATCTCGGAGGAAAAACTACATATTAGCCTGGATTGCATTTTGGCACTTGGATTTGATTCAGATGATATAACCATTCTGACATACCATATAATAAAAATCATGAATAATAACTCAGACTTAGTCTCTTATCAGCGATTTGAGCTTTCATATTCATTTAAAGATTGGATACCATTAAATAGGAGTTTTAAAATTTTGGTTTCTATTTTATATTATTGATTATTATTAATAAACCAAATTTAATCGAAATTCATTCTTTACTAAATATTTCTTCCTCTTTTCTCACCTTTGAATTAACTTTCTATATCTTCTTCTTTTGTCTAAATTTATATAGTCTAAAACCTTTACACAAATTCCTTTAATAGGTATTCCTAGAATCCTTTACAAATAAATTTCGAAAATAGACATCCCATCTGAAATGTACGTGACTTTGGCCAGACAATTTGTTCAATACCCAGTTTCTCCCCTCCACGTACCTTTAAAATCAACCACATAAATTCTTTCAACGCCCATTGGCTCACCCCCCCCCCCCACTCGCCATGTACTAAAATATTAACCACCAGACTATAATATCAATACAATGTAAAAATTTTATATTCAGTTTTCTGTTAAACCTCCTGATGAAGGGTTCATAGCCCGAAATATGTAAAGAGATAAATAAAAAAATCTCCAAAATAATTTTAAAAATTGTTTAATTTTTTAATTTTATTTCCACTTTGTGAAACACCACTATAATCCGTTAAATAATTCCTGTGTTTAATCTGTTTCACTACAAACCAACACCGCTTTCCTTAAACTTGATTAATTATTTGCTGTTTATCTTAGTGTACCATACTCGATCCCAAGCTAATACTATCGGCAGTACCCGCTTCCTAACAATTTTCTTGAGAACAATCTTCGAGTGGTTTTCTGTTGTCTTTCCTTGTATTTATTGTATTGACATACATTTTTGTCAGAAGTAAATATTTTCCTAACTGAAACGGGATTAAATCTTGAGTCAATGCGATTATAATTCGATCACTTTAGTCCCTTGATTAATAATTTATTTGAATAGTTTTACGATAAAAAAACCTTAAAGGCTATTAAATAAAAATTTAATTTATCTCTTAAGTTTTGAAAGAAAAATTATGAATAATAATAATAGAAATCAATGTTCAAATCATTTTTCAGGTTATACGACCTTTCTAAAAAGAATAATGGCATTAGCGGCTGGTTCGATCGAAACAAGCCTATACTTGTCCTGGGATCTCCAGATCTCGTTAAACTTGCTACTGTAAAAGATTTTGATCATTTCACAGATCATAAAGTAATTGAAGCAAATGGAAATGTGTTTGAAAAAAATTTGCTGGCTCTAAAAGGTAATAAAAATGTTTTTTAAATTTCAATCCAATATAATTCTTAAAAATAGGTTATTAATATGAATAAAATCAGGAATGGTCAAATTATTCCTTTTTGTGTAATAAATTTGTGACTTTGGTTGAGACCATGGGTTCCGTAGTTTTTACCTAAGGACCTCTTTAAAGTCGCGCTTGCCGCGAGACTGATTACAATGCTTTACCCATATCTGCTTCTCATTTATAGATAAAGTAAAAACTGATCATATTTTCAATTAAAATAAAAAAAAATATTTATTGGTATTTTTACTTTTAATTTTCAAGGGGCCCAATGGAAAAATATGCGATCTACTATGAGTCCTGCCTTCACTGCTAGTAAACTGCGTTTTATTTTTGAATTAATCGATAAATGCGCTCAAAACATTGATTCATTTTTAATGAAAGAATTCGAGAAGCAAAGGGAATCAGGGCAAAAAGGTAATTGATCGATTTTTTTTTAATAAATGAAAGTGAAATATTTATTGCATTTTTTCAGAAAACTTTCCTTCTTTTTTTTTTAATGAAATATTTTATGAACAAAACCTTTTTTATAGATATTCTAATTTAATTAATAATTAAGTAAGTAATTAATTTATTTTATTGTTTTTTAAAAAATTTATTTTAATTTTAAATACGCTTTATTTAAATGGGTTTTTAAAAAATAAACCACTGGAAAATTTTGGATTAAAGTTACTCATTCTCCCAAAATATTTATATATTTTTAATACATTTAATTTTAATCTAAAGACAAATATTTTTAAAATTAATAAAATATTATTATTGGAGATTAATAAATAAAAGCTTTCTATAGGCACACTAAAATTATTGAATACAGGAAGATGGAAATTAAACAAAGTATAATTTTGTGTTCAATTTTATTTATTTGTCGATTGATTAATTACGTAATATTATGTCTCTGTCTCTGTTTTTTTTTTCATTGAATTTGATGTAAATAAAAAAGACATCATGCCAAATCGAACCTCTAGTTGTATTACTTTCGAATATTCTTTAATTTCATTAATATTTTTTTTTTTTTAATTTATTTTTACTTTATTTATTTATTTTTTTAGAAATATTAGTTAAACAAGAATTAAAAGGATTGTTCACTAGATTCGCAAATGATGCGATCGCAACTTCCGCCTTTGGGATCGAAATCGATTCTCTGTCCGATCCACAAAATGATTTTTTTCTGATGGGAAAAGTTCTTACGAATATGTCCGGTATATGGCTAATGCTAAAATTCTTTGTAGCATTGACTTTTCCATTTTTATTTAAGGTATTTATTTTTAATTCATTCATGTTTTTTTTTTGTTTTTTTTTTATGATAATGATGAGAGAAGGAGTTACACCAAAAAAGGTGCAACCCCTAAAGGCCTGGGTTGGCCCCTCCATCGTGAAAAGAAGAAGAAAGAATTTTATGGGTTGGGCGGGGGTCGAAGGTATCTGTGGATACGGGTCTTAAATAGCTGAAGGTTATTGGTTTAAACTTAATCTTTATCACACTTACTCTTAGGTATTTCATGTATTCCGATTCCATGCCGAATTAGTGAGATTTTATATAATTTCCAATGAAAAGCCTTTGAATAAAATTTTAAAAGTTTTTCATACCGAAAGTAGAAGAGTTATATTATATTATAACAAATCAAAGAGGGTGTCTTCATTCTTTCAAGGGTCTTGCAGTACGCGTAAAAGTACCTACTCTTAATCTGCATTTAATTGCGAGTTTATGCAAAAATGAAAAAACAAAAATATAATATTTACAAAAAGGACTGAGGAAAAAGGTCAAAGTTATTTATGATTATATATTGTACTAGCTGACGACCGGGCCTTCGGCCCGGCGTCACCTAGCCCCTGGCGGGGAGCGTCTCGTTCATACCAATTTAATAATTGAAATTTAAAATCTTACTGTAAGTATCGAAAGAATGTGCTGAATGAAATTGATTCAAAAATAAGGAAGAATAAGGAAAGATTTATTTAACACATTGCCTAAGCACGATCACTATCTGACCAATCAGAATCGTTCTAATAATTTAACGCTTTGGCATTGGCTATGCACTGGCCAATCAGATCGTTTCCACATACATATATATCCACATACTTTTCTATTTTATATATATAGATAGATAGATAGATAGATAGATTATATTGAGGTGCGGAGTTTCAATAGATAGAGTTATGAGCGTCGTAACGTGTTGTCATTAATGCCTACTCCTACATAATATATCCTTGGAAAGGTGACGTCTTCAGCTTTCATTTAAAAAAAAATAATTTGTTTTCATACAAACTGCTTCGATAAATATCACTTTAAAAATGAATATCGATAAAGTGCATTTACGGCATGTTATGCTTTATAAGTTTCGGAAGGGAATAAACGTTGCCGCACCCGTGAAAAACATTCAAGATGTTTATCAGGATCAAGCACCAACTAAACGATGTGTAGGAAAAATGGTTTGCTAAATTTCGGCGCGGAGAATTTAACCTTGAAGACGAGCCACCCTCTGGTCGACCTTTTGACATTGAAGACGATGTTTTGCGTACTTTAGTGCTCAATAACCCGCGAATTTCAACAGAAGAAGTTGCTACAGCACTAAACGTTGACAGATCAGCTTTTCAGCGTTTAAAAAAGATGGGATCCGATTTGAATCTCGATATATGGGTGCCCCATTTGCTGACCGAGAAGAACAAAATCAAACGAATTTCTGCGGCCGTTTCTTTACTCGGGCGGCTCAATAACGAGTCGTTTTTGGATCGATTAGTGACGGGCGATGAGAAATGGGTCCTCTACAACAATGTTCAGCGTAAACGGACATGGAAACATCCAGGTGAGCATGGTGAAGCAATGCCAAAGGCCAGTTTACACCCGATGAAGGTGATGCTCTCAGTTTGGTGGGATTGCAAGGGCATAATCTATTTTGAGCTTCTCCCTGCTGGCAAAACGATTGATTCGGACAAGTACTGTCGCCAATTAACCAATTTGAATCGAGAAATCAAAGAGAAACGTCCGATTTTGTCAAATCGCAAGGGAGTCATCTTTCATCAGGACAACGCCAGACCACACGTTTCGAAAAAGACGCTGTGCAAGCTGAAGAGCCTGAAATGGGATGTCTTAACACATCCACCGTATTCTCCTGATATCGCACCATCTGACTATCACTTGTTTCAGTCATTGCAAAATTATTTAAATGGTAAAAACTTTGACTCTTTGAGGCCTTAAAAAACGGCGTGTCTTCGTTCTTCGAAGCTAAACCGCGCAGTTTTTATGATCGAGGCATCCGTCTGCTGCCAGAACGTTGGAAAAAGATTATAGAAAACGATGGAGAATATATCATTGATTGAATAAAGATTTTTGTTTGCCTAATCGCTGTGTGACTTTTACTCACAAACTCCGCACGAACTTTCGCACGCACCCAATATATATATATATATCTTCGGCTTAGAGTGTAAAACTGCTAACTCCATGTTTGATCAAATATGACATATTAATACCATTCGCAAGAAAAAGAGATGCGGCATAGTCTAAGTAAAACAGCTACTTAAAATTACGATCGTAAGTTGTAGAAAAAAAAGATGAAAAATATTTTTTTCATAACAACAATATTAAATTTTGTTTATAATCTTTAAAGAATTTGGTGTCGGTTCTAGGTGAAACATTTTAATAGATAATAAGTAAAAATATATTTTTCTAGGTGGGTTTCACAAATAAAACAAATATATGTTTTGAGTTTTTATCTTGATATATATTTTCAGTTTTCTTTTGTAACTCCTGTTGATGGGCTCATAACCCGAAATATATATCGAGATAAAAACTCAAAACATATATTTGTTTTATTTGTGAAACCCACCTAGAAAAATATATTTTTACTTATTATCTAAATTTTGTTTGTTTTTTTCTCTCCCCTGTAAAATTTCCTTATTGAGTTAGCAGGTTTAGTCTCTAGCGACGATATTTATATTTGTTATTTATATTTAGGTATATGTTTATTTACATCAAGCACAGGACAACCTCATTGATTTTTTTTTTTTTTTGGCTTTTCGGCCTTTCTAGCCGTAAGCCTAATTACGATACTAGTTATATTTTTTTTTTTAAATTTGTCTCTACCCCCGGGGGTCAGATTTTAGCTCGATGCCTCGAGTCGGATTCGAGCCCGGGTCCCCTGGGTAGCTCGCTGTCACGCTACCGCCTAGCCTATCTGACCCCCCCCCTCATTGATTCTACTTTATCAATAAAATCTGGACTTAAACCAATTTTTGTGCCCCTATTATTAAATTTTACTAATTGAACGAACATTCCAGTCAGTGGTGTAAATAACCCGACCGAAGACACTGTGTTAAACGTTATGAGGGAAGAGAGAGAGAGTTCAGTGCTCACAAATCAAAAAAATATTTTATAATATAGAAGCTTGGGGAAGAGGCTCCTCAAAATGTTAAGGGAGGAGCATATGCTACTTTAGTTAAGCCACTTATTTTAGTCTATAGCTCGTCCCTTTGCAATAAATCTTCAAAATCAATCAACTTTTAAAAATCTTTTTTTTCTAATTTTAAGATAATATACAATTCAGAAATGTTTGATCCAGTGGCTATCAATTATTTTAGAAAAATAGTTCAAGAAAATATAGAAAAACGCAGAAAAGAGAAAATAATTAGGCCTGATATTATGCACCTTTTATTGGAAGCTCAAGCAAATAAGACCAATTCGCAAGGTAATAATAAAATTCAAGTGCTAAAATTGTTACTTTATTGACTAATTCAGTGGTTCTCAAACTTTTTGAAGTCCTATAAAAAATCATTTGGGCATTACACGCAAAATGTTAATAAATATATTACTAAAAAAATCATCTTTATAATAAAGATATCTGGGATTTTTTTAGGCGCACCTAGGAATGTCAAACATACTATAGATACATCCACACGCACTAAATGAAAAAATCCCACTTTTTGGCATCTGGACAAGAACCCATGTAATTTTTGACAAAACCGGCACGTGCTAAAATTCAACCTAAAAGAATAATACAATTTGTGACTTTGATTGAGACTATGGGTTCCGTAGTCTTTACTTGAGAACCCATTAAAGCGAGACCGATTCCAATACTTACCCCATTCTTTGATAAAGTAAAAAGCAAAATCAAATTAATAAAATGGAACTGAGACAGCAAATCGGGAAAACTCGAATGTTTATATTGTAAACTCTACCTCTTCTATTCTCTACTTATTTAAAGCTTATGTAAAAATTATCTATTTATACATACATCAAGGCTATCATGCCATAAGCTCTGGAGCATTCCATCATCGACTGGACTCGCCTAGCTCATACGCAGCTTTCATTCTTCCGTGCGCAATTTATTGCCAAAATACAGGCGGTGCTCCAACGTCATAAATCAAGTTCAAATTCAGACTTCATTTTGAGGATTTTAATTAGTTCCGTAATTTATTTATACTGTATAATTTAATATTTTTATTATAAGTACAAAAAAATTGAATTAGTTAAAAAGCTCTAAATGAAAAAATAATTCAAATTCAAATTCGATTTAGGACAAGAGTTACAATATTCGATTATTTTTTCACTAATGATTGTAAAAGATAACATAATTGACTTTTGGTTGATAAAATAAAATAAAAATTATTACTCTTTACGCATTAGATAAAGTAATAAGCCGGACAAGTGCTAGTCTGTTTATTAATTGAAATAGTCACTACACTTTAAATTGTAATATAAATAAAAAAAATCCTTTTCAAATATTTTTTAATATCTTTTCAGAGTTAACCGATGATGATATCTTCGCTCAAGCAGTTTTCTTTTTCTTTGGTGGATTTGAAACCGTCTCGACAACTCTTTCATTAGCAGCTCATCAATTAGCCGAATATCCTGAAGTTCAAGAAAAATTAATTCAAGAAATAGATCAAAAATTAAAAGAAACAAACGGAGTTATCACTTACGACATTCTGATGAAAGAAATGCCTTATTTAAATATGGTTCTAGATGGTAATTTACATATTTATATTTACAAATTATTCTTGAGCATATCTAAATGAATTCACTTTAACTATCAGTCTCGTCAGAAGTATGGTTTGACGCAACCAATTGATTCTATCCCATGGCAATTAGCTCTCTTATTTCTCTAAAAGTCCCATATTAAACAATTATATCTAAATTAAATTTATTAATAGATGTGAGTTTTACAATTTAATGTTTAATTTAATTTTAAAATAAGTCAGACAAGTCAAAGTCAGGCTCTCATATCGAGGGGTCCTATACTTTATAACTTCCAAAATATAAAAGAATTTATAACAAATCATATTAGTCAAAGAATTCATTTTTTTTTTAATCTGTTTAAAGAAACTCAACGACGTATACCTGCAGCTCCTGCTACTGATCGAGTCTGTACCAAAAGTTATACTTTTCCACCAGAAGGCAATCGCCCAGAGTACACAATCACTCCTGGGCAACAAATTTGGATTCCTATTTATGGATTCCATCGAGATGCAAAATATTTTCCAAATCCCAATAAACTTATTCCCGAACGTTGGGCTGATGAATCGCAACATAACATTAATCTATTTATGCCTTTCGGAGTTGGTCCTCGAATGTGCATAGGTAACTTTTTATTATTATTACTATTTATATAATTCTATTAATTTATTTATTATTGAAAATTTAATTATTTTTTAGCGAATCGATTTGCACGAATGGAAACCAAATTGGCTCTGTTTTATATATTAAAGAATTGTCGATTAGTATTCATTGAAGAAACGATAAATCCGATAGAATTTGAGAAAAGTTTTGGAGTTAGTAATGTTAATGGATATTGGTTGGGAATCAAACCAAGACATTAATTTTAGTTATTTTATTTCAATAGTTTTATTTATTTTATATTATTATTATTTTTTTAAATCGAAGATTTTTTCTGAATATGCACAATTCTAAGGATTAAAAAAAATTCCAAGTTTTTTTTACTTACCCTCAAATGTTAGAATTTTAATTAATTTTCTAATTTCAGTATATAGGAGTTCAACCCAAATATCCAAGTTATCAGCCTCATCAAAAAATTTTATATCAAATGAATAAGTTTTTTTATTTACCTATTTATTTGTTTTTAATTTAATTAATTGATTAGAGCTTGAACCTTCATACCGTTCTGACGTCTCTCATCGGAGCTCTGTTTGCTTTTGTGTTTATGTGATATATCTCAAGTGATTTACTAATTTCAATCTGCTAAACCACACAAGAGGTAAGAGATACAACAACGATTATATTTCTAAACCATCAGCAGTATAGACTCAGATTAAAATGAAGAAACATGAGTTTATGAAATTATTAAGGGAATGGAAGGAAGAATTCAAATCAGATTTGGCAAAATTTAAAACAGATCTAGACAAAACTATCACAAATATGAAGGAAGATATTGAATTAATTACAGAAAATAAAATGGAATCAGAGGAATGAAAAATTAACTTATTAGTGAGAAAATCAAAAGAGAAAAATCTATTGATTCATGGTATAGAAAAGGAGGAAAATAATGTACAAATGCTAGAGACTAACATAAGTGAATTTATAAAAAATAAAATTTTCCAAGGATTTGATATTGGTCAGGTTAATGTCATCAGATGTATAAGCAAACCCCAAATAGAGAAAACTAGACAGGTTCTGGTTCAATTTCTAGTCTTAAGGACCAAGAACTATATAATAAAATCCAGATCCAAACTTAAAAATTCTCCACAGTAAATTACTGAAGATTTTCCAAAGGAAATATTAGATATTAGAAAAAACTGATTCCTAATTTAATAAATCCGGAAGAGAAGATAAATGGGCAATTTTAAAATATGATAAATTAATAATAAAAGAACATAATAGAAAAATTATAAAAAAAAAGGATGATAATGATAAAAAGAGAATTTTAAGCTTATCGCCAATAGGAAAAGCAGCCAATTTGGATATTAATACTCGATCTACGAAAAAAACAAAAACAGAAATTTATAAAATAAGTCTGATGGAAGATCAGAGATCTTTTCGGATTTGAGCCGGGCAACAACCGATTGAGAGCTAAGAAGAGGAACCAGGCAATGCATAAGGTATTTTAACATTTTCAAACCAACAAATTCTAATCGTCAGCTAGACAGGGTGGACTCCGATGTGAACTAGACCAAAACCTACCAAACGATCATATCATTACTAAATATACAATCAAAAACAAAAAAAAAAATGAAAAGAAAACGTCTAATATAATGAAATAAATAACAATAAAATACTCAGAAATTAATTATTTAAACAAAATACCTAAAGAACAAATAAAAAAATATAATAAATATATTCATAAAGAGAAATCGGTTAAATTGAAAAGTTTTTGTTTTGCCGAGAGTAGCAGAGTTGTTGATTCACAAAGAGAAACAAAGAGATTGTCCTCTGCTTGATGCAAATAAACATATACACATATACACATTATATAAATAAATAATATATATACAGATATATCATCTTGATATATATGTGTATATGTTTGTTTGCATCAGGCAGAGGACGGTCTCTTTGTTTCTCTTTGTAAATCGGTTAAAATTCTAGTTAATACAAATAAAAAATTAAAGAAAGAATATAATGATAATTTTAATAATACAAATAAACACAACTATAAAATAAATCAAACTAAGTAAAAAGTAAGTAATAATCTATATATAGCTATATTAAATGTCCAAAGCTTAAGATCTTAACAGATCACCAAGAAAATGGAATGATGAATTAGAAAGTGACTGGAGCCGAATGGATAAGAGTTGCTAGAGATAGAGACGCTTGGAAGACCGTGGGAGAGGCCTATGCCCCTCGGGCCTTCGTTCCTTTATAATTTGTATATAGTATAATATAAATGTAAACATAAATGTATTACTATGACTAAAAAAAATGAAAAATAATAATAATGATATTAATTAATTAATTAAGTGTATGTAAAATGTAAAATATAAAATGTAATTTGAACCAATAAAGGCGTAAAAATTTTTTTTAATTAATTAAGTAAAATTTTATCAAATAATCTTTTTGAAAGAATATTAAAAAAAGAGAAAAATATTAAGCCAACATACGTAATTCAAATAATATATTATTATAAAATCAGGTTCCTCTTAAAACAATAATATAGTCCCCGGACAAGGTAGCTACATCCTCTGCTTATACAATCACTCATAGAAATAAGAACTAGGTATGTTCCCCACACGACTGTCACTTACATGATTATTTTCTTGAAAGTCATGCTCCCAATTTTTCCCTTTCAATCATTCCCCTCACAGTGTTTCAGTCGAGAGAAAAAAAATACACATTGCAGAATTTTTGATACATGTTGCGCAGAGATTAAAAAAAAAATAGTAGAAAGCGTTTTGATGGAATCTTTCGGAAGTGAATGCAATACTTTATTTACATGCTTCGCAATAAACCCTCCCTCTAAACTATATACTTTATGCTATAAAAATCAAAGTAAAAATTACTCCGGTCAATCCCTTACCCATTAGCTTTAAAAGAAAATAAGAGGGGTGGATGGATTTATGCTGTATGTTTTTATGAGCCTTGTGCAAGTTTTATTTTAGGGCGCATTGACTTTTTGTTTTTTTGAGTGAAGAAAATATCATATAACTATTGTTTTTAAAGCAAAGCAGAGCATCCATTTGAAAATATATTTATATTAATTGTTTGCCATGACTAGGGAATGCAATCTCGAGCCGAGATCGCAAGTTCGAGGTCTCGCGGGATTAGAAATTTCGATCTCGTGAGATCTCAGCATTTTCTAGATCTCGGGTACTTTTGGGAAAAAAACCCTATTGATTTTATTCGGAAAAATAAAACCAGAAGAAAATTGCTTAGAGTGTAATAAGATTAAGTAATACACAGCATTAATTTAAAAAAATGTTTATTCTTTATAATCATTAACTTATTATTACCAATGAACACAACAATTACTCGTTTTTTTTTTTTTTTTTTTTGGAAATTAACAAAATTAAAAATACCTCAAAAGGCTATTTATTGTCAAATCACCATTTAAAACTTTAGATCTAGGGGAGATTTTGGAAATAGCTCCTTAAAAAACAAAGAGTACCTACTGATGGTGTTGTCCGACAAACAGCATCTTATTTCAGTTGTTATGTACCAAGCAGTTGAAAATGCAACATTGGTTGGCACCAGCGTGAGCAAGCTATTATAAGCAAACCGTAAAAATTGACCTCTTTTTCCCCTACCCATAGACATCCATCTCTTTCTTTATGAGTGATTCTAGCCTATCTGTAGACGTAGAAACACGCAAAAAAGGACGTTTACATGCCCTTAGAGTGTGTATATCATCTTGTATGAAAACATTTTTCAACGATTTGATTTGAATAATTTGATAAATATATTCGGGTTTCTGAAAAAAGAGTTAAATTGCAGTAGTGTAATAGGAAAAAAAATTTGGATGGCGTTATATGTGAAAGCGAGGGGTTCATCAAACCAGTTTTAGGACTGTGCCGTGGGGGGGGGGGGGGGGAATTCTTGAGGCCCCGAGTTAAACAAATATATATAATCAAAGCCAAAATAATAATTTAGCCATAAAAATATATCTTATTTTATAGGCGTTAAAATCGATTTCATTTCACATATCTATACCTACATAAATAAAATCTCGGGTAGATTCAAATAAAACAGATTAGAACCCCCTGAGAATTAAATATAAATCATTTTATTTATGCAGGTATAGATATGTGAAATGAAATTTATTAGATAATATAACATTCCAGATCTGTCAGATATTATATTTCAATTATCTGAAGACATTTCAATCATTACACTAAAAAGGTTAGATATACAATCACTTTACAATGCTTTCATATCAGCTCATTTTGGAGATCACTCATTAAACTCGAGAGAAATTTGAGAGTTTCTATTCAAAAATAACATTATAAACTATTTTTGAAAGAAATGAGAAAGAAACCCAATTATTAAATGAATTAAATTAAAAGACATTATCAAGAAACAAATCCACAAATTAATAGTAGAAACAGAACTAATAACCAGATTAGATACAAAAATTCTAGCTTGAATACCAATACTATTTAACAAAGATTGAACGATTTAACTGGATTGAATCATTTGCATAATGACAACAAGACAATCACATAAAACTATAAGTTATTAAAACTTAAATTAAATACTCTTATTAAGGATGAAAAAAATTAAGACTATAAATTCAAATTATTTAACAATGTATTGTAAATGACGAATTCATTTGAATTATTTATTTATTTAATTATGGTAATATACTCAAAATGTTATAATTAGTATATTTTTTTATGATAATGATGAGAGAAGGAGTTACACAAAAAAGGTGCAACCCCTAAAGGCCCGGGTTGGCCCCTCCATCGTGAAAAGAAGAAGAAAGAATTTTATGGGTTGGGCGGGGGTCGAAGGTATCTGTGGTCTATACAGGTCTTAAATAGCTGAAGGTTATAAGTCGCGGGAAAGATGGTGGCAGGGAGCGAGTTCCAGTCTCTGGAGGTCATAGGGATATGTTGCTTGTTCGATTTATCCAATTTGACAGCGAAGGGGTGCTGAGCGTTAGAAAACCGCGTGTTTCTCGTAAAGAGGGGGATAAGTGATTTCAGCTCGACTGAACAGTGTCTGGTGACACTATGATAGTATCTGTAGTACAGGGAAAGGGCAGAAACGGTTCTTCGGTGAATAAAAGCAAAAGAAAATATATGTTAAACTGTTTACTTTATCCAATGCGAATTTAAATTATTTTTTTCATTTAGAGCTTTTTAACTATAATTCTTTTTTTTAAACGCATAAGAAAAATATTGAATTATAAAATATAAATAAATAAGTGTACTAATTAAAATCCTCAAAATTTAGTCTGATTTTAAACTTGATTTATGACGTTGGTGCGCCTGTATTTAGGCTACATTTTGCGCGTAGAAGAATGAAAGCTGCGTATGAGCTAGGCGAGTCCAGTCGTTGATGGAGAGCTCAAGAGCTTATGAGGTGTACTACTAGTATAACCCATCAAGTATCTATGAAAGGATAATTTTTACACAAAATTTATTCGTTGTTTTGTTTAATTGTATTGTTTGGGCAGGTATTAATGTTTTATATATAAGAAAAATGTAATGAAGGTGTATATATTGATATGTATTTTATAAAAATGAATTGACTCTTAATGAGTTTCTGGAATAGATTTGTTTGTAACGATAGTTTTATTTAATTGAGAATTGATTGCGTAATATGATAATAAAGAAAAAATAAAAATAATATTTAAATTGGTCATCAGTTCAAAATTTATTCTAGTCAATAATAAATGTTTTTTATGAATTATTGCTATGTATGATTGATTTAAATATGTGAAATATCCATCTTAATACTTGTAAGTTAAAGATGATTTATGTATGCAAAGTGACAATTTCCAGATCTTGAACGAAATTGTAAGTATGAATTCAAACTTCTCTAATTGTTGTATTATGTAATTGTTTAAAAATAAAATGACGAAATGTTTAATTTTTCAAATTTTAGTACTACTGAAGATGGTCAACCAGTGGTGACCGAAACTGTTTAGTGAATTAATAAAATAAATAATAATAATTAAATAAAATTATTGTCTTTTATTAGATTGTGACTAAAAAACATTTCAATTTAAAAATAATAAACTTAAAATAAGTAGAGAATAGAAAAGGTAGAGTTTACCATATCAAAATTCGAATTTTCCCGAATTACTGCCTTAGTTTCATTTTATTAATGTGATTTTGCTTTTCATTTTATCCAATACGAAGCATGGGTAAAGTACTATAATCGGTTTCGCGCCAAGCGCGACTTCAAAGAATCCTAAGGTAAATACTACGGAACCAATGGTCTCAAACAAAGTCGCAAATTGTAGTATTCAATCAGGTTAGATTTTATCAAATGACGGTTTTGACAAAAATAACATACGCTCTGGTCCAGAAGCCAAAAAGCGCGATTTTTTCATTTAGTGCGTGGTGATGGATGGATCATTTTTTTCGTCGATGATTTTTTCCACACCGTTCAACTGATTGAAATGAAATTGAAAACCTATCATTACTTTAACAAAATGAAGCGCTGATTAGTTTTTGGTACATATATCATATCATTTTTTTAGTTTTTTCTAAATATCTTGAAAATGAGAATTGTGGTACATTAATAAAGAGTGAAATCGCAAAACCGAAACATTTCCTTATTCAAGACATAGAATGAAGAGAGTGAATTTTGTGAGATAAATTTTCATTATCAAATCGAAAAAATCTAATGCGTCATAACAAATAATTGGACAAATTTTTTAAAATGAACACCCATAAATAATATATTGGAAAAGTAAATAATTTGAAATTTAATTATCGGGTGAAATATCACTATAAATTTATTTTCTAAAGTTTTCAGCTTAAAACGTAAGATATAAAAAATTTCTAACAAAAATTTCAAGAAAAATTAAACCGTATAGTATAACCGTTGGCTTCCTCAGGGCTCAAACAAATTAACTTCTTTGTAAATTTGTCATTTTATAAATATTTATTCTTAGCAAACACATATTTTCAATCTGTGCCTATATGTGTTTGCTAAGAATGAATATTTATAAAATGACAAATATACATAGAAGTTAATTTGTTTGAGCCCTGAGGAAGTCAACAAAGTTGTCGAAACGTTGGCATAAAATAAAAAATATTTGCTGCTATTGTCCTTATTTCCCTACAACAACTTATTAATTTAATCGATGGACATAAATAATCAAAGTAATTATTTAGATAGTAGCGAATCATTTTTGCAAACTCTCAATTATTTAAGAAAAAAAGAAACAAAATAAATTATGAAATTGATACAATTTGATGGCTGTATATGTATATAATTAAGTAATGGAGAGGGATTCAGAGAGATTGGGGAACAATTATAAGCGTATGCTGGCCGAAAAATGCTTTATTAAGACATATGGGCAAAGGGCTCTTAATTTTCAAACTGATTGCATTGGGCTTAGCAATGCTTACTTGTCAATATTGACAAATACTGATGCCCAGGTATAATAAACATTGAGAAAGGGGCGAAAGAATTGTAAAAAAGGTAGAGAAGGAAAAAATTTATTTTTTATTTTTATTTTTATATATTGTCATTTTGAATTCGAATTTTTGTTATTCTTAATGTTTGTTAATTATTTTGAGAAATCTTTTAATTAAGAGATGTTTGTGAGGGGTCAGTGATCCTAATTAGATCAATGTCCTCATAATTATTATTATTATTGATTGAATGAAATTGAAATTTGCTATATTTGTACTTGAGACGTTGCCCATATCAAGTGAGAGCACACCAAGATTTATGTACCATTTTGTAATTCATATAATTTTGTATATATTATGATAAAATCCACAACAACTCTGCCTGCGGACAATTTATTTATAAAATTAATTGTGTCGCTAATACTGTAAGATATAATTTTGTAATTAACAAGTTTGGATTTTTTTGTAAAAAATTTTTATTGTAATTTTACATGTGTGCTCTATCGCTTTTTTCAGCTCTTAGGAACTGATGATGGCATTATTTAATTAAAGCCGAAACGTTTTCTATAATTGGGAGTTTTTTATTCAGCAGAGGCTACCCATTGGCTGAATCCCTCTCCGTTACTTAATTATATAAATTATGAAATATTATATATTCACCTTCGATGCACTGGGCGATTATTGGTGCCTGGTTTTGGGAACATATATTTCCAAAATTTTCCGGGGAAGGGCCTCTGGATCCCCCAGGAGCCCCGGAATTCCAGCGTTCCGGTAGTGCTAAATTTGCGATATCACCACTCCTTTCGATTTATCTCTTGTCTCTCTCATCTTCTCCAGATGTTGAAAAAAGCTTTTTTGACTGAATACCTATAACACTTGACATAAACATTAGTAGCAACCCCCCCCCCTTTACTACATACTAATTTAGTCATCAAGACGTATGTAGTAAACGAAATAAATCCCTTTAATTCGCGGAAAATTCAAATTTTATTTCATCCAAATCAAATTCTTATAATTTGAAATATCAGAGTAAAATTCGAATTCTTAATAATCGGACTTCGAGAGAGCCTGAAGACGTATGTATCAGTGAGAGTGGCCTTGATTTTTGGAATACGGATAGAACGAGAGACCAGGGCGAGCTGAAAGAGATCCTACCTAACATTTCCACTTGACTCGTCTATTCAAATTATAAATACCATGTTCATATTTCAGTATGAGGGGGTAGAGGGGAAAAGTGAAAAACCTTATTAGGCAAGTGGTTAATTATATGAGAAAAAGAACTTTAAGTGTAACACAGTGCACCGACTCCGCCAACCGGCCGGCAGAGCCCTCGTGCTCCTAGCCACAAGGCAGCCGCTCTTCTTCCTTAGGCTACTCCTGAGGAAGCTACGGACAACCTTCTGGTCTTCGTTCTAGTCCATAGAGCCACCTCAAACCCGCCCTCAAAGACACAAAGTCTCCAGGCTCCCATTCCCACCCCATTGTTCCATTTGAACAAGGCGTCAAGCGACGACTTTTCGGTAAGACACAAAACATGCAAGCACATGCAAGATGAACCTGGACCTCGATCTTTAGAAATCCGATCGAATCGGTCACTTCCCTCGTGACTCGTTCATGGGTCCAACAAATGGGTGGCGTCGATTTTAGCTCTCTTGTGGGTCTTAATACTAAAATAACCTTAAAACTAAATTGGAGGGCACAAGAGAGGGAAACACATCACAAAATATCCCTAAGAGGCCTAAGATAGACGACACCGCATTTGCTGTCTCCAGGAAGGAAATCAAAGGGAAGAGTGCAGGTCCCCAACACAGAAAGAGAGACCGTCATCGTTGGCATGGCATATCATCCCACCCTCCCTCTAAACTATATACTTTATACTATAAAAATGTGAATTTAATTTTAATAATTTTCTATCATATATTGTGAATGTAAGAATTAAATTTGATATTAAAAATAGCGATGAATCCCATCGGTGGTCGAGGCATTGAAACCTGAAAATCCCTACGCAAAATCTACAATTCTAATAAATATTCACTTTGTAAAGATCCTCCTATGTATCCTTTGTTGCTTCACTATGAAGATGAAATGGGGATCTGAAAATTCCTAATCTTTTACGTTAAAAATTGAATAATTTCAAGAAAAAAACTATTGAAAATTAAATGATTAGTGATTTTAATTTATTTTTGATATCAAGAATTGCAAAAAAATTTCAAAAATAAAATGAAAATCAATTTAAGCTATAATTGAAATTTGATCTAAAATTGCATTTATGAAATATTTAATAGCCAAGCTATTTAATTAAAAATTATAATTGTAAAGGAAAAGCCTCAATATAATAATATATAAAAATAAGTTAAGTACATTACATTTACTGATTGTAGCTAAAGGGGTATGCTGTAAAAGAGAAACATCCTAATTCTTTGCCTAGTATAATCTAGCTATAAAAAAATCCTTTTGAAAGCTTTAACTAAATGCCATGCTAAAAAAATATAATACTCATATTTGGTGCGCTATTTGGTCAGAAGTACATAAATGTGTCGTATTCGATAAAAGACAGCATCGAAACGTCCCCAAAGTGAAGGATCCATGAAAAAGAAGAGAAAAATAAAATTAGAAATTATATATTAAATATAATATTAAATGAGATGAAATAAAAATATGAAGATGAATGAAATTTAATTTATAAATGAGAAATTTACTCTACTCTACCATTTATGATAATAATTTTGAATAAAGAGGATTGAAATCTCTGAAATAAGGGGGATCTAATAATTTGTAAATCAAGAAGGTTTGAGGGATAATGTAAAATAATGAAATCTTCATGAAAATATCTTTGAAATTACGAGAGTAGAAGATATCACTAGCTATAGAATAAATACTAACCTCGTCGTTAAAAGAAAAGGCTAAACTCGCAGGCAGCCGATGATCTCGTTGCTCAAGTGATTTTGTCACCTTTAAGAAAATTATTGCAAAATTAGTATATAACATATATATATCGAGAGAGAAATTTTTGAAATTTAACAATCTACTATTAATCAAATTCAATTTTTAATTTGAAAAGAGAAGAAAACACTCTAATGAGAAATATTAAAAAGAAATATTATATTCAAGAATTAAATTTGAAATTACTATCATAGAATTAAAAATAGGTAATACCTGAGAGACCCTGATGACAGCCTGGGGTCATCTCGATGAAACGATGGCTTCTATCTGTAAAATTAAACAGCTATGAATTTATAGATATATATGTTTATAAATATAATATTTAAATTACCTGATTTGATCCAAAAGTGAATCCCTCGATGGGCTACATTATGGTAAATGATGAATGGGGAACTGAAAATTCCTAATTCTAATTCTCAATCTATCATAAAAATTGAATAATTTCAAGAAAACTATCGAAAATTAAATTATTGAATGATTTTAATCCATTAATTTAATGAATTTCCAAATTTTTAAAATTTATATAGGCCATGATTGAAATTAATTTGATCTGAAATTAAATTTAATGAATATTTATTTAAGTTATTTAAATTTTTTGAAAATTGGTTTAGAATAATTTTATTATGAAGAAGAACTTTAAAATAAAATGAATTTATTTTAATGGAAATAATTTAAATATTAAAGTAATAAGTGATTCTAACTAGAGGGGTATGCTGTAAAAAAACACTTAAAAATTAATTATATAAAAAAATGATATACTCAAGTTTGGCGAGCTAAGAACATAAATGAATAGAATGAAGGAGAACAGCGAGGCATCAATGAAGTGGATGATCCATGAAAGAAGGAAAAAAAAGTAAATTAAAATTAAGAAATTGTATAAATGAATATTAAATGGATGATAAAAGAAGTAAGATAAAAATAAAGTAAAAATATATAAAGATTAGATGAAATCGAATTTACTAATGAGAAATTTATTCTATGTAGGTACCAAATCATTGAACTCCCTAAGACAAGGGAAGTTAATTTATAAATCAACGAGTTTGATAATTGATATTTGATTTGTAATTTGAAAAAAATAAAACTATATGAGAAGATTTTTGAATTCTCCTATATTTTTTAAATTAATTTTTTCAAAAAATTTAGAAATATAATAAATGATTAAGTATTCTAACCTCGGAGTTAAAATAGGGGGTTTAATCTCGCAGGCAGCCGATGAGGTTATCCGTCAAAACGACTTTGTCGTTGGCGATTACTAGAGAGGATTCCTGGGAATTTGTTCACTAAGAGTGGTGTCCCGTTGCCTTCATCATCTAGATTTATTGATATGTTTAGTATTTTCGTCATAGAAGAAAATTATTCTGGCTGAAGCCATATTTGATCCCGAGTAAGCTCGAAGTCTATTAGCCAGCCACTCCATCTTTAAAAAATATATTAAAATAAACCAAAGAGCTTGTCTATATGTATCCCTATATGAAAATAAAGAAATAATGTATGTTCAATGAAGTAATTTATATGTAATGTGAAAAGTGAATAAGACGAAATTATTTTAAAAATATCCAAAAATATTAATTTATTGGAGGAAACTGAAAAACTTTTCAACAATTTTTTTTTTATGTTGCTTCCTGATAGGGTGGGTGAGGGTGGGGTTCGAAGGATGGGGGTCCAGGGGCGTGCCCCTGTATGCAAGAGGGCCGCCGAAGGCGGGCCTTGCAGCTAGTATTTAATCAAATTGATTTCAAATTAATGGAAAATCTATTCAAAGAGGTAGCTAGAGAAAATAAAATAAAATAAAAATGGAAACTTACATGGAAAGAGATGAGTGGGAGAATTCACTTTCCCTTTCACTCAAGCAGGGATAGAGAAAGTATGAGCCGGGATTGGAATTAGGTGTACACAGTCTTTGGAATTATTTGGAATTACTTTGGAATTCATTAGATAATCTATTGTCATATATTGTCTTCTACTTGGAAAAGAAAATGGAAGTGGAAGTAGGTATACAAAATTTTAGGTCGCGGTTCACTCCTCGGTATGAACCGATACATTCCCTCTGTCCACTGGTATTTCCATTTGCCTATAGAAAAGAAGAAATTAATATTAGAATTAAAAGAGAACAAGATCATATGTAGAGAAAGAAATAAGGAAATCAGTTAAGTTTAGGCTTACACACACACATACACTCTAATAGTATAACATGGTTTAATATTGGAATCTCACCTTCGAATTTCCATCTTTCTGTTTGAGTAATTTTATAAAATTTTACTTCAGATTATTAAATAGTTAGGAAAAATAAAAAGCTAAACTTTCAAAGATTATCTATCGAAAAATAGACTGGAAAATTAATCCAAATTACATTGAAATGGGGGGGCGGTATTAATGGCGTCGGCTTAGAATATAAAATAATTCAACTCGGACGCCCCAAATTGTTGAATTCAAATTCTAATAATAAAAACAATGAGTGTCAACGATTCAAAAAATCGATTGTTCAAACAATGCGAATAACCAAATTTAAAATAAGATTTCGAAATCAATAATTTTTTTGAAAGAAAAAGAGATGCAGCATCGTCAAAGTAAAACTGCTACTTAAAATTACGATCCTAAGTTATGAAAAAAAAATGTGAAAAATGGTTTTTTTCCATAACAACAATATTAAATTTTGTTTGTTTTTTCTCTGCCCTGTAAAATTCCCTTGTTGTGAGTTAGCAGGTTTACACTCTAAGGCTGAGCAGGCCGGTTGGTAAACTTTAATCGTTGGCAAAGGGTAAAAGGCTGGGATGGCAATCAGATGAAAGTGCCTGTCATCTGATTGGCAGGCACTTTCATTTGATTGGCCATCCCAGCCTTTTACCCTTTGCCAACGGTTAAAAAGAGTTTACCAACCGACATACAACTGGCCCCGAAGGCGACGATAAATAACTCTAGTGGACACTGCCTGTACACCTATGACACTCTTCACGACCCTCCAATTTATGCAGAATTCAACTCCTCCTATTGAGTTTTGTTCTCCATTATGGTAGAACAAATGACCAGATTTTAGGGTCTTGAGGCCTTCTCCTCTCCTTCTAACTTCGCTAACTCCAACAAGGTCCCACCTTATCCCTTCTAACTCATTTTCCATTTCCGCAAAACTTTCTTCCGAGAGTAGAGTTCGTGCATTAAAGGTTGCAATTTTGAGAGCTGTTTGCCTTTTCTTGTATGTTTTTGTCAAATTTTTGCCCCCCCCCCCAGAATCCTTGGGACAGACTGATAAATCAGTGTGAGATTTCGAATATGGGATCCTAATCACCTGGGGTAGTTTCCTTTTCGTTTTAGAATCTGACATTTACATAGTTTAGGTGTTAATAATATACACTTCATTCTTCACCATCTATTTCTCGAAATCTAGGTGCAGCCAAATAAATTCACCAAGAATATTTAAGATGGCAAAATAGTACTTTCAATTAAAACGCATTCTTTCCATTTTAAATGACGATCTAAATTTATGAATTCTAACTTTATAATTTAAATAATTTTCCTGAAACTTATAGAATCTGTAAATTTAGATTGTCATTTAAAATGGAAATAATGCGTTTTAATTGAAAGTACTATTTTCTCGTTTTAATTATTCTTGGCAGATTTAACTTGGCTTTCATTATTTTTTTGAAATTGGCCTGTTTTTATAGAAGTGATTGGATTTAATGATTATTTTTATAGAGATGAAAAAATTTAATTTCTTTAAAATCTCTTGGAGAAATCTCTTTTGTACCATTTACATCGAGATAGCTAATGTTACTTGTGCCTTCCCAAAACCCAGGCCCAAAATTTAAATTTTTTTCGCTTGTTTGCATTGCAAGAGTTGCGGGGGCGTTATTTGCAAAAACTGGGTGCGGGGATGGAATGTAGTGGGGGTGGAGGTGCGGGTGCGGGTTATGGTATGGGGTGCGGGAGGTCCAGGGAGGGTGGTGAGGGGTAAGGCGGAGGTAGGGTGTGGGTTTAGGGGGTTGGGCAGTGGGTGGATGTGGGGGGGTTGGAGTGTTGGGGTGGCAGGGTGGGGGCGAGGATTGGGCACGGGTGCATGGTGCGGATGCTGGGTGGGTTTCGGAGGGGGGCGTACCCCTTGGCTAGGTTAAATATAAAAATGAATCGCAAATTCTCAAAGCGTATGAGTATTTATATATATAGTATATAATTCAGTTAAAGACAATAATTAATTTATTATTTGGTCATTTAAATTCTATTTAAATTAATTGAATTAATGTGATTTGAATCGTGAGAATGCTGGTTGGCAGCCTGACGATGATTTAAACATAAATTCCTTTCAAATGAGTCACCACAAGATAATCCTATGAGCCTTTAGCCTGAGGACCATTTTCTCTCCTTGTCATCGGGCTCTGATCATCTCCATTTGCTTTCTTTAAGGTTACGATCAAATCAATAAGACTATATCACTTTTTTATATTTAATGTTCAGTTTTAAATTTAAAAATGAATAAAATCAAGTTACCTGAATCCGATGAGAACAATAAAATTGAGCCTGAATGGATGAAAACTTTGGAAAACAGAAAAAGAAAGGTAACTAAAATCTTGAAATCAAAAGCAATTATAACACTATAAAGATGTTTCCGTAATTAATTATAATTTTTCTTTTTCTTTTATTAATAGGGCCACAAACTAGCACATGAAATTGGCGCCGGCTCACCATGCATCAAATGTCAAGAGAAATGTCCAGGATTAGATTTGCATTTCTGGAGGTAAACATAAATAAACAAATATGAGTGACATATCACAAATATTTTTTTTTTATAATATTCTTTGTTTCTATATCAAAGGATTTTTATTATTATATCAATCAATGGTTAAATATTTCACAGATAGTGTCGAGGCTGTCAAAACTTGCCAATTTCAAAATTTCAAATTTGAACCACTTGATCTTTTAACATTAAAATTAATTATAATAATACTAGCTGCAAGGCCCGCCTTTGATGGGCCTCTTGCTAGCCAAGCCCCTAGACCCCCTCGTCACGACACATCTCCTCTGTGGCGAAATCTGCAGCAAGGAAGATTGGCTACTTATTCAGGTCCAAGCGATTCTACAAGCCCCCACATCTTCTCACCATCTACAAGGCCCAAATCCGCCCCTGTCTCGAATACGGCTCTCATCTATGGAGAGGAGCCTCTAAATGTTCTTTTGCTACCCTGGATGCAATTCAGAAACGAGCCGTCAGGCTAATTGACGATTCTACCCTCACTGACTCCTCGACTCGCTAGCTCATCGAAGAAATGTCTCTGCCCTTTCCCTTTTCTATAGATACTATCACGGCAGGTGCTCTGATGAGATAAAATCAATAATTCCCCCATAAAGCATGCTTTGCACGTAGCACGCGTTTTGCCGACTCCCAACACTCTTTCGCGGTCAAATTAGAAAAGTGCCGGACCACTTCATCTGCCAATACGTATATCCCCATGACTTCAAGGAACATAGGGGCTGCATCTTTACTGGTGCACCCCTTCTTGCATTCGATTGCATTAAAAAAAAAACGAACACTCCCTCTCCTCCAACTCCAACCACTCTCCATCCAACAGACCCTCTCCCCAACACCGGAATTTCTCCCCCGCCTCTGATCACCCTTCAACCCAGTAAACCTACCCCCTGGACTCCCTATCCATGGACCTAGCATCCCCTGGACCCCCACCTTTCCCCTGGATCCAAACCCTCACCATTGGACCCCACCTTAGAACCCCACATAGGTATGTATATAGGTACAGACATAGGCACAAATCCCCCTTAGTAGTCCCCTGCCACACTTGGACCCCAACCCCCCACCTCTGGGGGGACGGACATAGAAACATAGGTACATACACCTACAGAGACAGGGACAAATGTCCTTTAGTTGCCCCTTTGACCCCCACCCCTGGATCCCTCACGCCCTGGAACTCCACCTTCCAAACCCAGAGGGGACGGACATAGGTAGGTAGGTAGTTGCAGAGGCAGGCACAAATGCCCTTTAGTAGTATAGGATATGTTTGTAATGATAGCATATTAATATTATAAATAAAAAAAACGTTTGGATTTAAAATAAATGTTTTTAAGATTGTTTTTTAAAAAATTAATATTTTTTTAATTATAAAACAATCAATAAATAATTTTTCCTTATTAATATTAAGTGTATATTTAAATTAAAAAGTATAAATCATCCTTTTATTACTCATGGCATTTGACATTAATCATAATAGTCAATCAAAACTCTGCCATCGATTCTTTAACTATTTCCTGATAAGTTCACGTGCTCAAATTTTGTACACACAATTTATTACAGGGGCCGATGAGAGGGGTTCGGGGGGGGGGGGGGGGGGGGTGATTCCCCTACACTGGATGGGATTCAGAAGCGAGCAATTAAACTAATAGGAGACTCGGCTCTAACTCTCGGCTCACCGAAGAACCGTTTCTGCCCCTTTCCCTGTACTACAGATACTATCACGGTGTCTGTTCAGTCGAGCTGAAATCAATTAACCCACCTAAAGCCCTCTTTACGAGAAACACGCTGTTTTCGAGCGCTCAGCACCCCCATTCGCTGTCAAATTGGATAAAAGTCGAACAAGCGCTTTCGCCAACTCTTTTATCCCTATGACTCCAGAGACTGGAACTCGCTCCCTGCCACCATCTTTCCCAACTTATAACCTTCAGCTATATAAGACCCGTATCCACAGATACCTTCAACCCCCGCCCAGCCCATAAAATTCTTTCTTCTTCTTTTCACGATGGAGGGGCCAACCCAGGCCTTTAGAGGTTGCACCTTTTTGGTGCAACTCCTTCTCTCATCATTTTCATTAAAAAAATACTCAAAACTCTTTAGGGGCCCCACTCGGCCCGGTCTTATTGAAGAAATATATTATAGCGCGCGCCATGACACTCCTATTTTACACCCCCCCTTCCTTTATTTCAATCGGATTAAAAATTTGAGACAACTATTAACTCATGACGCTTGATAAATACACTAATTTTAAAAAAAATCGTTAGAGAAAATAAAAAAAAAACGAAAAATCTTTCATGTAAATGTCCACTTCCGGTCTTTCGATTTCAAACAAAAGCTTGATGTACCCCTTCTAGTCTATATCAAACTTAAGTATCGAATTTTCTGAGACTTATGGTTGCGAAACGCAGGGGGGGGGCATTCTTACGTACGTAAACATCAACTTCCGGTTTTTCTATTTTACCCAAAATCTTGTTATAGTTCTTGTAGCCTCTAGATAGCTTAAGTTTCAAATTTCAAGGCTATGCGACTTTCCGAAGACGAGATATGAACGATTAAAATATTTATTTTACGACACTCCTAATTTACAACCCCTTCCTTTAATTCAATGGGATTAAAAATTTGACACAACTATTAACTCATGACACTTGATAAATACACTAACTTTTGAAAAAATCGTTAGAGCCGTTTTTGAGAAAATCAAAAAAACGAAATAAAGGAAGGTGGTGTAAATTAGTAGTGTCGCAATGATTTCAAATAAATGAAAATGTGTAAGTCGTGTGGTGATTATTTGTTGTGATCGCAATAGAATATAATAAGGTAAATTCAAATACCCAAAATTCGGAGGGGAGAGGAGCTAATAATTGAAATTCCAAGCTTTTTATTCGATCTAAACCAAATTTTACACTGTTAGTCTTTAGACCATGTGAAACTATTTTGAATAAAAATAAAGGAATGGGTGTTTGTTTTAAAAGTTAAAGACCCCTAATGCTTTTATTTTTAGTCATGTGCGTAAGCAAATTTTTAGACTACTTAAGAAAAATTTATTTTCTTCTTTTTAGTGAATTTTTAAATAAAATCATGTTGTAAAAGAAAAAAAAAGCTGACGTGTTCTGATGTGGCTATCCACTTGACTTTACTATACAACCTGGCCCCTCACTTATATTTAATATTTAATAAAATTATTTATAATCATGTAGGGGAAGGGGGTTAGTTTGCCATTTTTAGACTCCTGGGGGCCCACTGATTTGGTTGAGTTTGGTACAAGAGCCTAAATTTTCACTTTATGACCATACACCCCCCCCCCTTTTGGGCGCTTAGTTTTTGCATTATTAGAATTCTGGGGTCCCACTGTGATTATGTATACAAAATTTGGTTGAGTTTGCTCAAATAGCCTAGATTTTTAATTTTTAACCTCCACCCCCCTTAATTTTGGGTCGATATGCACCAATATCTAATCAGCTCTTAATCTCAATGGACCAAAACTAAGTGTGAAATTTCGTTTCGATGTTCACACTAGTTTTTGAGCTAGCTCGTCCACAAAAATTTGGTAACGCACAGACTAACAGAACTAACAGACATTTTGACAAAACAATTATTATTTCGAAAAATATAATTTTTTCGATGTTCCCTTGAGTTTTTTGTTTCACTCAATTTTTTTTAATCAAAATAGTTTCAGCCGTTTTTGAGATATTTCGAAAAAAAGAAGGTAACGGTATGGTAAAGTAAAAATATAGATATATATGTATATATTTTTTAATTTTTTGCTAAAGTCAAAGAATTTACATATTTTAGAGACTTCTGAATTTTAAATTTTCTAGAATAATTATTTTCTGAAATATTTATTCAATTTAATAGAAAAAAATAGGAAATATTCGAAATAAAAAACTGAAAAGTTAAAATATCTTTTTATCTACATTGTAAGAGCAGATTACAAGAAAATATATACTACCAATCAAAAATTTTAAAAGCAGCTTAGTTTGCGAGTGTACTTACAATCCGGGGGGGGGGGGGGGCATAGTTTTTCATCTATCTTCCTAAATAATTATTTTATAGCGACCAAAATAATTTTCGTTAAAAGTATCATATAAAGCTTCTTTCGGGAAAATTTTCCAGAACATTGGCAACCAATGTGCCAAAGTCAACTTATTTGTCTCTTACAATCATAATTTTATTCATAATAAAAAAGGAAAAAACTTAATATTTTACTTAATATTTTGATTCTTTTTTTTCACAGAAAAATATGTCGAAATTGTAAATGCAAAAAAGAGGACCACGATGTTCAAGATGAAGATGATTTTGAACAATTTGAAATATTATTGGGATCATCTAAAAAGAAGAATAAAACTTGTGAGTTTTAAATATAATATATATTTAGAAAATATATGAATTATGACGATTTTTGATTAACAATAAAGGAAATAATATTTTGAATGTCTTTAAGTTCATATATACAGAGCACGACTGTCGCCATACATTTCGTCCCCACGAAGAAATCTTATTTTTTGCACTTTTACTTAGAGGTTCAAATAAATAATCATCATCAATGAGTATACAGTCCTAAGACTGGTTTGACGCAACCACCCGTCTCCACTCTGCTCTGTCTCCTGCCAGCTGTTTGACCTCTCTATATGTCTCACATCCCATATCCCCAATTATTTGGTTGAAATATTCTAATCTGGGCCTTCCCCTTCACCTTTTCTTTCCCACCTCCCCCTCCAAGATATCCCTAAGCAGTCCCCCATGTCTCAGTGTGTGCTCCATCATTTGATCTCTTCTCTTCTTCAGACTCTTCCACAAGGTTCTTCTTTCTCCGATTCTTCCAAGAACTTCTTCATTTGTAATTTTATCCATCCATTTGATATTCATCATTCTTCTGTAGCACCACATTTCGAAAGCCTCTAATCTCTTTCTCTCCTCTTCTCTAATTGTCCAGGTTTCACACCCGTACATGGCTATGCTCCATACATATGTCTTCAATAGCATCTTCCTGTTTTCTAAGCTGATTGAGGAGGGGCATAATAGTTATTGCTTTGAATTAAACCCCATATTTGCTTGGGCAATTCTTGATTTAATTTCGTTTTCGCTCCTCACATCCCATTTTATTTTACTTCCTAGGTAGCGGAATTCCTTCAAATAAATAGAAGCATAAATCCGTTCATGGCTAATGTTTTGCGGGCACATGCTTCTCTATATGCCTATAGAAGTAGTTGCGTGAATAATTAAGATTAAATGACAATGGGAAAATAATAAAAATTATCAATTCGCAGCCCCTTATAATTTGACGGTGGCCCTCTGTATATGTGTATTCACCTATGATATAATTTTGAATCTTTTTACTCTTAAAAAACTTGTTCTTCTATCAAAACATTTATTTTTGTTTTTATTTCATTTTCAGTACTTGCATTTGATATTAAATCAGCTAACCAAGAAAGTAATAAGCCTTTATTATTTGATTGGATTCCACCAAATGTTAATGACGATTTGGTAAATATAAATTTAATTAAACTAAGAACTTTATTTTCTATTTTTGATATCTTTTCGAATCTTATTCAGAACATCTTTTCTTTCTTTAAAAGCCAAAATGAAAGCTGTTTAATTTAAATTATTTAATATATTTTAAATATGTAACAGGGTTAATATATTATATTTTCTGGTCTCTTCTATTGAAGAAGAGTTGAATAAGCATTGGCGTTACTAGAATTATTTTCTAGGGCAGATATAGAGCCCAATCTCTAATTGACGTCGCCCAAATATGAATTGTTAAAATGTGAAAATTATTCAATTTTAATCTTTAAGGGCATTGCAGTTTTGCTAGTAATATTTTACGAATGTTACGAAAGTGATTTTATTTTTCAAAATTATGGGGAAGGTCCCAATTATCTACTTGGGGTAGGTACCCATAGTTACGCTATTATGAATAAGGTATCGAAACTTCGGGAAAGTAAACTATAAAATAGTCTTTAATTTTATTTACTCTCTACGTTCAAAACTACTGAATACAGTTAAAATTAATTATTTTTATCTCTAATATAGGCTGTAGAATATCTGAAACAATTACCACCTTCGCGGCTGCCCATTTCTGGAAGTGATGGCGCCTTGGAGCGAAAACGCGCCTTTGAAAGACAACTTCCACTCCACGACTTCAACGCCGAACTCTGTCATAACCTCTCAACAGCTGAGACGGATGCCCAAGCAGAATATTTAAATAATCTTAGAAGCAATGCAGTTGGTCAAGCAACTGTTTTCAAAGTATTTCTAATACATCTTAATTTAATGATTTACCTATTGAATTATTTATTTATTTGTTTTTCCTTTGATTTAGGTTGGGGCTTTTAACACTAAAAACCATTTAGGCTACTCACTGGATGCGAAGATGAGTGGCTCTCAATCAGCCCACTGTCTTGGTACATTGAATAAGAATCCTGCATACAATTCAATGCCAAAACCTTTTATGACATCAAAATACCAAAATGAACAGCAAGAATCAATTCCGCCACCTATCAATATGGATTCTCACCCGGATAATCTACCTTTAAAACAACCCAGTCATTTTGTTCAATCAACGAAAGAAACGTCAAAACCTTTCAATATTCAAAGTGAGACCCTTTCAACTGAAACTGCTTCCAATCAACAAAGCGAGCCAATGGAGGAAGTGAGACGTCTTCAACGTTTTGATGTAAATCCAGAACTGGCCAGTTCTCAGGATGTCATCCATCCAAAAGGATACTCAACGCTAACTAAACAACGTTTTGATGTACATTCAGAACTGGCTAGTTCTCAGGATGTCATCCATCAAAGAGGATACTCAAAGCCAACCAAACCCTTTAACATTCAAAATGAGACTCTTTCAAGTGAAACTGCGTCAAATCAACGAAGCGATACGATTGAAGCTCTCAGACGCCTCCAGCGGGATGATGTTAATTCTGATCTGGCTAATTCTCAAGGTCTCATCCATCAGAAAGGATACTCGATGCAACCGAGAGACTTTTCCAAACACCACAATCTTCAAAATGTGGCACTGTCATCGGAACATGGTTCGTATCAGGAAAATGATCCTAATGAAGCTCTAGGACGGCTCCAACGTCACGATGTTAATCCTGAACTCGTGAATTCTCAGAATGTATTTGGTCAGAAGGGATACTCAATACAACCAAAAGACTTTTCCAAACACCACAATCTTCTAAATGAGAGTAACTCATCTGAACTTGGTTTGTACCACGGAATTGATCCTAATAAAGCTCTGTCACGACTCCAACGTCACGATATTAATCCTGAACTCGTAAATTCTCAGAATGTATTGGGTCATAAGGGACATTCGAAGCAACCAGGAGAATTTTATGATCCCTACAATATTCAAAATGAGATGATTTCATCTGATCCTTGCCCCAATGAGGAAAATGAACAGATTGAAGCGCTCAGACGACTCCAGCGTGTGGATACTCATCCAGAACTGATAAATTCTCAAGATGTCTTCCATAAAAAGGGATTTTCGCAGCAATCTGGCCCAGGAAATGAGACCCCTTCAAAGCATCAGGCATCTGATCCCTACTACGATATTCGAAGAGAAAGAAGTCCCACCTCTATGGCAAGAATGCAAGATCTTATACATAACAGAGGAGATGGATCGCTTCTAATTCAAAATGAGACTAGCCCCCAAAATATACGGTACGGTATTCAAAATGAAAGACTTATCTCTGAAATGGCGAATTCGCAGGAGCTCTCACATCAACATGGTCGCTCTTCGCCGTTGAATGGAACACAAGAAGGACTTCAAAATCTTCCCAACTCCGGAATTCAGGGAGAGCACATTTCTTACGGCACGCAGGATAAACTTGCCAGTTCTCAGCCGATCAGTGATTGGCATCAAAATGATAATAATAATGCTTTGTACCCACCTAACAATAATCTTGTTCAGCATCCATTGGACAGTACTTTGAGTAGAGACCCTCTATATCCTAACAACATTATATTTTCCAATATAGTGCCGACGGATGCGATGCCGAAGGCCGCTCATCTTTTGGATCAGTTAGATCAGTTAACACTCAATGAGCAGGCAAGCCCTGAGAGTTACCAGGCCCATCCGATGCTAGCCCCCGAATCTGTTGAACAGGAAAAGGTTGCCTGTGCAAAATGTGATCAAGTATTGGATTTTGGAGACGTCGCCGTTTTTGCAGATCGAGCTGGACCAGCGAAAGTGTGGCATCCAGCCTGCTTCTCTTGCGCTGTTTGCAATGTATGTATCAAGAAATAAAAATAATATTGATTAAGAATTTTATTTACTAACGATTTTATTTTCAATGAACTCCTTGCCGATTTGATATATTTCTATTATGGAGATAGTGTCTATTGTGGTCGACATTATGCAGAGATGTTGAAGATTCCCCGGTGTCACGCATGCGATGAGTTAATATTTGTTAAAGAATATACATTAGCCGAGGAGCACGCCTACCATTACAAACACTTTTGCTGTCTTGAATGCGATCAGCCTCTCGGTGGATTACGTTATGTGCCAGTTAAGGTAGAATTTCCTAATATGATTAATTATGAACATTTTTAATCTACTTTTTAAAGTGTTTTAAAGTGGCTTTATGAATTTATTTATTTAGCGTAATGCTTTACAGAATTAATGAATTATTTTTTGACATAGTGATGTGTAGTAGGTATGTGTGAAAATTTTATTTTTTCGAACCGGCTTTTCTGCTTTATTTCTGGAGTCATTATCAAATATTGATAAATAGTTTACCCAGCTCATCAGAAATTTAAGAATTTTTTACCTTGGCATTTTTTGATTTGTAAAAATAGTTCACAATTTTGAGATATTTTAAACTCTGAAAAAGTCTAGCTACATATGTTTATCATTAAAATATTGGATTTAGTTTTTTTTCTTATAAATCGAGTTTTAAGTAAAAAAGGGGTGACTTGGAATTGATAGATGAAGCTTTTTTTCTTTAAAAAGAAAAAATTATGTGATTTCGAAAAATATGGTGATTTAATAATCTTATCTTTTAAAATAATTTCCCTAAAAAATTCAATTGCAAAATACTCTAATTAACATATGTTTTAAATTGTTTTAGGACCATCCTGTGTGTTTAGATTGTTATCAACGAATTTATGGGAAGGTATGTAAATTTTATATTAAAATTAAAAATAATTGGAATTTTAAAAATATTAATATGGAGATTTGATTGAAAGGCAAGCCAGGCCCATGAAAATTGAAAAGTACAAATGCCATTGCCATTAAGGTAGTTGTTTCGCGACAATACTAGCAAAAAGTTAATGCTAGAGTATATGGAACAGACAATAAGGATTCATAATTCATAAGCCCAAAACTTTTTGCTGTTTATGTACCAATTCTAGCCAATCCCGTGCTCGTTTGACAAATTTGGAACCATTGTAAGAAATTGAATATTTTTATATTAAAATGATAGATAAAATACATTTTAAATTTCTATAAAAATCATTTTGTTATTTTTTAACAAATGTATTCAACGCCTACGTTACATCTTATGAAAATTATAATTTTGAAAAAATCTAGCGCATTCATCTTTCGCTGGTTAAATAAATGCGCTGTTGCCAAATTGTTTTTAGTCTAAATTTTTTTTATACATTTTTCATTATTCTATTACCTTAAACTGTGTTGTTACTATGAATCAAAATTGTCTTAAAATATGTATTGGTTATTGTTTAATGTTGGTTTAGTTTTTTATAAAAATGGTAAGAAGGGTTTCTTAATTATAATTAAATATATATGTAAATTTTCCGATATCCCGTATGTTAAAGAGCAATGTTAAAGCGCCCCAAAACTCGATTTTTGAAATTTAATATCTCCGGAACTGTATTGTTCAAATTTCGTTTTGCCACCAATCGATGCAGAAGTATTTAAATAATAATCTGTATAAATTTCAAAAAAATCCAAAGAAAACGCATTTGGCGGAACAACTATCTTAACATCAAGACTTCGTTGACTCTTTCAAACCAAGAAGATTCTTCGGAACAACGATTAGAAGAATGAAAATAACTTTTCCAATATTTTATTCAGCATTTATACTTTTCATAATACCTACTTGTTCTGCCTTTCCATCAAATCTCCATTAAGTTTTACCAGCCAATCTACAAAAGAAAATACTTCTAAAATACTAATTTATTTTATTTTTGACGATAATTATAATACGATATTATTTTTAAAAATATGCAAGTGTCTCGAAGCCCGGAAATTGCATTTTTTCAAAATTCTATTATCACTTAAATGTCACAAGATTAAATGTAATTTAACAAATAAGAGACTATAGAAAGGCCTTGTCAATAAAGAACTTTAGATATTTTCTATTCAATATCAAAAGATCTTTAATCTCCTCAGAAATCTAGCCCATTGACTTGATTGCATTCGCTATCCGGTCTATTGGCTATCTTTGAGGCGAAGCTCTCTTTACATATAGGCCCAGTTAAGAAATTCTGAATCATATATTTAGAATAACTTTACTTGGGTTCGATTCCTGAAGGATAAACGTGCTTTGACATTTAATCAAACATATTTAATAAGATCTTTCATAAGGCCCTTGTTTAATGTTTTTTTAAAATAATATTGTTACATGAATTATTAATAGAAATTATTCTGTAATATTAATTTAAAATATTGTTGTTTTTCTACTAGAAATGTGCTAAATGCCAACAACTGATAGCTCCAGATGAAAAACGTTTGCAGATTGGATCGAACACCTGGCATGTGAATGATCGCTGCTTCACCTGTAATACCTGTGGAAAGAATTTAGTAGGACAACGAATGGTTTGTCCTCAGGGCATTCCCTATTGTTCTAAAGAATGTGCGCTCCAAAACAAATAGAGAGATACAAAAGAAAGATGGAGAGAGAAAATAAAATAAAAATCCTTACAGCTAGGATAAATAATTAAAGAACGCTGTGGTTTGTAGTAACCAGGGCCATAGTTAGATGGTCGCTACGGTTAATTAATCAATTTTTCGAAATCGGCTGTTAAGGAACGTTTCAAATTTATCAAAAGTCAACCATAACGATTTGAGAGTAGCAACTGAAATTTAAAAAGACAAGTATAAAGTGAATAATATATGAATCACTAACTGCAGAAAGGAATCATATTACTTTTCACTTTTATTAAAATTGGTTTTTTTAAAGAATAAATCAAATAGTATCCTTTGCTTGATGCAAATAAATATATACCCAAATATATGTATATACGAGGAAAGTCAAAAATTACTTACACTTTTCGTTCTACAACTTTATTAAACTAAGATAGTGTACAACAGATACATTATTTTTCGATATAGTCTCCACCTTTAGCAATGCACTTGGTCTAGCGAACCACAAGCTTCCGGATGCTTTACTGGTAGAAGGTTTTCGGTTGGTCATGAAGCCACTTTTGCACCGCATCCCGAACGTCCATTGAGTTCGTCGTGGATAATGTGATAGGCAGAACCGTGACTAATGTTTAAAGAAGATGCTACCTTATCTATGGTAACTCGCCTATCTGCTGTAATCATCTCTTGAGCTTGCTGAATGTTGTCGTCAGTGGTCGAAGTTGACGGTCGCCCAGCTCCCTCTTTTTGTGTTACGCTCGTTCGGCCACTTTTAAACATTTCGATCCATAAAAAAACGCTTTTACGAGATAAAGCACTTTCCCCGTATTGTGACAAAAGTCTCCGGTGAATTTCAGCACCTTTCACACCCTCTGACCACTCCTCTTTCCTCCTCTTTGGTGCAATCTGGTAACGGAGCTGACATGCTTATGCTGTTGTAGCTAGACGACAACTGACGCGATCGTGATTAAATTCCGCACACGTGACCACAGACGCGCCAACTCAACGCATGCGCATGCGGCCGCCTCCTATCCTAGTTGAATAAAGTTGTAGAACGAAAAGTGTAGGTAATTTCTGACTTATCCTCGTATATATAATTTAATGTATGAGGCGTCTACTTGTAAAAGCTACTACATCCATTTTATGCAAATTTACACTATCTACAAAATATGTTTAAACTCTTAGTAAAGGATCATTTTTTATTATTAACTGAACTTATCTACCGGGAGTTAATTGAAGAACAATTGATGTAAATTTTCCTTAATATCCGCGAGTTAACTGAAAAACAATTTATTATTTGTATATACTACCTGTGATATGACTTGTCTTATTATTTAGAGTAAAAATCAAGAAATTCTGTACACATGTAAAATATGCTGTAGCACTTCAAAATAAGGATGTGTCCCATTCTTCCGCACTTTTGGAGAACATTTCGTATATTTAAACGCAATTTTTAACTAGATCTAGCCGGTTTCAGAATAAAATCTGAATCTACCACATGAATGACCGTATCTTATAATTAAGGACCTGATTTTTATGCAGTAAAAAGTGCCAAAATATGCCATAAATATGCAGTTGAAAATGCTGAAATACGCAAGTAATATGCAGTATACGTTGAAATATGCAAATATATGCAGTAAAAGATGTCAAAATAAATTTTTATTGCACTAAAAAAATTAAAATTGTAGACAAAAAGACTGCATTCGATTGCATTATAGAAAAAAAAAAAAAAACTATTCGAAGGAGTGCTATGAAAAAAATGAAACGATAAAGTAAGCTATAGAGACCAAGTGTTAAATATCTACTTTTATTACGTAAAAAATTGCACAAAATTCTCATTTCATTTAATATATTAGAAAATCTTTAAATTCAAAGAAATAATAGGTGCTCTTGAATAAAATCAACATAATAAATATAATAATGTTTCAAAAAAATGTGAACGAAAAAATTCGGGGGGGGGGGGGGGTTATTTAATAGACAAGATTGTATTGTATTGCTTTTATTTGCAAATATTTGACCGTCTGTAATCTGATCCCTACACACACTTAATGTCCAAAATGTGCCGAAGACCGTTAAAAAAATTAAACAAATGAAATAATTAACAAAGGATCTAAAAAATAATTAAAATTTGATTGTGAATAATTTACAAATTTACAAATGTTTACAAGTATTTTTCTCAATTATCTTCAGGTTATTATGTCTACCGTCACTTAAAATTGATTTATACGATGAAAAGGAGCGCTCCACATACACAGATGTACTGTAGGCGAATTTAAAGGAACTTAAACCCCCCACTTTTACTTTGGAAGAAAAATATTGCAAACTTTTCGTCATTTTCGTGTAGAATATAGTACCTTCAAATATGCAGTATAAAGTTGATACAATTGTGCTGGCTGTATATGTATATAATTAAGTAATGGAGAGATTCAGCCAATGGGTGGCCTCTGCTGAATAAAAAACTCCCAATTATGGAAAACGTTTCGGCTTTAATTAAATAATGCCATCATCAGTTCCTAAGAGAGTATTACACAATTAATTTTATAAATAAATTGTCCGCAGGCAGAGTTGTTGTGGATTTTATCATAATATACAAAATTATATGAATTACAAAATGGTACATAAATCTTGGTGTGCTCTCACTTGATATGCGCAACGTCTCAAGTACAAATACACGTACACGTACACAAGTACAAAAGCCGAAACGTTTTGCATAATTGGGAGTTTTTTATTCAGCAGAGGCTGCCTATTGGCTGAATCCCTCTCCATTACTTAATTATATGCAGTATAAAATTTAACCCACAGTATCCTAGATGCATGATTCGGATAGATAATTGATCTCCTGGATCGTATGTGGCTGCAAACAAAATATGCAATTGCACAGGAATCCGGTCTCTACTTATAATATATATATATATATATATATATATATTATAGTTTATCACTCTTAGTAAAATTTCGAGAAAATATAGATGTAGATGCTTTCGCGAGTAGACTTATATATGTATTTAATAATATGCTTATTTAATAATTTTATTTTTTATAGACTATAGTTTCAAAGGCTTGGTCTTAATCTTCATTCTTTTTTTCATCATCGATAGGCCCGAATCTTTCAAAATTATTTTTAGTATATGGCTAGAGTTAATTTTTAATCTTAAATTCCAGTCAATGAAATGTTTTTTAAAACTTCAATATCGTTTCTTTGTCCTTTCTGGAGTATAAATCCGAGATTCCTCCGAACATCTTCATGAATTTTATACAAAATGTATTAAAATTAGGGAAAAATGCATTTATCCAGACATTCGTATTTTATATTACTTTATTTTTTAAAAATAAATAATGAACTGAAAACTAACTTTAAATCAAAAATATTTCTATAAGAAAAGAATTTTTGTAATTTTGCTAAACATTTTTCTTCTTATACCATGACTGAAATTTTTCAAAAGAGAAATAATTTTCTACTTTATAAAAATATAAAAAGTTTTGATAAAATATTTTATCAAATTGATATACCATATATATGCATACACACAAAATATAAATGTACTTTTTTAAATTAGTATGCAAAATATTCCTATAATATATTCGTTTGATCTCTTATTTTCTCATTTGAACTACTAAAAGCATTGAAAATAATTATATGAAATATATATTTATACTGAATTCTAGTGATTATCTAATCAGGTTGTTTTTTTTTTTAAATATTTTATTCAAATTTATTTATATTTTTTTTTATTTTATGAATAAGATTGGTTGTTAGTGCCTATATCAAAAAAATAATTATACCTAAATAGACTGATAATATAGCCTTCCATTTTTTTACTTTACTATATATAAATATAAGTTTTTTAATATTTTTATAAATAAATATTTGATAATGTATTTAAAGCTTAAACAGAATCTTGCGGTTCTCAACTATTTTATCCCATTTCTTACTTTTCATTTTATCAGAATATCACCCCCCCCCCCCCCCCCCCTTAATGAAATTGACTTAAAAGATGCTTTCTAAATGCTCGGAACGAGGGGTGAACCGCGACCTAAAATTGTGTACACCTACTTCCAGTTAGAAGATAATAGATTATCTAATGAATTCCAAAGGCGGTGTACACCTAATTCCAATCGCGGTTCACCCCTCGGCTCGGAATATATTGGGTTTGACTCCCAAATGGGTGAACTTCTGACATAAAATCAAACAAATATAGATCTTTGATTGAATCTTTAAATTCTTCTTAATGTATAGGTATATGCTTTTGTTAGTATAGTAGTACTGAAATTTTTAAATTTGGTTTTGGGTGTAAGCATTCATACATAGGTTGAGAACCGCTGATATAGACTATTCATTATATTATTATTATATATCTAAGGTGTCTTTATATATATATATTCATCATTTATCATCTATTTCGTATAGATAAATGTTTTCTATTTTAATAATTTTAAATAAATATTATATCTATAACTACATTATATACTAAATATTATATTTTTTATTAAATTCAAAAAGTAGATATTTTTAATTGTATTTATTTTATAAAATGTATTAGAGTGAACTTCTAGTAGTTGGCAACTTTTTGCAAGTTTTTTTGGCAAGAAACAAACTAAACTTCTTGAATACAGAAATAATGATATTTCGATGATTTAATTCTTGTTATTTCAAAGGATGGCGTTGGATAATGCCAACTACTGCCGTAGGATTTTACCCTACTTTACTTTACATTATTTTTGGAAATATTCAAGCCACACTCGATTAAAAATCAAAACACAGATAATTAATTTGAATTAGTGATCTAAAAAATTGTTTTATTGTATTCTTATCATTGTTCGTCATTATGTATGTTTGGAAAACACATTCAATTAAATAAAATATTATATATATAAATTCGTATTGTTTTTGCTGTTGGATTTTGTTTTTATCTCATTCTACCATTCAGAAAGAAAACAGTTTTCAAGCGAGGGTAATACTTCGAGGTTGATACCAAATCTGAAAATAGAATAAAAAAATTAATTTTTATTTCATGTTTAAACAGAACTTAATGTTAACCTCATAAATAGCTTAAAAATTTTGAAGTCTTTTTTTATTATTATTAATAAAAGAAGCATATTTTTCCTCTTAACAATAATCAATCTATTTTCATATCCTATACTACTAAAGCGCATTTGTGCCTGCCTCTGTATGTACCTATGTCCGTCCCCCAACAAAAACAGTCGTCATGGTTACCAATTTAAATGAAATTATCTATATATTAATATATAAAATTAAGGTTTTGTCTGTACATTGGGGTGGTGGTGTGGGTGGGGTGCTGGGTGGGTTTCGAGGGGGGGGGGGGTGAGGTTCGAGAGGTGGGGGTCCAGGGGTCGTCATGGTTACCAATTTAAATGAAATTATCTATATCATATATATAAAATTAAGGTTTTGTCTGTACATAGATTGGGGTGGGTTTCGGGGTGGGGGTCCAGGGAGCGAGCCCCCTGGTTAGCAAGAGGGCCGCCGAAGGCGGGCCTTGCTGCTAGTTCATTCCTAACATAATATCATCATCATAAAGTATATTCCTAAGACTGATTCGACGCAACCACCTGCTTTCACTCAACTCTATGACTTCTCTAAAAGTCCCATATCCTTCATTATCATTGGCTCATACCAATGGCTCTTTAATCCACTATGCTACTGATTCCCGAGCTTAAACTAATACCTAATGTCTCTATGAAGGATAAAATTACAATTATTTAATTTCTTTCCTTATACAATTATTTAATTATTTTATTTTATTTATAATTGTATTTATAAGTGTATTGATGATTGTTTAAAAAACACAACACGAGTTTCTAGGAACCGGCTCCTCTCGTATATTTATAAAATTTTATTTCTAATACGTATCAGGTTCAGATATAAATTGGTGATTTTGGTTAGTTATATTGAAATATATCTCAAAAACAGATAAAACTATGTTGATACAAAAATTTAGCGAAATGAAGGATAAAAGAATTTAAGCATACACTCGACTTAAAATCAAAAAGACTAAATTCTTTATGGTAAACAACTCTGAGTGGTTGAAAGAATTTATTCTTTTTGATTTTTAAGTAGCTTCTTCCATGTTTTCAGTAGTGGTTGCCATTAATGGTCAAAACATCAAAAATGGAATATATTAAAGTTTTTGCTCTAGTATAGATAAGAACCGATCGTTATTTTTTATTTTAAGTCGATTCCTCCATGTCTGCAGCAATGGTTACCAATGATAATTGAAACGTCAAAAATTCAATGTAGAATATTACTTCTCAAGTATAATATTAGATGAGAATCGATGGCTATTTTTGATTTTAAGTCAACATTGACTTTAAATCGTCAGTGATATCTGATTATTAATAGAGGAATAAACATATTAATATTTCAAATGAGTACGGATGAAAGTCTAGCAACGATCCGTTTCCCAAATCAAATATATAATAGTAAATTAATAAGTATAAGAGAATTAAAAAAAAAAATAATTACTCAGAAAAGCCTTTAGCAATCTCATCACTTTTAGCTGGATTAGTAACGATGGTTGTTTTTGCGATTTTTGAATTGAACAGAGGTTTTACATATAATGGTCCAACTCGTTTTACATCTTCGACGGTGGTTGCAGAAACTCGACGAACTAATTCGCGGTTGTAATCGTGCGATACTCCCTAAAAAACAGATACAAAATATCAAATAAGCAGTGTTGTTAATAACTAGATACAGCAACTAGATCCATTTTGAGTTTCTAGTTGCGTATATAGAATATTTGGAAAGAATTTTATCTGTATCTAGCAAGAATTTTCAGCGGTATCTATTTAAAATAAAAAGATACAAGATACATCCTCAGATTCAAAGTTTTTAGAATTGTAATTTTTATTTGAACGCGAACATTTGTTTCGTCAGATAACGCGTGGTTTGACATGTATCCGGATTTCTCTCAGCTAAACTAAGGCCCAAAATTTGTTCGTCATGAGACAAAGACACCAGAGAGTTATTTTTTTGTACATTTTTCCTTAAGGTAGATCTTTCACAAATGCAAAAATTCAAGAAGTCTTCGAAACTTAGAATATAAGTCATTAAAAGCATAATAAACACACTGTTAAAATTTGAAGACGATTTACCACACCAAACATGAAATAATTGTAATTAAAAATGAAATTTTTTATATATGGTAGATTGGGAAAGAGTGGGAAAATGATCATTATTTTATTTTTTTTCATTGAAGGACTTTCACCATCTTGATGAAAAACTAATATTTGTTAGAATAATATATTCAGAGTAACTTAAAAAAAATTGAAATTATTTACCTTGTAGTTTTGATAAAAAATAAAAAAAAACATATTTGGGCGATTATTTTTAGTGGAAGATATATTAGATCAATAGTTTGGAAACGATCCATACATTAACAGGATATAGTAGTGTGAGAAATACAGTCACGTTAAAAAAACAACCTAAAATTTTAGCAATATGTATAGAGTGGTTACGAGGCTAAAACTTTTTGTGTGGATTGTCGCGAAAGAACTACCTTAAATGCTTCACAAAATAATTTTAAAATGGATTATTAAAACTCTAGTTTGTTTTATTTTGAGCCTTAAAATTTTAAAGATGTTTTTTTTTTGCAACGAAATTTTCTCTGGAGAGAGACGGACTGGTAGAACTTTTAATTGAATGTAATGGAAGACAGCCCAGGGGTAGTGAGGAAAGAAAAAATTAACACATCAAATAAGGTGTAATTTATTGGAATCCTTCCTCCTTTCCTTTCAAACCGACGTTTCGGAGGAGTCAAATTGAATAAATGGGGCTCTCAAAATTTAGTTAACTTTAATACAAACAAGACTCAATGTTGTCTAATTTCTAGGCGCGAAAATAAAGATTTCCCTGATATTCACTTCGATTCGAATACCCTAAAAATGTGTGACAGCCTATCCATGTTGGGCGTCTCAGTCACATCTGACCTGTCTTGGAATGAACACATCTCCTCTGTGGCGAAATCTGCAGCAAGGAAGATTGGCTTCTTATTCAGGTCCAAGCGATCTTACAAACCCCACAACTTCTCACCATCTACAAAGCCCAAATCCGCCCCTGTCTCGAATAAGGCTCTCATCTACGGAGAGGAGCCTCTAAATATTCTCTTGCTACCCTGGATGCAATTCAGAAACGAGACGTCAGACTAATTGACGATTCTACCCTCACCGACTCCCTCGACTCGCTGGCTCATCGAAGAAATGTCTCTGCCCTTTCCCTTTTCTATAGATACTATCACCGCAGGTGCTCTGATGAGATAAAATCAATAATTCCCCCCAAAGCATGCTTTGCACGTAGCACGCGTTTTCCGACTCCCAACACTCTTTCGCGGTCAAATTAGAAAAGTGCCGGACCACTTCATTCGCCAATACATATATCCCCATGACTTCAAGGAACTGGAACTCTCTCCCAGCCTCCATCTTTCCCAGCACTTATAATCTTCAAACCTTCAAAACCGGAGTGCATAGACACCTACGTCTACACCCTCTCACTTAATCAACTTTCCCTTCTCTTCGGTAATGCAAGGGTCTTTCGAGATCCATAGGAGCTGCATCTTTACTGGTGCACCCCTTCTTGCATTCGATTGCATTAAAAAAAAAAAAAAAAAATTCTTCCCTCCTTCTTTAGGGTTTCTCAAGGGGTTAATGAATGAAACAAATAAAATGCTTCCTTCCTCTCTTCACAGCAGTGTTCGAAATTTACTTCTTCTTTAGCAAAGGCATAGAAAAACAATTTTTTTTCCTTCTTTTCTTAATTCTGATTTTCGAACACTGCTTTGGAGAGAGGAAGGAACCGTTTTATTTGTTTCATTCATTGACCCTTCAAACCCTGAAGAAGGAGGGAAGAATCCTCCGAAACGTCGGTTTGAAAGGAAAGGAGGAAGGATTCTAATAAATTACATCTTATTTGATATGTGTTAATTTTTTCTTTCCTCACTCCCCTGGGCTGCCTTCCATTACATTCAATTCTAAAGATGTTATTATAGAAGATTTATATATTAAATATTTATGTTAAAATATTTATTCAAATTAGTAGTAATTAGTAGTTATTTCTTATGTAATTTTGTATAATTTAAGCATTTTGAATAAAAACTATTGGTAATATAAAATACTAAGTTTTTTTTTTTTTGTAAACTTTATCCAATCATATAGCCTGAATTTTTTTATTTTTGTACATTTATCTTATTAGATATATCTAGATATTTTGCAAAAAAACGGTATCTATTTTTTTCGCAAATATCCAATTAAAGAGCCTGAATTTTTTTTATATGAATATGGGCATTTACAAATTTAGATATTTTGCAAAAAACTGTATCTATATCTAAATGTTTTGGAAAATTTGTATCTGTATCTAAATAGATTTTCACAAGAGTATTTGTATCTGTATTTAGCTGCTTTTAAAAATGTATTTTTAACAGCAATGCAAATAAGAAAGTAAATATGGATAAAGTAAAAAAAAGAAGGTAGAGAAAAAAATGTAAACCTTAAAATAAGAAAGCAGTGAATGATTGACAACATCGCCAACACTTTTTTCTCGTTCAATAATTTCAAAAATAATTGAAGATTTCGCTGAATCAAAGAGAGTTTGTTCCCATCGGGCATCTTCATTCATTTGCGTTTCTACAATGTTTCGAGCTTCCTTGTAAGCTGCCACACAGTTAGCGGCTCGATATAACGTTAAAAACAGGATTCCTTCATTTGGTTTCGGACACATTGTGAATCTAAACACAAAAAATATACATATTATTTAGTTTTAAAATTATTTTTCAATTCAAATTCGTACTTAAAACAATTAATTAATAAAGTAAAGGGTGTGTAGTTTCACAGTGAATGAAATAAAACTCAAAGAGGTTTATACAAACTCAATATATTTCGGATTACTATAGTCCATCATCAGGAGTTTACAGGTTAAAACTATTTTAACCTGTAAACTCCTGATGTTGGACTAATAATCCTAAATATATTGAGTTTGTATAAACCTCTTTGAGTTTTATTTCATTCACTGTGAAATCACACACCCTTTACTTTATTAATTAATATCATGTTTCACCTAAAACCTACACCACTTTCTCTAGGTAAAATTAAAACAATTATTTAAATATCAAGAATAATCGAATTTAAGATTTGAAGGAATGTGGCTAAAATAATTTTTTTAAAAACAAAAATTTATAAATCATGGGCATGAATCATACTACACTGTGGTGCAAAAAAGTAGAACACTTGGAAAAATATGACATAATCGGTGTCAAAAGAGGGCCTGTCGCTGGTCTCCTTGACATCAACCCTAATTCCCGGAGACGTCTTCAGATAGTCCAAACACTTAGGTTGACTTGTCGAGTTTGTAGAAGGCGCTGTTGAATTTGAGCTGCTGTACAATGCCGATCCCTCAATACCTCCAATAGTATGAATTGGTCATCTCTCTCATTTGAAGCTCTAATTCGACCAGATCCCAGTCCCCTGGCATAAGAGTTTGTTTCTTTATATCGTTTTACAGCTCTGTGGATACTTCCGACCGATGCTTTAAGTCGTTGAGCGACATTCCGATACGATTTCTATCATTTATTAGAGATACAGCTTGAGCTACTTCCTCGGTCTATAGAAGCATTATGCTTGGACAATATTTCAAATGAAATTAAATTAAAAGATGAGGTATTAAAATAGAACTGATAAACATTAAAATATAATTTAAATCGATATTAGACGATAATCATTTAATACAATTCAATAAAGGGATCAGATTTCAAAGCTGAAAATTTATGCTAGTTTAAATAAATTTAATTTTAAATGGTTTAAATTAAAGTAATACATTATTTTCACTCTAAAAATGTTTAAATATATTTGTACAATCATAGAATGTATTAAAAGTTTAAATAAAATGTTTTTTCTGAAAATTCCACTTTTTTTGCACCACAGTGTATTTCAGGACTAATATAATTTTATTTTTAAATTTTACAAAAAATAAATAAAAAAAATTTTTGCAACGAAATTTTCTCTGGAGAGAGACGGACTGGTAGAAATTTTAATTGAAGGTAATGGAAGGAACCCAGGGGTAGTGAGGAAGAAAAAATTAACACATATCAAATAAGGTGTAATTTATTGAATCCTTCCTCCTTCCTTTCAAACCGACGTTTCGGAGGATTCTTCCCTCCTTCTTCAGGGTTTCAAAGGGTCAATGAATAAAACAAATAAAATGTTTCCTTCTTCTCTCCATAGTAGTGTTCTTAATTAAGAAAAGGAGAAAGAAAAAAAATGTTTTTCTATGCCTTTGCTAAAAAAGAAGAAAGTTTTGAACACTACTGTGGAGAGAAGAAGGAAACATTTTATTTGTTTCATTCATTGACTCTGTGAAACCCTGAAGGAGGGAAGAATCCTCCGAAACGTCGGTTTGAAAGGAAACAAGGAAGGATTCCAATAAATTACACCTTATTTGATATGTGTTAATTTTTACTTTCCTCACTACCCCTGGGCTGCCTTCCATTACCTTCAATATAAATAAAAAATATCTGACACTTTCTCAAGATGGCTTTGAACCCAGGTATTTACTCTAACGCAGAATAGTTATAATCAATCAAAAGTCTCGGATCTGTGGAGAGAAGCCTCCAAACATTATTGCCACTCTAGATGCATTTCAGTGGCGAGCTATCAGGTTATTAAGAGACCGAGGCTTATCTAGCTTACTCGATTCCCTAGCCCAGTGTTTTTCAACCTTTTTCATGACGAGACCCCCTTAGTATGAAAAAAAAATTGCGACCCCCTACCCCCCGCTGTTTGAGAGGCCCGGCTCGTGACTTTGTGTACAATTTTTCATTTTTTTTTATATAGTAAAAAACACATAAAAACAGTAAAAAAGTATTGATTTAATATTTATTTTTATAAATCCTGATATAAATTAATAAAAAATATATAATTATTGAAAAATCTATTATAAACCAATAAACCTTCACAAAGTCACGAACAGGGCCTGCTAGGCCCACTGGCCTGAGAGGTCAGGCTCGTGACTTTGAGTACAATTTTTCATTTTTTTTATAGTAAAAAACACAAAAACACACCATAAAAAAGTATTGATTTATTATTTGTTTTTATAAATCCTGATATAAATTAATAAAAAAAATATAATTATGTATACGGATCCACGATGGGAGAAATTAGTTAACGAAAAACATTAATGTGAATGTGACTCATATTTATTTTGTTGATTTGTGTTAACCTACAATTCCTACAATCCTTATTTAATATTTTCTTAATAAAAATATATTTTTAAACTTTGTTTTTTTTTTTTATCTTTTTTACTGAAGCTTCGCGACCCCTAGCCCATCGTAGAAAATTGGGATGTGAGATAATTTTTTTAGATACTAATTTTTACTGTATTTTGGAGTAAGAATCTTACTCAATAATACGAACAATTTTTAAAAAATTAAATTTCGCAGAGCTGCATAATTAATACGTCTAGCAAAGTCTCAAAATGATTTCATATTACAATACAGTGAAAAATCACAAAAGAGTGTTTAAGATAAAAAAAAAAAGAGAAAAGAAAATTAATCACCCGTATGCGAGTCCTAAACCACGGATTTGTCGCCACATGGGTCCCTCCAATTGGGTGAGATATTGAAGAAAGACAAGAAGGGCAGGTAGGTCGGGATGGTTGAAATCCTTCATACTCGTACAGGTTTGGCATAAAAAGGAGGATTCTAGACAGCCGAGTCCAACTAGACAACTAGGAAGGATTTCAACTTCTGGCTGTCGAAAATTCCAATCGGGAACAACATGTAAACTGAAAAAAAAAACAAATAATAGTAAGCAAATTAAATTAGAGTAAAAAGAAATTTTATCAGAATTTTTCTCTCTGCATGCAGAAATTTTTACTTATTAACAAGTGTAACAATTCCATTCAGAATATGGATGTAGTGATGGGGGTTGAGTTTCCCATCAATCCCATAATTCGACCATTTTAAAAATAAGATTTTTTAAATATTAAAAACTTAACATTGTAGGTATTAAGATAAATGAATAAAAAAATACACACTTTTTTTTATTTATAAACTAAATTACATTATAAGGAAAAAATCACTGAGGTTTTCGTCTGCTTTATTTGTTTGTGATTTAACCTTCATCATAGTCAAGGATACTGGATACTCCATTTTGCGTGTGTGGTGGTGAAAATATTGGGGATATTGATCATATATATTTGAACTGTGATAGATATAAGATCAAAATTGACAAATTTTACGCTGATATTACTATGGAAATATTTTTGCTACCAACACGAATGACAATTCTTCTCCATTATACAAATGTTAAATCGGATATTACCAAGATAATAATAGGGCATATTTTGTCTATTGGATGGTTTTGGAATAACACTTGACATATTACTCCATATCTCATTTAATCATTGTATATTATGAATTCCTTAAAGCCATTACATAACTTATTCATAGTCTTCGACAATGATCCTTAGACACCTTTTACATCTTAGGCCTCAGTTTTTATACTAAGGATCAAGGCAGGAACTTTTTGTGGCCCGAGCTGCGTGTGCCACGGATACTCCTATTGCTGTGCTCTAGGGGGCCGCTCTGGTGACATATTAGTCCTTGTTAAGGGTAAAAATAAAATTTTAATACTATAGAGTTGGCCAAATGCTTTGTTATGAGCAAGGCCAGGAAGGGGGGAAAAAAACTTCATCATAGGTTTTTTTATTAGAAATATTCGATCTGTGATTTCTCATGGCTTCAAATACCCGATAGGTTGTGGGTAAATTCGTTTGTTGTAAAATTAAGCTGATCTCTTAATAAACGAATTAGTTGGCAACCTCAGTGATTTCTTCTTAGGAATCAATGACTCCACCTACTCTCAGCTCCTAAATATTTTCAAATTAAAATATAAAGATTTTAATTTTATTTAATCACTAAGTAAAATTTCAAGGTATATATTTGTTTTATTTTGTGAAACCTACCTTGAAATTTTACTTAGTGATTATTTAAAAATGTTTCACCTTGAACCGACAACTAACACTTGAAAAAATTATTTTTTATTTTTTATTAAAATAAATTTTAAACACAATTTTCGATCAATAATTCTTGGATCGTTATTAAGTTAAGTGATCAGTTCAAAGTTGCATGATCAGCTTTTTTAAGATTATAAAGAGTCATGAGGTGGAACGGTTAAACCTTAGTGATAATGATGAAATAAGTAGAAACCAAGTGGAAAAAGAAGTAAAAGAAAAGTTTATTGAAAGAACTCGGCAAATTACTAGAGCCCAACTGTTTACCAAAAACATTGCCCTTTGAAAGTTAAATAAAAAGTAAGCTCTGCTCCCTGATAAAGTGTCTTAGGACTGTATTGTATATGTTGATGATAATGACAATGATGATTGTAATTAAAGTAGCTTACATAAATACACTAAGAAACTCAATAAAAATTTAACTCTTTATTTATAGTTGTTGCTTACGTCTGTTGAAGCGGCTCGTGAGCTGGTGTGAGGATTTTCTTCCAGATTAGTGCCGGCTCTGCGCTATGCTCGGTGAGTTTGTTTAAATCGGCTGCCATATGAATACAGATGTTGCCCGGGACGGTGATCGATCTACGAAGAGATTCCAAATCGGAGAGAACTTTGCCAGCAGTGTCGGGTTTGTCGAGTTGCGAGAGAACGGCGGTGAGCAACCGATGCTGTCGGAGCATTGACGTCACGTAGAAATTACTCTCTGAGGCAAAAACAAATGCACTTGTCAAAAATACCATACCCACTTAGATTGTAGGGAAGAATCTTTATGGAAGCTATAATTAATTGGCGAATTTACTCATTTTTTTCCTTGTTCGTAAAACGTAAGTAAATAAGATATAAATATGAAATAGCAGCTTATTATCCTTTTTAACCTTCCGATAGGCGCGCGTATCTATCAAATACGCAACTAAAATTTTTGTTTCCTTATCTTGAAATTTAGTTGTTCTTGGAAGCCCCTGTCTTTTCTATCCTCTTTTCTAGAGCCCACCATACCTCAGTACTAGGCGCGGCTTTCTACGGTGACTATAAGAACAAGAAACACGTGTTTTATACTCCAGAAATAAGTGCGCCCATCCATCTAAGTTTTTTAAATCTTTTATTTTATATGATTTGTTGTCAGATTAATTACCCGTTGTAAATGTGAAATATGTAAACAGTTTATTTGCAAAGATTATATTTCATCTTCATAATAATTTTATAATTTTTACACAAGTTTACTTTTTTCTTTTTATAAATTTTGAAATACGTTTTTTTAAATAATCGTTTCGCTTTTTTTATTGAATAACCATGAACTATTTAAAACATTTCTTTTCTTACAATAATTTGATGTTTAAAAATGTAAAATTGTTTATTAATAGGATGTCGTATCCTGCGAGATACGCGCGACCGTCTTTGCTAGTCTAGTAGGCGCGTCTAACGGAAGGTTAAAGAATGTTAGACTACAGCTTCATTACCGCCTATATACCGCTTTTATGATAAAGATATTACTCCTTTTACTTGTCCAGCTATGAAATCACTATCTACTACAAAAAAAATGTTTAGGTTCTGAAAATTAGCAAAAGAATGCTATTTTCTTTCTATAGCCAAGAGAAATATGTTACAACCTAAATCATGAAAAGTAGATAATGCATTTTTTGATAACAAAATATAAATAATTTTTACAAATAAAAAACAACTAAGTTTTTCAGACTTTTCAAAAATGCAATTTTTAAATTCATCTGGGTAAACCCAATTAAAATCGTCTAAAATAAAATAAATTGATTGCGCGATTATTTAAAAAAAAAATTTGTTGTGACGACCCTTATGATCGAGAAGCCCAAAAATATCACCCCACCGGTTTAAAATCGGCGGCCATTTTTGTTTTATAAATGGGGGTAATTTTAGCACTTATCAGCGCTCAAACCAAATGCAATAACGCATCTCAGGACAATGCTAGAGACTTAAAATAAAAACCATAATATATATAACATGTTAACCTTTCATTTAAATACATGCTACTGTTAGACAGCCTTTAATCTTAGTCTATATTCATTAACCAGTGAAAATATCGGGTTTTTCACAATTATTGAGAGTAACATAATTTTGTTCTCCATGCAAAAGACAAAATGATTTTTACGAACACGTTTAGTAGACTTTTAAGCTCTGTAAGCTTCATCAGCTCCCTTTAAGTCTCAAAAATCTCAAAAAATAGAAAATTCTTTGGCTCATAAAAAAGAATCAAGTATCATGGTTGATTTTTTTATTATAAACTCTCCAGCACCAAAACTCTCTACTGTACAAATTGCAATCCAGAGATTTAATTCCTTCATAATGAAAAAACTATTGAAAAATGCGTTTTTTTTGTAAGTTTCTACTGTGAATTTCAAATCCGAATTCTCCTTATTTAATAAAGGCCAACAGCAACAATAATAAATCAAAAAAGAAGATAAAATTTTCTAAATATTATTGTTTTAGTTTCAAATCTTTAGCACAATCCTAAGAAGAGTTATTCCATTTGACAAGAACGCTAATACCATAAGTGCTAAAATTAAGCCCATATGTAGAACAAAAATGGTCGCCATTATTAAAAGCTCCTGGATCATAAGAGTCATCAACTCATATTGGCCCAACTCAAAGTCAGGCAAGTGGCTCAAAAAAGAAAATATTCAAAGGTTATCATCAATGATCTTATTAGATTGATTGTATGTCAGAAAGGCTGTCTCAAGAATCAAACGCAAATGCCAAAAGCCTAACGAACACTTGGCTGTCCTTTGAGACACATTTTTCGAGAGGCCGGCAACCTCTGTGACGTGCAATCAAACCTACCTAATAAGATGTTTGATAAGCTCTGTAAATTATCATTCTTAAATTTAAAAAAAATGAATATAAATGTGAAAGTAAAAATATTAATTGTTTACTAAAGATAAAAGTAAATAAATATTTTATGAAATATTCTTTTACTAGTACTATGAGTTAGGTTTTCTAGGTCACTTGTTTCAAGTTAAAAATTAAAAAATAAAAGAGGTAAATTTTTTCAAATATATATATATATATATTTCGGGCTATCAAACCATCTTCAGGAAGTACAGAAAATAAATAGAGTTATTTTGATGGGTTGATAGCCAGAAATTTATACTAATATATTGAAAAAATTTACCTCTTTTATTTTTTAATTTTTAACGTGAAACAAGTGACCTAGAAAACCTAACTCATAGTAAATGAATATTTCATAAAATATTTATTTACTTTTATCTTTATTAAAGATGTTTCACCTCAATCTCTATTAATGATCAATTTTTTACGATTTCTTTTTTCTGTATTTATACATATAGATAAGAAAATGAACACCTTTATTATATAGAATGCCTTTCATGAGATCCCAGACCACCTTGTAGCCTTGCCGTTTTGCTTGAGCGACATCATTAGCGATTTTTGCAGCCACAACCCGGATTCTTTCAACAGTGAATCGCGTTTGATAGAGAAGCTCACGGATCCATTCGACACATCGTTCGTATTTGCTGGGTTCCAATTGGAGACCCAGACAGGCCGTCTAAACAAAAATCATTTATTCATGAGAAAAAAATGGTGTGTGTCTATTTTAGGATTAAACTTCGAAAGTTTATTTAGTTCAGTTAATACTTATTACAACTTTGATAATGATACTTATGCATACTTATATATTCTCTGTTAGCAAGGCCGCAAATAGGGAGTGTGTCATGCAGGGCAATACTAGATTTTGGTTCCTCCCACCCCAGTAACTAAAATTCACCTCCTTTTGTATTTTCCTCTTAACCAATGAAAATTATTTGATTGCTTTAATAAGTAAATAATCAAATTTTTAGGGTTGGGAAATAAAAATAGACACACATAATTAGCTTACTCTGTATTATTATTATAGTCATAAGTCATAATCAATCAAAATGATTTAAACATTTATAAATAGTTGGTTAATCACCCCGAGAAAACAAATTTTACTTTATCCAATGCGAAGCATGGGTAAAGTATTGTAAGCGTCACTTTAAAGGGTCCTCAGGTAAAAACTACGGAACCCATGGTCTCAATTAAAGTCACAAATTGTAGTATTCAATTAGGTTGAATTTTAGCACGTGACGGTTTTGCCAAAAATTACATGGGGTCTCGTCGAGAGGCCAAAAAGCTTGAGTTATTTACCAAAAAAGAATTGTCTTTTTGATTTTAAGTCGATTCTTCCACGTTTTCAGTAGAGGTTGCCATTAATACTCATAACAATGGAATGCAATAAGGTTATTTCTCTAGTAATAGATAAGAATCGATCGTTATTTTTTATTTTAAGTCGATTCCTCCATGTCTTCAGCAATAGTTACCAATAATAATCGGTGCGTCAAAAATCTAATGTAGAATTGTTATTCCTCATGTATTAGATGAGAATCGATCGCTATTTTTGATTTTAACTCGATTCCTCCATGTCTTCACCAATGGTTACCAATAATAACCGAAACGTCAAAAATCCAATGTCGAATGGTTATTCCTCGAGTATTAAATGAGAATCGATCATATTTTTGAATTAAAGTCAACATGAACTGCAAATTGCAAGTGATATCTGATTAATAATAAAGGAATAAACATATTAATATTTCAAATGAATTTGGATAAAGTTTAGCAACGATCCGTTGCAGTTTATTTTTTTCCTGGCTTGACAATAGTATAAGGCTCATTCATTTTAGCTGCTCCTTAGCTTGATACCCGGGGCACATGACTTCGCTGCCCCCTCTCGATGCGGCCTTGTCTGTTAATAAAAAAATAATAATAATGACGTCAAAGGTGCGGCAAAAAGGGCAAAATAATGTATTTTTTGAAATGGAATTCATGGTGTAATGTCAAAGATCTGCTTGGACCCTTTAGTGTTCTGAGAAAATTATCAAATGAACAAGGTAAAAAAATATTTGAAAATAGTGTTTCGATTTACAAAGCTTGATTCGACTTCAAAAAATTAAATATTTTATCCTTTTAAGCAAGCCTTTTTTTTTATTATTATTTTAAAGTTTTTTTTTTTTAGTTTTAGTTACGTTTGGTAATTTGGTATCTATTTTATTTGTTTTATTTTTTAAAATTCTTCCAGAACTTGTTGTTTTATTTTCTGCTGTTATTTTCTGTATCTCATAGAATACTTGAAATTAAGATGAATCAAACTCAAAGGAAAAAGGCGCTATGTTTTTCGAGGGAAATAAACAACTCCCTTGGAGTCTAGAGAGAGGATATTTTTACTAAGCGCGCTCTCAAGTCTGCATAGTGGGCTCAGCTCTTTTTCACTCTACCATGCTTTCTATTTGATTCTCTTTGGAATTTCATTTTTCATTTCAAATAAAATTACTACCCTGCCATAAGAAGGTCCTCTTCAAAAATACAATCTAATTTGTATAAAAATTATTTAAAAATAATATGGGCGAATATATTAGGCATAATATAAATTAATGTGTCCACAGTTAAATAATATAAATTTCACAGGAATATGGACAAAAATTGAATAAGATCAATTGCAGTCGTTTTTTCGTCAATTTTATTTAGACTTCTTCAACAACTCCAATCTGAATGCCTAAGTCACTTAATATCAATTCTAGGACCGACTTGGAAAAAAATATTAAATCCTTTTTATGGAACCTTTGTAGTTATTTCTGTACTTTTTTTTAAAGATTTTTATTTTTTAATTTTTCTCTGTACACCATCAGGCACTGGAATCAGGCACTCCCAGCAGGTAGGAATCCTGGTATTTTCAATTTTTTTTTTTTTTTTATTCATAGAGTTTAAAATGTCTGAAACGAGGAGAAAAATAATTTTCAACCATGATTGTTTTCCTGTTTGTGTGCCTGGATACGATAACTTAAGAACGAACAGTCGTGGAAGCTCGTTCTTGAACTAAAATATGTGTATTCAAAAATGGAGAAAACATCATTTTTTGAATGATTTTATTGAGATTTTAAACGGTTCCTAAGGTAAAAAATAAACAATCGAACAGGTGTGTTTTTTGAATTATCATTTAATAAAATGTATACAAAAATAAATATGAAATAAATAAATTTTAATAAATTTTAATTTAGGAGATTAGATGTTAGGCTGAAAATGTCATTGAAAATTAATCCTTCAATAAATGAAATGGCGTCAAAAATGATTATTCTTCGGAATTGCAGACAGCGTACCAAATCTTAAAAAAGTTTCACTTTTTCCTCCAATTTACAATTTAATACACTATTCTATTTATTCAACTTTTTTTTTCTTGAAACCTGTTGGTTTGATTATGTCTTTACCATGGTAATGTGTGAAAATCAATAAAAAAAAAACATTCAAAATAAAATAAAATTTCTTGATTCTTTCTACCTTGCAGTTGTCGACGCGAAATGAAACTTATAAGGGAGTAACTCAATAACATCCCCTCCCTACCTTATGCAAAAAACCGTATTCGAATATATGCTTCCTATCAAAAATTATGCGCCCATTTATATAAACAAATAATTCACAAAATATATATTTTTATTTATTTATTTATCGAATCGATAATCTCTTCCTTTTTTTTTGAAGTCGGCTAATAAAATTGAATTAACTAAACTTCAGATATAATTGAGTGATTTTCTTATTTAATTTTTTCTACATCCCTGTGATAATTTATTATCCCTAATATTTTTATATAATTCAGTACAAACAAAAATAATGATTTATATGCTGCTATGCTATCATTTTAATTTTCCCAATACAGATACTACTATTATAAACTAGCGGATTTAAAAATTCAATTACTCCTTGAAACTTTAATACACTTTGTGACTTTGAGGTACTAGTCAATATCGACCCCCTAGGGGCGGATATGACATTGGTAGGGGTCGATTCGGGCTCAGGGGTCGATAGAACGATTACCGAGTCACGCCGATTCGCCTTCGCCGAAACCCGAACTAGAAATGCGTTCACATTTAGTATCGACATACAAGTGAGCGTAAATGTTCTAATGTCTGTTAATCAACAAACATATTATAACTGAATCGTCATTCGTTGACGAATTAAACTCCTGTATGTTGAAGAGCGAAGGGCTAATAGTTTTGTGTATCCTATAGAAATACGTAAGTATATTATTTAGACCAGTGGTTCTTAATCTTTTGAGTCGCGATCCAAAAATGGGTTGTTTTTTGTTTTTAAAGAGTCGTGAAAAATTATAATAGGTATCATGATTATTAAACGTAAATTATAACAACCTAAATTATATTTTAACAAGAAAAGTGTCTAAATTATAACAAATTACTTTTAACATTGTATATGAAATCAAATTTCGCGGCGGGGAAAAAAAAGTTAAGACTTCCAAGTCTCAGATCTTCTTCAACGTCGTAATCCTCTTTACAGAGGAGTCATGACCCTCATTTCTTCCATATTCTAAGAGCCCTAGCTTCACAATTGCAGCCCGCCAGAGTGGTCTGTTTCTGGCCATCGGCGTTGCAGCATGGAGCGTAGTAACCAAGTTGGGTCTTTATTTGTTCCGCCCATCTTGCTGATGTTCTGCCTCTTTTTCTTTTGTCTTCCACCTTGCCCTGGACGATGATTCCTTCCAAGCCTGTATCTGAGCGGGTGAGGTGGCCGAAGTACTTGATCACTCTCTCGAGTACCACCCCAGAGATCGCAGACTCAGATATACGACGGAAATCTGCCTCTCTCGTCTTATTTGTTGAAAGGTTAATGAATTAACTTACAAACAAATCTTCATTTAATCGGGTAATTTAGCCCATGAGAAAAAATATATATATTTCTAACTAACTAAACTAACTAGTCTATTAACTAATAAAATTACACCTGCTACTTAATTAAATTTTCCTTGGGTCGCAAACGTTATTGTTTATGGGTTATTTTTGGGTCGTGGACAAACAAAGTTAAGAACCACTGATTTAGACTTAGTACTTTTGATTACTGACTTTTAATTATTTTGTTACAACCCTAGTAATCACAATGGCAGCTTCATATTCGAAAAAGAAATGTAGACAATATTCGCTAGAATATTTGAAACTTGGGTTTATTGCTTCATTAACAAACGAAACGAGGCCTATGTGCCTTCTTTGTGAAAAAACTTTTAGTAATGATGCAATGAAACCAGCAAAAATGAAAGATCATATTAAAAGACTCCATCCCGATACGATAGATAAAGATCTTGACTTTTTTAAAGAACTGAAAGAAAAATACACATATCGATCAGTTATAAAACCATTTATGAAAGCACCTGATAATTACCAAGGTTTAACAGCCTTCTGCAAAAATTCCGAAAGTGGCAATAAACAAGGATTAACAACTGCCTTATACAACATTGCAGAATGTGACAATAATCAAGAATTAACAGCCTCCTACAATAGTGCCGATGCTGACAATAAACAAGGATTAACCGCCTTCTACAATATTGCCGAAGCTGGCAATAAACAAGGATTAACAGCTTCCTACAATATTTCTTTAAATATAGCCAAAAAAGGAAAACCATATACAATTGCAGAGGACATTGTTATACCCGCAATCAAAGAAGTAATTGAAACTATAATGAAAAAAGATTCAGGTCCTGTTTTAAAATTCTTACCATTGAGTGCGAATACCGTTAAAAGACGTATAGGTAAAATGGCTGAAGATGTAGAAAAAACTGTATTATCAGAACTCAAAAATAGCAAGTTCTCCATACAACTTGAAGAATCGACATTCGATAGTTTTTCCATTCTTCTAGCCTATGTAAGATATTATAGTAAAACCAAACATCAAATTATTGACGAATTTTTATTTGCAAAATATCTTGAAAGTGATGAAACAGGGTTGACAATTTTTCAGCGATTGGAGGAATATTTAAATAAGTATGATATTCCATTTACTAATATAACAGCATTAGGCACAGATGGCTCACCTGCAATGGTGGGTTTCGCAGCTTTTCTGAAAGAAAAAGTTCAAAGTGTACGTACTAATCACTGCCTGTTGAATTTGGTGTCAAAAACTCTCAGTGACGAACTACATGATACTCTAAGAGTGTATATTAAATGTATTAATCAAATCAGAGCTCATCCCCTTGAATCGCTGTTGTTTACCAAACTTTGGGAAAAAAATAATGAAGATTCAAACAAATTACTCTTCCATACTGAAATAAGATGGTTGACTAAAGGTGCAAGTTTACAAAGATTTGTTGAGATGTTCGACTCAACCTTAGAGTTTCTTACAGATGTTAATTTGTTTTTGAGGGATGAACTGAAGAGAAATAAGAATCACATTTTTTATTTGGCTGACTTATTATCAAAATTTAATGACGTACAGACCCGTCTACAAGGTAAAGATGTAACGATTATCCAAGTTCGGACGATTCTTTTAGGCTTGCAAGCTAAATTAGGCCTATTTAAAGCATCATTGTTAAGAAAAGATTTTCGTTACTTCTCGAATCTACGTCATTTGGAAGTAAAAGATGAAGACTTAAAAATATACACAAAACATCTTCAAAATTTGAGCGATGATTTTAAATTGCGTTTTGCAGATTTTGAAAATATGCACATTCCAGATTGGGTTATCACGCCATTTTCTGCAGATATTGAAAATGTCAAATGCAACTTATTAGATGAACTTATTGAATTGTCAGTTGATCTTGAAGCAAATGCCCTTTTTAAAAATAGGACTTTAAGCTACTTTTGGACGAATATAAATATTGTAGAAAAATATCCAAAACTCACTGAAGTGGTACTCCCCTTTTTGATTGCATTTCCAAGCTCATACTTGGTTGAAGCTGGTTTCAACTACATTAATTCCATTTTAACACAACAAAGAAATAAGCTAGATATAGAATTCCGGGGCGATTTAAGGCTGAGACTTACTAATTTTGAACCCAATATTGCTAATCTTGTCAAGGGACACGAAGCACACCCTTCACATTGACAACCTTAGAAAATTGTATACTAAGTATATATATGATTGTTTTATTATTTTTGCTATCTAAACTAAATTTTATATTTTATTTATTCCACCTCAAATATCATATGGAATATTAAGAATGACCTACAAAACAAAAAAGGTATCACTCTCATGTTAAGATTCAATAATAATATTACTTGGGGAAAACAGAGGCAGCGAAATAAAACAAACTCTCCATTAGTCGTCGTTTAGAACTATTTTTTTCTATTGTTCTACAGAATTATAGATTGTTAAAAACACTTGTTGTCCATTGTTATATATGTATAGACTATAGATAGACCTGCAAGATGTCCCAGTTTTAAGGTCAAGTCCCGACGGTATGGTTTGTAATTTTGTCCCGGTTTGACTCTGAAGAGGTCAAAAATAAATAAATGAGTAAAGTTTTTGTGGAAAACTGTAGTCGCCACATGCACGAGTACTAGTATTAGGATGACTTCGTCCGTCGGTAGTATCACACTGTCAGTTCCAGTTCCCAAAGATTAAAAGTGACAAAGTTTTTCTTAGAAGTGTGCATTCGAAGGAAAAATAAAGTTACTAATTATGAAGTGTGAAAAAAATATTGTCAAGCTTTTGTATTTTTATTAATTATTTAATTTCACTAAATGATGACTGATTTATTGTAAAGAGTATGTATATTGTATAGTTATTAAGCTCATGTAGCCGGCCTTGCACTTTCACTTTAAGCAATTTGCTTTAATCTATATTTCAATATATTAAATCAAGATTTTTTACCTAGAATATTCATTTTTTATTGAAATCAAAATTTTGGGATGAGAGGGTCTTGTCGGCCCGTCTGAGAATCTGGCAGGCCTAAGTATAGATTATAGTAGGGCATAAATAAGAATTAGGAAGATAGAAACGTCACAAACACTCAAAATATTATTTATAATTTTAAACGGGACAAAAGGAAAGAAAGATATTATAATAAGAGAGTTTGTTTTATTTGGCTGCCTGTGTTTTACTCTTTAATTAATTATAACTAGAAAAGGAAAAATAAATCATAATCTTTCTATATTATACAACAATATAATACTGGAAATATAAAATAAAGAATGTAAAAACTCACATTGTCTTTTTTTTATTGTTTTATTATTTATTATATTTTATTATTTTATGTTTGTCCTATTATAATTACGTAATAGTAAATTAGAGAAGTCGATAAAAAATTAAGAAAGTCCTTGATTCAAAGATAAGTTAATGTTATTTGAAAGATAATAAATTCAGCTTAAGAGCCTATGGATTTGATTGTCAAATAATCAAAATAAAAAAAAAACCAATTTAATTATTTTGGAAAAATTCGATAGTGATATTTTTACTTTATTTTTTTAATGCAATCGAATGCAAGAAGAGGCGCCACCATCAAATCTGCAATTCTATTTATCAATGAGTTTTTCAGTCATATAGTATGAAAGAATACCTCTAAGAATTTTCTCACTGATAAAGAGAGTATTTATTACGAAAGTATTCTTATTTAGGCATTTATATTATTTCCATTAAATAATGCAATCGAGAATAATATTTAAACATTTTTCTAATGTTTAAAAGAAGAAAAACTTTGTCTCATCCTCTTCCCTTATATCTCTCAGTCAGGTTGACGCGCAAGATACAACTTCCAAAGAGAATGGTTTCAAATTCCCGAAGGGGACACATCCATTTCCCGAGAGAACATTACCAGATATTCCAGGCAATTCTAGTTCATATTTTGGATGTTCAGTTTTATATTTTCCATTTTCTTCTATTTGCATATACTATTTACAATTTTTTTCACTCATTTAATAAGTTCCTAATTTTCGATTCTCTCTTTCTAAGATATTATTATTTTACATTTTCCTGAAAACTATCCTATACCTATATTCAATACAGGTACATTTTAATTTCCTCATACTTTAATTCTGTTTGTTATTGTAAAGATTTATCCTCTCTCATTCTTGTACCTATATAGGTATATCAATAATTCTAAGCTTTATTTTATTATTATTTTATATCTCCATAATTAGTCAAATTCCTTAATTTATATGTCTATAATTTTTAAGTCCTTAAATAAAGGCAACAATATTTTATATTTTATTTTATTATTAGATAACTACCTATAATTACTACTTCCTCATTTATATAAGTAAACACTTTCCCATTGAGGCCGCTATTTATCCTTGAAAAGGCTGTTAAAACACTTAGTAAATAAATGCCAACAAATATGATAATAATATTATATGAATTCTACTGTTATTGATCAATAGATTCAATTAATAAGAAGGTTAAATTTCTTAAAACAGCTCATCATTCTTTTCGACTTTCGTACCGTAGAAAACACACTCTTTTATTGTCCCCTTCAACCCTTGATGTACATTATCAAGAGCTCGATCGATCTATCTATCTATCTCTAAGGCTTATTTGTTGTTATACTTAAGATTAATATGCAAAGGTGGTCCCTATGTGTTATATTTTACTCATTAATGTGAAAATTGAGTAGCTACAAGATATAACAACAGTTAACTGCCTAAGAATATTAATCTTATGTATGATAACAGCTACACCCTTATTGAAGTCTTGATAATATATACTTGTATTAGGGTACGAAACGTCGAAAAAAATCAATTGTTTTAAGAAATTTATCCATCTTATTAATGGGATCTAGGGATCATTACCATTGAAGAATTATATATGTAGATATATTTATTAAAAGAGAAGTTTCGGCTGAAACCAAATAGATTGGACATTTAAATGAGATGTTCATTCTCTTCAGAATTCACGTTTCGACAGATAATCCTGGAGACGTTTTCAATTTCGGGAGATAATAATAGCTTTATTCGTTTTGGATGCCTTGGGCGCCCTTATGTCAGCCTCAAGTCACTAACCCATATTCGTTTAGGAATACCAACCGACTTGGTGTGCCCCAGCCCTATTCGTTTCCCTATTCTCCCCCTTCGTTTTCCTAAACGAATATGGGTTAGTGACTTGAGGCTGACATAAGGGCGCCCAAGGCATCCAAAACGAATAAAGCTAATATTTACTAAGCTTCCAGTTTCATGGAATAACTTTATAAACACTTGAAAGGAATTCAGAATTAGATGTCTAAACTTTTTGTGCGTTCTGATGAAAATTTCTCAGCAAAAATTTCTAATTTAGGTGGTTATGGCATAAGATAATATATTTAAAAAACAACTCAACCGAATTAAATCTACAATTTACATGTGCATTTATATTTGTATATTTTTTCAATTAGCTTTTTCTTATAACTTTGTTTTACTAATAATAATTTCAGTGCGGAAAAGGATATTATAAAATTATAATAAAAGAACTTACTTGTGCGTATGGACCACAAGAAAACCGAGCTGAGGAATCCAATCCTAGACGAGTTTCAGCAGTGATGGTATCGTTTTCGAGTTCAGCCACAATTTCTTCATAAGGAATAAGTGATTCGCCCCTTTGAACAGGCAATTCCAATAAACTCTCCAAAAGGAGAGGAAGATAAGGCCTTAGAGCAGGATCAATTTTTGATGTATCAAGCAATACATAGAGGTAGATAAAATTTGAATGTACATCATCTAAATGCATCTGGAAACAATTTGAATAGAAATATTAGATTTATAATTACTTAATCACTTCTTCTACTATAACAACTGTTTATTTTTTCTTTTAGAGAAAATACAAAGGCAAAATTTTCAATTGGTAATAGATTTTTCCACATTACTATGATTTAATAAATACAAAAAATGTTCAGAATTAAAAACTGCTTCAAATTTATAGATAGGTTCTAGTGGAAATATTAGGAAATAATAGAAAAAAGTTAAAAGATAAAAATTAGACAAACGTGGTTTAATTTTAAGATACTAGTATCATGATTTCTCCCCAAATACTTGAACAAATAATTTGGTATGTTTTTTTTATTCAAATTTTAAAGAGGTGAAAGAAGGTGAAAGTTTAAAAATCACGTTTTAATTCAGCTTCCTTATGATTTCTCTGGAAATATTCGGGCTAAAAACTTGAAATTTTGAATGAATATAAAAAAACTTTCTAAGCAAGCATTTATGTCTTAAAACAAAAATTCATACCAAATTTTAAAAATAACTAGCACCATTAGTTGAGAAGAGAGCGTGATATTTTAAAATGAAACTATGGGTATTTAAGTTGTGAGTTTTTAGCTCTTTTCTATCTTTTCATAATATTCCCACAGCAGGAACGTAATAATACATTCGATGCAGTTTTTAATATAGTACATCTTTTGTATTTGGATTTTTTTCCTAAAACTAATAGGTAAAAATCTATCGCCAAATGAAAAATGTTACCAATGTATTCATAAATAACAAAAAATAAACAGACATCAGATATGTGAATTCTCAGATGGCGTGCGCGATCTGGGTATTTAAAAAATTTGTCATAAAGTTGCTCAATAAATTAAAACACAATATGGGTTCGATTCTGATTTCTCCATTTATCATCTACCCTTTCTTTGTTAGCTGTAAAAAGCATTTACTTTGGGACATACAACAGGCCCTTAATCTACAACCAGTAAATCCCAATAATCTTGTTTTGTAAAATATCGATTGATTTTTATGTCTATCAAGGATTTAAAATGTAAATATAAAAGACAAATGCCGATAATAGTCGAGTAAAAATTTCTAAAGAAAATGAAGAGAGGTGTTCAACTACCGAATCCGAGGTGTTATGAATTATTAATTGAAAGTAATGGAAGGCAGCCCAGGGGTAGTGATAACACATATCCAAATAAGGTGTAATTTATTAGATTCCTTCCTCCTTTCCCTTCAAACCGACGTTTCGGAAGATTCTTCCCTCTTTCTTCAGGGTATCAAGGGGTCAATGAAGGCTTCCTTCCTCTCTCCACAGCAGTGTTTAAAACTTTTTTCTTCCTTAGCAGAAGCATAGAAAAGCAATTTTTTCTCTTTTTCTTAATTATGATTAAGAGAGAGGAAAGAAGCATTTTATTTGTTTCCTTCAATGACCACTTGAAAGCCTGAAGGAGGGAAGAAACTTCCGAAACGTCGGTTTGAAGGGAAAGGAGGAAGGATTCCAATAAATTCCGCTTTATTTGGATATGTGTTAATTTTTTCTTTCCTCACCACCCCTGGGCTGCCTTCCATTACTTTCAATTAAAAATTTCTACCAGTCTCTCTCCAGAGAAAATTTCGTGCAAATGTTATGAATTATTTTTATTAAATCAGCAGGGTTGTTTCACCCCTTCAGGTATTGAAAGCAAATGCCAAAAATGCATTCTGGACGCCTGGCTTGCCCTCCGATGAGTAACCGTTTTTGACATATAACACAAATATAATTTTTCCTTTTTTTTGTATCAATTGTATTCTGAGCTATATATGTATTTTAAACAAAGAACGTTTAGTTAATAAGTCGTGAAAAAATATATTTAGGGTTTGAAAAGGTCTATAAAAAAAAGAGATAAGAAGAGAATGAACGAATTTATCGAATTTTTTAAAACCATGTAAGCCGATAGGTAGAAAATCATCTAAAAATGGCCAATTTTGTCCTCACACAACTTTATTTTAAAATAAGTTAAATTTCCTAATTTTAGTTAAAAACATCTTCATAGAAACACACACACTCCATGATACAAAATTGTTTTTTATCGAAAAAATTTGACCCTTCCAAAAATAAATATTCAATTAAAATTTTTTTAAGATTTATGATTTCGGGGTAAATGCATAGATCTAAATTTCAATTTGTATCTTATATATAATATTTAGTTTACCAGCTTCAATGGTCTGAGAAACGGACATACATACATACATTATATCGATGCTAATAAACTATGCTGCAAAAAAATTAAGCCACCAATAAAAACTTTATTAAATAAGAAATTATTTTTAAAATAGCTACAAATAACCACATAATTTGTTCTATTAACTCTTAAACTAACATATTCAATATGGTTGATAATTTTTGAATTTCATAGTAAAAATAATTAAAAGATACAATTGAAGGAGACAATAAAAGATTGTGTCTTCTGCTGGAATTATAAATTTTATTTATTTATAACGAGACTATAGTTTCGTTATAAATAAATAAAATTTATAATTCCAGCAGAAGACACACTCTTTTATTGTCTCCTTCAATATATAAAAATTCTGCTACTCTCGGCAAAAACTTTCAATTTAAAAGATACAATTACAAATTATCCTACTTTCTCAATATCACTTTAAATTTAAATAAAGTTTTAATAAAAGATCAAATTCAATTTGAAATATCAAAAAAATGAATCATTTTGAATTAAGAACCATTGATAGAAAGATAAAATATACAAAATTGATATTTCTGAAGTTCAAGCAGTTCAAATTGTGTGCATAATTACTCAAGGGCTAAATCAACGATAAGTGGTAAGTAAGTACACTTACGTTTTTCAGTAAATGTATGGTTATTTGTAAAAAAATTCAAAATGATTTACTATTTAATAAAGTTTTTATTGGGGGCTCGATTTTTTTGCACCGTAGTGTAGAATCCTGTTTTACATTTGAAATGAATCCTAAAAATTAATTCTAAATAGAGGAAGTTTTTTCTGTCTTTTTTGACTTAATAAAATCTTACAGAATAATACTTTCAAACCATAATCCAAGTTTTAATAAAAATACAAATATATAAAATTATATATTAGGTTAAAGAAATAAAAAAAAAATGAAAAATATTACCTGAACTGGCACGTTTTTCAAATTAAATTTAGGATGTTGTTTTTCCGAATAGGTTGTAAAACTTCCAATTGGATAGAAATTAATCGACTCCATGCTAGGAATTGGAACGCAGGTGAGCATTTCATCCGGTGGTGGAGTCTCATTGTGACGAGTGGCTTTAGAGAGATCTTCAGCACATTTAGAAAGACCAGCCTAAAAACAATATATAAATATAAGTATCTGTAGACATATTAAATGTATAGATTGAAGAGAGTTCAATACTTCTCCAAGCTTTTGTCTCTGGGCCTCGATCCGCGCCAACTCATCTTGCACCATTTTCTTCTCTCCATCTTTGCTGGGTCTGCCTCTGATCGTCACACTGGGTCCATCGACAAGATACTTTTTCAATAAACCAACCCAAAAATCTTGAGATTCGATTTCCATTTTTCTTAAATCTTCAACCTTTGGACAAAAAATATTAATAATACACCAAATGAAAAAAATAAAATCAAAAATGGTTTTATAAAGGTCATAGGGATATAAGCATACTGAATCGGCCCCTGAAAGATAATCTAATGATACTTAGGGGATATGTAGGTACTAATTAAATAATAAGATCCTGAAAGTTTCAGATCCCTAACTCAATTGGTTTTTGAGAAAAAGCAAAATATGTAAACAGAAAAAAAATTTCTCAGGATCTAAATTTTTAATATGATACTGATAATAGCTTCTAGGAAAAAAATTATGACCTTTATAGGTTCATTAGATGCTTGAAAAAAAAATTGTTTTTTCTTTTTAATTTCAATTTTTAACCATGATACAATTTTGGTACGTAGTATGTACAAAAAAAGAACAAATGAGACAGACAGGAATGCATCAAAATTAACCAAGAAAACCTAGGAGTTAAGGAATTCCGCTACCTAAGAAGTAAAATAACATGGGATGGGAGGAGCGAAAACGAAATTAAATCAAGAATTGCCCAAGCAAAAATGGGGTTTAATTCAAAACAAAAACTACTATGCTCCTCCTCAATCAGCTTAGAAAACAGGAAGTTGCTATTGAAGACATATGTATGGAGCATAGCCATGTACGGGTGTGAAACCTGGACAATTAGAGAAGCGGAGAGAAAGAGATTAGAGGCTTTCGAAATGTGGTGCTACAGAAGATTGATGAATATCAAATGGATGGATAAAATTACAAATGAAGAAGTTCTTGGAAGAATCGGAGAAAGAAGAACCTTGTGGAAGAGTCTGAAGAAGAGAAGAGATCAGATGATGGGGCACACACTGAGACATGGGGGACTGCTTAGGGATATCTTGGAGGGGGAGGTGGGAAAGAAAAGGTGAAGGGGAAGGCCCAGATTAGAATATTTCAACAAAATAATTGGGGATATGGGATGCCAGACATTTAGAGAGGTCAAACAGCTGGCGGGGGACAGAGTCGAGTGGAGACAGGTGGTTGCAAACCAGTCTTAGGACTGTGTACTCAATGATGATGACAATTTTGGCACAATTATGAAACTATTTTTATTTCAAACCTTATCTATTTCTCTATAATACTATGACCTTTTCAAATTTTGAAAAAAGGTATAAAAAAATAAAAACCAATTTTTTTTTAATAATCAAATGAAAATTTAAAACATATAAAAAAATCCTTCTTGGATCCAAGAAAATGCCAAAAGACAAGGGAGATTTCAAATAGATTACATATTAGTCAAACAAAGATTCAGAAATCAAGTAAAGGACTGTAAAAGCTATCCTGGGGCTGATATTTTTAGTGATCACAATCTAATTGCGATGAAATGCCAACTAAAATTTAAAAAACTAATAAAAAGGGAGGGTCGCGAAAAAACTGGGATATATCTAAATTAAAAAATAAGGAAACCCAAAAACTTTTCGAAAACGTAATGAATAAGAAACTGGAAGAAAAAACACCCACAAATAATAAAGAAGAAGAAATCGAACAAGAATGGAATGCTATGAAATCAAGCCTGACTGAAACAGCCAACGAAGTCCTTAAATCAAAGAAAAACGAAATTAAAAAGCCATGGGTAACAGACGAAATACTGCAACTGATTGACGAACGAAGAAAATTTAAGAACAGAAAAGACGAAGAAGGGAAAGAAACATATAAAAAATTAAGATGGAAAGTTATAAGAGAATGTAGAAAAGCAAAAGAAAAAATGATTCAAGAAAAATGTAAAGAAGTCAACGAAAATCTAGTATTGGGAAAAGTTGATGTAGCCTATAGGGCAATAAAAAGAAATTTTCAAGAAGACAAGCCAAAAAGCAAGAACATAAGAGATAAAGGAGGCCACATTATTCTAAACGAAAACGAACAGGCAAATAGATGGAAGGAACACCTAGAAGAACTCTATGGAGAAGAAAAAACAATGAACCCAATAGAAGAAGAAGAATCTGTGGACGAAAACGAATTAGGAGACCCCATACTCAGGTCAGAATTCGAGACAGCTTTGAAGGAACTAAAAAATAATAGAGCACCCGGAATAGACAATATACAAGCTGAAATCCTAAAGAACTCTGGGGAAAAGGCACTTGACAAACTCTTTGAACTAATTAGCAAAATCTATAAATTGGGAATCATCCCAAAAGATTTCCAAAAAAACAAAATAGTCACACTTCCCAAAAAGACAGGCGCGGATAAATGTGAAAATTTCAGGACCATTAGCCTAACCTCACATGCCTCCAAAATCCTAACCAAAATAATCCAGAGAAGAATAGAACAAAGAGTTGAAGAAAATCTGGGGGAAGACCAGTTCGGCTTTAGAAGAAACAGAGGCACCCGAGAAGCAATTCTCTCTCTTAGACTAATAATAGAAAGGGCTTTTATCAGGGAAGAATCTGTCTACATCGGATTCATAGACCTAGAAAAAGCATTCGATAATGTCAATTGGGAAATTATGTTTAAAATATTAAAACAGGCGGGAATAAAATTCAGAGAGAGAAGACTAATCTACAATCTATATCAAAACCAGACGGCAATTATAAATATTGGTGATGAACACAGAGAAGCCAAAATAAAAAAAGGTGTAAGACAAGGATGTGTGCTGTCACCCATGATTTTCAACTTATACATAGAAGAAGCGATTAAAGAATTCAAAGACAAAATTGATACAGGTATAGAAATCCAAGGTCAAAAGATCGCTATGTTAAGATTTGCCGATGACATTGCCCTTCTAGGAAGCAATAAAAAGAATTAGAGGACGCCTTGAATGGAATTAACCAAATCCTAATAGAAGAAATCAAAATGAAAATAAACAAGAATAAAACCAAGGTCCTAGTATGTACAAAAAAAGAACAAACGAGACAGGAATGCATCAAAATTAACCAAGAAAACCTAGAAGGAGTTAAGGAATTCCGCTACCTAGGAAGTAAAATAACATGGGATGGGAGGAGCAAAAACGAAATTAAATCAAGAATTGCCCAAGCAAAAATGGGATTTAATTCAAAACAAAAACTACTATGCTCCTCCTCAATCAGCTTAGCAAACAGGAAGTTGCTATTGAAGACATATGTATGGAGCATAGCCATGTACGGGTGTGAAACCTGGACAATTGGAAAAGCGGAGAGAAAGAGATTGGAGGCTTTCGAAATGTGGTGCTACAGAAGAATGATGAATATCAAATGGATGGATAAAATTACAAATGAAGAAGTTCTTGGAAGAATCGGAGAAAGAAGAACCTTGTGGAAGAGTCTGAAGAAGAGAAGAGGTCAGATGATGGGGCACACACTGAGACATGGGGGACTGCTTAGGGATATCTTGGAGGGGGAGGTGGGAAAGAAAAGGGGAAGGGGAAGAACCAGATTAGAATATTTCAACCAAATAATTGGGGATATGGGATGCCAGACATTTAGAGAGGTTAAACAGCTGGCGGGGGACAGAGTCGAGTGGAGACGGATTGTTGCATCAAACCAGTCTTAGGACTGTATACTCAATGATGATGATGATGGAAAAAAAAAATGGTTTTTATTTTTTTCTACTATGGCATACCTTTTTTCAAAATTTGAAAAGGTCATAGTATTATAGGGAAATAGATAAGGTTTGAAAAAAATAGTTTCATAATTGTGTCAAAATTGTATCATGGTTAAAAATTGAAATTAAAAGAAAAACAATTTTTTTTTTCAAGGATCTAATTAACCTATATAAAATTGAAAGTTTTTGCCGAGAGTAGCAGAATTTTTATATATTAAAGGAGACAATAAAGAGTGTGTCTTCTGTTGAATTATAAATTTTATTTATTTATAACGATTATAAATAAATAAAATTTATAATTCCAGCAGAAGACACATTCTTTTATTGTCTCCTTTAACCTATATAGCTCATAATTTTTTTCCTAGAAGCTATTCTCAGTCCCCAATGTTTCTGTCAATCCTGAGAAAAATTTTTCTGTTTTTTACATATTTTGCTTTTTCTCAAAAACCAATTGAGTTAGGGACCTGAAACTTTCAGGATCTTATTATTTTATTAGTATCTACATATCCCCTAAGTAACATTAAATTATCTTTCGGGGCAGTATGCTTATACCCCTATGCCCTTTGTTAATTAAATTATTCTTCTAAAACTTTCCACTTTGTGAAACACCACTATAATCCGTTAAATAATTCCTGTGTTTAATATGTTTCACTATAAACCAACACCGCTTTCCTTAAACTTTATTAAAACTTAAAGGACTGGATAATTTAAATTTTAAGAATAAAAGTTAAAATTGGCCGATATAAGCAGACTTAAATTGCATAAGGAATCACGAGAGGGTCTTCTGCTAAATCCGAGTTGTTATTGATAATTTGTATTACATGTCGGAAGGATTGCGTTCACCCTCTAGAGCAGGGGTCTTCAAATTATGCACCGAGGTGCTCAGTGTGCACCGCGACTATGAAAAAATAAATAAATAAAAAAGTTATATAATAAAAAATTATTAGAATCTAATCTAATGATTAGATAATTAAGCGGTATTACAGGTATTATGTAAATTGTAAATATACTGAAGTTGTTATTTTCTACTTTTTGAGAGATGTACACCGCGGAACTCTCTAAGCATGGGTCCCCAAACAATGGCCCGCGGGACAAATCCGGCTCTTGAAACTTTTCTATCCGGCTACTAATTCACAAATTTTCACAGTATTAAATATTAAAGCCATATAATAGCGTATTATTAAGAAAATTTCCCTATAATATCAGCCCGCCCATAGTTTTCAATGTTCACAAGTGGCCCATCTCTAAAGTTGGGGACCCCTGCTCTAGAGAATTGAATCCGAGTCCCAAAAATGATCTGGGCCAACGCCTACCCCGTGAAATTAACCCATCTGACATGTATTGCGCTAAAAATTACACATATCATTGGCTGTTAAAGCTTATATTTTAGTTATTTAAGGTTAAATTTTTATTTAAATCATAGAGAATTAAAAATTATAGCAAGTTAATGAATAGAATAACAAATATTAGAATATAACTACGATGTTTCGATCACAAAATAAGCCAATCGTTATATTGTATTATTTGTTGCTGTGTTCAATAAAAAGTTATGTTATAATTAATTATGTGAGATTTAAATATCAATTTAATCTTCAATATAGGTATGTACATAATTATATCTAAAGGACCACTTCACAAATGATCCGGTTAGCTATTTTTGGCCTAGGGCTCGATTCCCACAAGGATGACCATAATCCTTTTGAAATGTAATAATAATTATCCATGACATCTCGGATTTAGTAAATGACACTCTATCGTGATTTATTTAGAAATAATTAATTATCATTTATTCATTATTTGAAGCGTGTAATATCTGCTACTCTCGGCAAAAATACTTTAATTTTATTAAAAAAAAAAAATTCTAGGCAGTTTCATCTGAAGAATAAAACAATCACTGAAGTAAACTCGATCTGACCAAAAACATAAATGTAAAAAAGGGGCCCACGTTCGGTACCAATGGCTTCGCCGACAAAAGAGTTGAGATCTAAACGGGTACCAAGTTCCATAGCAGTTGCTTAAATCATAGATATAGGGATGAACAACGTTCTTCAATTGATTTAAAAGAAAATGTGTTACGTTCTTTGATATTAAATTTATAACTCTGCAAGTTATAATAGTCAATAAATTACGTTTAACGTGATGATATTTAATACAAGCTTAAAATTTATCTAGTTGATCTTATTTTATACTACAAACAATTTAGATGGATATAAAACTTGCCAAGTTATAAATTTAATATCAAAGAACGTAACAAATTTTCTTTTAAATCAATTGAAGATCGTTCTTCATCCGTATAGCTATGATTTAAGCAACTGCCATGGAACTTGGTACCCGTTTAGATCTCAACTCTTTTGTCGGCGAAGCCGTTGGTAAGGAACTTGGCCCCTTTTTAACATTTATGTTTTTGGTCAGATATCATTAATTTTTGAAAAGTTTTATCCTTTAATTTATCTAAATAATTACATTTAAACATTTTTATTAATAATAATTAAATATTTCTCATAAAATATCAGTTAAAAACCCGGTAGGTTTTTCATAAATTTCACCCCTTCATTTCGGACCCCGAAGAAGGAAAAGTTTCGGTTTTTCAATTTCCTCCTTTATTAATGTTCCAAGCTTTACCAGTATACCAAATTTCAGAATTCTAGTTTGATTGTATTTTCACTATATGTTAATTAAGCCTATAATCAATTTCACCCCTTCATTTTAGGTCCTGAAAAAGGGAAAGTTTCGCTTTTTTCGATTTTTCCCTTTAATTTTAGCCCAAACTCTACCAGTATGCCAAATTTCAGCATTCTAGGATCAGCGGAAGTACTTTAGGTCTTTGATATGTCAGTGAGTGAGTGAGTGTTAAAAATGGCACTTTTCAGAGCTTAATAACTCAAGAACTATAATAGATTTATCCATGAAATTTGGGTTTCTTGCTGTTCTAGTGGGTCTTATTAGGCATGCAATTGTCTAAGTCTAATAGTTTTTGAGTTATGGGGGGGGGGGGGGGAGGGGGTCGAAGTAGCTTGAAATGGTTCGTGTAAATAATATACACGTGACCGGTGTGTCTCCCGTTCTTCCGAATTTGGCTGACACACTGTCGTGTGTCTAGAACTTTAATATCTATATGATTGTTAATATAGGTATAGGTACCTAAATAATTAAAAAATTGTTTCAAATTCTTTTCGCGATCTGTTAGAATAAACAACTGTTCTTGTTTTTCTCACAATTGCTTATAGTACCTAGACTTATTGAGTTATGCAACTAGACGCCTCATCTATATATATATAAAATTAAGATTTTTTCTGTACATTGGTCCAAATCACGCTAAATTTTGGCTGCACACGTTACAAGCAAAGTTATGAACGAAAACACCCTCAACAAAATTCCTGTCTGTCTGTCTGTCTTCAGTGGTTTCCGCGAAAAGTTGCTCACGATTCACGTAAAAACAACTGAAGGGATTATTATGAAATTTCATATTTGCATCAGATGTCTTCTAACTTACGTTTTTAGCTATATAACGTTTTGATATTTTGACCCCAAAAGGGGGTTTGGGGGGGCGCTCGAATGAAAATTATCAAATAACTCCTAAACTATTTATTAACTCTAGAGCAAATTTTATTATGAGCAAAGTTGTAGGGGATGTGATTTCTGACAACTTTTGTTTAAAAAATTCCTAAAAATAACCACCCAAAAAGGGGGGGTCAAAATACGAAAAATTTTGCCCTTGGAGCCAATTTAACCAAATTTTGTGTACATAATCTGTGGGTCACTAGAAGGCTAGAAATGCAAACACTGGGTGCGGGGGGTTCAGGTGAGGATCCAGAGTCTTAGTGGGGTGCTGGGGGGTTAGCGGGGAGGGGTGCGGGGCTGGGCACCGGGTTGGGTTGTTGTGCGGGGGTAGATGGGGGTGGTATGGTGATGTGGGGCGGGGTGGATGGCACGCGGTGGGGTCTATGGGATGGTGGGTGCGGGGTGGGGTGGTACAGGGTGGGGTGGGGGTTCAGGTTAGGGTACAGGGGGGTAGCGGGGTGGTGGGGTTGGGGTCAGGGGGTGTAGTCGGTGGTGGAGGTGGGGGTATGAGGGTGGGGTTCGTGGGTTGGGGGTCCAGGGGGGTGTTCTCTGGCTAGCAAGAGGGCCGCCGAAGGCGGGCCTTGCAGCTAGTTTATTATATATAAAAGATGTTATGATGTAATATTTACCAGATTAAGCCTTTGATTCAAATCAGTGGATGTATTTCCATAAAGCATATCACCGATCACCATATAAGTAATCGTCTCGTGTGGCGAATTTTCTAAATGGATAAGGGCTTCTAATTTATGTCGATGCAAAACAGTGCGCATTCGTTTAATATCAAGCGGCTCAGCACCAGAGGTAATGCGATTAAGAACAATGTCCAAGCGATCTTTTATCTCGCAGAGTTTTCCAGTAGGCACATTTTCAAACATTAAATACAAAATCGTTTCACTGTTTTCGATAAGGCTATAAGATACCTGAAAAATTAAAAAAAAAAATAGAATTAAATATTAATGATATATTGTAAAATTTAATTGGAGAAAGAAGTGAAAAGTTGTATAAGACTCGGTACACTTTCCACAAATTTTAGTGATTTTTAAATGTTTTTATTTTATTTATATGATATTGATGCGTTACATCAAGAATGCCAGTCACGAGAAAAGAAAAAGTGGAAAAAATTTTAGGAGGCTGGGTCGCAGTCGAAAGTACCTGTGGATGCGGATCTTAAATTCAACAGGCCTTGGAAATTAAAAATAGATAGTAACCGTACAAATGCATTTGCCATTTCGTTTATCCCTATAACTTCTGGAGACTGAACTGTCATACCCTGTTTGCTTTTCGGTGACATATTTATTTTACGGACCAAGTGATTAATCAGGGCACTATTTATAATGCCCGTGGAATATTAATAATGACAAGTCAAATCGGGCTACATAATTAATACTTATTTAAACTTCATTATTTGTCACATTGTCTGGTCACTATGAATATTGCTACGTAGCTGTTGTGCGATTTGATAATTAAGGTACATTAGGCAGGGCGCGAGGAGCAAGAATAAAAATGTACGGAGATTGTACTCGTACATGTACAAACTCGTGCTGACCAATCAAAGCCCGCCACTCAGCCACAGAGCGCAGTTATTTACAATTTAGTTTAGAATTGAAATCTAAAAAAGACGGGCGGTTTATATTATTTTCTTAAGTCTCGAATTGAAAACTAATACGAAAGTACGGTCATTAGTAATTTCAACATGGATAAATCAAAATTAATTGACATGAATCGTCGATGTAGTTGTCGCAAAGAAAAAACTGTGCAACTCAAAATGCGTTCAAAGTAATAATTGTTCTAATAAATAAGATAGAAATCCTACAAATCGGTTACTTATTACTAGAAACCGGATTTTTATGCAGTAAAAACTGTCAAAATATGCAGTTAAAAATGATGGAATATGCAAGTAATATGCAGTATACGTTGAAATATGCAAAAATATGCAGTTATAAAGATGTCAAAATAAATTTTTTATGGACTAAAAAATTAAAATTGAATTCATAAAGACTATATATTTATAGGAATAAAATGATAAAGTAAGCTACAGACATCAAGTGTCAAATATGTATATATGTAAAATAAATTTTTTATGGACTAAAAAATTAAAATTGAATACAAAAAGACTATATATTTATAGGAATAAAATGATAAAGTAAGCTACAGACATCAAGTGTCAAATATGTATATTTATTGGGTAAAAAATTACAATAATTTACACACTTCCGCACACATACACCCACACGAACATTCAATGGCCAAAATGGGCTATAGTTCCCGAAGACCATTAAAAAAAAAGACATTATTATTAGGATCTAAAAAAATAATTAAAATTTGATTGTAATGTGAATAAAGTATTTTTTTAAATTATCTTCAGGTTATTATGTCTACGGTCACTTAAAATTGATTTACACGTTGAAAAGAAGCGGTCCACATCCACAGACGTAATGAGGACGAATTTAAATGAACTTAAAACCACCACTTTTATTTTGAAAGGAAAAGATATCAAACTTTTCGGCATTTTCGTATAGATATAGAGTATAATATGCAGTCAAGTCAAAGTACAACTGAATAATAAGAAAAATAAGTGGATTGTTGTTTTTTAGGTATGTTTACATCTTTTGTAATCCATCCAAAACTCACTCTTGTAGTTGAGGCATATTTTTGTTTTATTCGAATTTAAATTAGTGTCCCCCTGTTTTATTTCTTCTTTTTTTTCATTCTTTCTCCGAAAAGTTACTTTTAAAACATCTGTATTTGACGCGAAATATGCAATTTTATGCAATATTCTTCAAATATTCAATTTTATGCAATATTACTCAAATGTGCAAAAATATGCAGTATAAAATTTAACCCACAGTATCCTAGATGCATGATTCGGATAGATAATTGATCTCCTGGGTCGTATGTGGCGGAAAACAAAATATGCAATTGCATAGGAATCCGGTCTCTACTTATTTACTATTACTTATTTAGTTTATGTTACGTTTTAATTTTATAAATGTGATTTATCTTAAAGCTGAAATCGTTTCATATTTTTAATTTCATAGAACTTAAAAACCTGAAATACAAGCCGTTGATTACATTACTAGGGTGGGTCGAAAAAACTGAAATTTTTTTCGAAAACACTTTAGTGGGGAAAAGTTGCCTATTGTAATAAGAAGAAAAAAGGAATAAAAAATTAAAATTGGTTAACATCTTCCGCTCGCGCAAAAAACTTTAAACTTATGAAAAATCACGATATTTTTGTAATTTTTTCTATTAGTTAAATTTTTTAAAATAAACACTAGTTTTTTATGCTTGTTTTATGGTCTGAATAAAAATTCTGATCAATAATATACTTTTTTACGTTCGCGCAACATCTTGTAAAAAATAGAATTTTCAATTTAATCTTTCAAGACCCGCATCCATAGATACCTTCAACTTCGACCTAATCCATTAAGTTTCTTCTTCCTTTCACTATGCAAGGGTTCAGCGCGGACTATACACGTTGTACCTTTTTATTGCAACTTCTTTTTGTATCAATGTCATTAAAATAACAATAAAAATATGAATTAAATTCTGAAATATTTATATCACACTGAAGTTCAAGGTGGCATTCCAAAACTTTTACGATGATCGATAAAAATTAATATTATTTTGAATAAATTATAGCGTCTGAAATGAAAAAAGTGTGCAAGGTGCGCCAAAAGAAGTTATCACTTCAAAAATAAATAAGTAAATAAAAATCTTACTTTACTACAATGAGGATCTTCTGTTTCAACAAACTCTTTTTGAAGAGGAGACACGGAGTTGTCAGTTAGATATTTGAGTAAAATTGAACATGCAGACATTCTAAAATAGAGAAATTATTGTTTAATTATACAGGATTAAAAAGCTCCGGTAACCAGAAAAATCTCCAAAGTCGACTTTCGATTTTGTTTTCAAATCTTCCTCAGAGCCTAAGTCCATAAAATAAAAAACAGCACAATAAAAAATGTAGAAAAATAATCAGTCATAGCAAATTACTTCGTCGCCTTAGAGAGTAAACCTGCTAACTCACAACAAGGAAATTTTACAGGGCAGAGAAAAAACAAACCAAATTTAATATTGTTGTTATGGAAAAAATTATTTTTCACATTTTTTCTACAACTTACACGATCGTAATTTTAAGAAGCAGTTTTACTTTTACGATGCTGCATCTCTTTTTCTTTCGAACGGTATTAATATGTCATATTTGATAAAAAATCGAGTTAGCAGGTTTACACTCTAAGCAGAAGACTTATACTTACTTCATATTGTCATATTGTGAAAATTTATTGATGATATGAACAGACATGTAGGTAAATATTTTACAACCCATGTTATAACAATTCTAAGTAATTATGTATGTAATTTGATATAACTGATTGTCTATATTTTTTTTATTTTTTTACTTTATCCAATGCGAAGCATGGGAGAAAGTATTGTAATGGGTCTCGCGGCAAGCGCGACTTCAAAGGGTCCTCAGGTAAAGACTACGGAACCAATGGACTCAATTAAGGTCACAAATTGAAGTATTCAACGAGATTGAATTTTAGCACGTGACGGTTTTGCCAAAAATTACCTGGAATCTCGTCGAGAGGTCAAAAAGTGCCATTTTTTTTGGAAGTGCGTGCGGATGGATGGATGTATGTATGTATGTTATCGTTTTTTTCGTCCACGATTTTTTCCACACTGTTGCACTGATTGAATTGAAATTGAAAAACTACTATTAGTTTAACAAAATGAAGCGCTGATTAGTTTTTGGTACATATCGGTCCATAAACATTAGTACTTTATTTCAGTACTTTTTCAGTAACTTTTTCTAAATATCTTGAAAATGACTTAACCAATTTTGATGAAATTTAATATCCTAATTAAGTACCTTGGGGACCACAAAAAAGGTTAAATAAAGTTTTTAGTAAAATCATATTTTAAAGTACTTTAGAGTAAAATAGTACTTTTTTTTAATTTTTTGTTTTAAATTCTTTAAAATTTATTCATTTTAATATAGCTCATTTAACCTAACTTAAGTAAGAATGGTTAGGCTTCTCGCTGTGAAATGGTAAAAATTTGGGAGGAAATTTTATAAGTAACCATAGCAACTGCGTTGTTTTCTTATCCGTTACCATTGCTGACGACATGGAGGAATCGACTTAAAATCAAAAATAGCTATTGATTCTCATCTAGTACTTGAGGAATAACCATTCTATATTGGACTTTTGACGTTTCGGTTTTTATTGGTAACCATTGCTGAGGACATAGAGAAATCGACTTTAAACCAAAAATAGCGATTGATGCTCAACTAGTACTTGAGGAATAACCATTCTATATTGGATTTCTTGACGTTTCGGTTTTTATTGGTAACCATTGCTGAAGACAGAGAAATCGATTTTAAACCAAAAATATGATTGATTCTCATCTAATACTTGAGGAATAACCATTCTATATTGGATTTTTGGCGTTTCGGTTTTTATTGGTAACCATTGCTGAAGACATAGAGAAATCGATTTTTAAAACCTAAAATAGCGATTGATTCTCATCTAATACTTGAGGAATAACCATTTTATATTGGATTTTTATGTTTCGGTTTTTGTTGAAATCATTGCTGAAGACAGTGGAGGAATCGACTTAAAATCAAAAAATAGCCATCGATATTTACTTGAGGAATAAATAATTTACATTAGGTTTTTGACATTTCGATTATTATTGGTAACCATTGCTGAAGACATGGAGGAATCGACATAAAATCAAAATAACGAGTTTGAGTTGTTTGCCATAAAAGAATTTAGTCTTTTTGATTTTTAAGCTGATTCTTCCACGTTTTCAGTAGAGGTTGCCATTAATGGTCAAAACATCAAAAATGGAATGCAATAAGGTTATTTCTCTAGTATTAGATGAGAATCGATCGTTATTTTTGATTTTAAGTCGATTCCTCCATGTCTTCAGCAATGGTTACCAATAATAATCGAAACGTCAAAAACCTAATGTAGAATTGTTATTCCTCAAGTATTAGATGAGAATCGGTGGCTATTTTTGATTTTAAGTCGATTCCTCCATGTCTTCAGCAATGGTTACAATAATAACCGAAATGTCAAAAATCCAATGTAGAATGGTTATTCCTCGACTCTTAAATGAGAATTATTTTTAATTAATGTCAACATGAACTACAAATTGCAAGTGATATCTGATTAATAATAAAGGAACAAACATATTAATATTTCAAATGAATTTGGATAAAGTTTAGCAACGATCCGTTGCAGTTTATTTTATTTTGCTGTTATTTTATGTGATCAAGTCCTCTGAAAGATTTGCTAATTAAATCGAAACGTCGGCTTCGGGCTCGCTAAGCCCTTTCTTTAATCCTATATTAATAATAATAATACATGTATTTGAAAAAAAAAATATTCAAATAAAAAAAATAAATAAACAGCTTACTGATAAAGTTCCGTTACAGAGGATGGTCCTCTCCATCCAATATAAACCATTCCGTTATCTTCTTCGTCACAAGGATAAAGCACTTCAGTATTGATAGATTCAGTGAAGGGTGGAACAGGCGATTGCCAGGGACGAATAAAATCACCCCGGTTTCCTTTTGCTAGAATTTTTTCTTCGAATGGTTGTAGAGCAGCAAAAACATGTTCAGGTTTCACTTGGCCAGTAATAATTAATGTCAAATTATCTGAACGATAAAATTCTTTATGAAAATTTCGAACCTGAAAAAAATTAAATTGAAATTTAAGGTAGTTGTTTCGCGACAATACTAGCATTTAAGTTAATGCTAGAGTAAATAGAACTGAAAATAAGGATTCATAATTCATAACCCCAAAACTTTTTGCTGTTTATGTACCACTACTAGCAAATCCCGTGCTCGAATGACAAATCTGGCAATATTGTCCGAGCTTGAATATTTTTATCATAGAAATGACAGATAAAATACATTATAAAGGTCGATTTATTAAACAAAAAGTTCTTAATAAACAATTAAAAGCTGTTGCGACAATGACTGAAAGGAAAAAACGTCAAAAAAGTACTAAAGTTAATCCTCTTTTTAGGTTAAATATATACGTTTTTGCCATCTTGTTTTTAGTGTAAATTTTTCATTATACTTTATTCATTATTATCTCAGAAACTGTGTTGTAACTATGAATTAAAATTTTCTTAAAAAATGTATTTGTTTTGTTTAATGTTGCTTTAGTTTTTTATAACAATGGTAAGAAGAGTTTCTTAATTATAATTAAATATGTATGTAACGTATAATGTTTAAGAGCCTGAAAAACTCGATTTTTGAAATTTAATATCTCCGGAACTATAATGTTCATCAATTTCGTTTTGCCACCAATCGATGGAGAAGTATTTAAATAATAATCGATCGAAGTTTCAAAAAAATTCTAAGAAAACCGATATGGTGAAACAACTACCTTAATGTAAATAAAATAATTTGTTATTGGAGTTTTATTATCATTCTTAGAGAAGATTGATTGGGTTCCTTTATCTAAATCCAAACTCTTAACCCTTACAGGGTGTGTAGACCCCATTAATTTTTTTTCACCTTGGCATACAAGGTATGAGTGATTTTTTTTTTATATACAAAATTTTAAGTTTCTAGACTCAATAATTCCGGGGAAATAGTGATATAAAATGAAACTGTGATTTTAGAAGTCTTTCTTTGAATTTTAAATTTGAATTTTTAGATAACTTTTCTTAGTGATCATCTACAATTCTACATCCTAAAAGTAACCTCTTAGCGATTTTCAAATTTTTAGCCAAAGTAATTCTAGGGAAATCGTGATGAATTAATAAATAAGTGGTATTTAGATTATATATAGATTCTAAAACTGTTAATACTAACATAGGGTTAAATACCATCTAGAGCTAAATAAAGTAAAAACTAAAAATTTCTTAACAAGTCATGGCTTAAGCATTATTATAGTAGGGTGGGTCGAAAAAACTGATTTTTTTTTTTCGATGATACTTTAGTTGCATATTGTAATAAGAAGAAAAACGGCATAAAAATATTAAAATCGGTTAACATCTTCCGCTCGCGCATCGGACTTTAAACTAATGAAAAATTGCAAAAATCACTATTTTTTTGTAATTCTTTTCTTTTGGTTAAAATTTTTAAAATGGGGAGTCGGGTTGTCCGAGCTGGCTAAGGCGCTGGCCCCGCTCCAACATCGTTGATGACAATGTTCAAGTGGGAGACCCGGGTTCAAGCCTGTCTAGCATATAAAATTTTCTACCGGCTAAAACTCGCTCCCTCACTAACCGTACTAAAATTTTACTGATGTGCTGTCTAAATGGGCTTTGTTCCCGGTGACAATAAAAAAAAAAATTAAATAAACACACTAGTTTTTTATGGCTTAAATAACCTAAATAAATTAAATTCTGATCAATAATATACTTTTTTTACGTTCGCGCAACATCTTAGAAAAAATAGTATTATAGCGATTTTTGCAATTTTTCATTAGTTTAAAGTCCGATGCGCGAGCGGAAGATGTTAACCGATTTTAATATTTTTTATGCCGTTTTTCTTCTTATTTCAATAGGCAACTTTTACGCACTAAAGTATTTTCGAAAAAAAATTTCAGTTTTTTCGACTCACCCTATTATATAGGTTCTAAATTTTAAGACGAAAATGCAAGAACATTTTTCAAAAATAAAAATAAAAAAAATCACATGATTTGACTTGATCACCATCATCGTCATACGCCCTAAGATTGATTTGACGAAATCACCCGCCTCCACTCAACTCTATCCGAAGTTAACTCTCTTACTTCTTTAGAAGTCCTACATTCCATACAGGTCCAAACTAATCGCACGATAAGTACGTGCTTAGGACATTAAGAGAAAAGGGGCATAGAAAAAATCATTTATAAGCAAAAAAAATTCATTTTGCCGGCTCAGCATGTAAGTATAGGAATATAATCTCATTAAAAATGTCTAATCTAAGTAGTTCCAGCTGAAAACACTCTTTTGATAAAAGCCCCAACCACCATTTAAAATTTTATTTTACATTTTATAACAGACAGAAATTTTGTTGGGGTGGGGGTTTCTTTCATGACTTTTTTTGAAACGTGTACAGACAAAATTTGGAGCGATTTTGAACAATGTACAGAGAAAAGCTTAATCTATATAAATAATAATGTACTGTTACGCTTAAGAGATATGTTGAAGGATCTCCGAAAGTTCTTCACCGATTTCTTTGAAATTTTCACACAACATTCCATTCAAATACACAAGTGTTTTTATGGCACGTAAAAAATATTTTTTTTTCGAGGAAACTACGCCAGCGCCTCTCTGGGGGGTAAAAGCAAACAAACAAGATGGCCGATAATAGCTTTTTGGAAATCTTTAAATTTTATAATTTTTCTCATTAATATATCAAAGAATAATTGATATATCAATGAGAATTGTTTTTGACCGCGCTTATTTGAAAAAGATATTTATCGCGAGACTACTGCGGATTACGCTATTGGAGTCTGCGGAGTCTTAAGTCTGGACCAAGAGAGAAAAAGATGTGATCCACTTAGCTAGAATCCAACGTCATTTCGCGTATAGCCCGCTAGACATTCGGATGGATCACCAAGTGAATTTGAAATCTCAGATGTTATATATTTAATCTCCCAGTCCAGAGCGCTTGATCTATTAGCATGTATGTTAGATGCTTGCCGTTAATTAATGTTTTCTACATTTGATTCAATCGCGAATCAAATGTAGGGAATTTTTGTCAAATATTGAGTCAAAATAATATCTGAACTTATATATTTCTAACTTGAAATAATGATGTTAAATAAATTCTATAATAAATCTTTAAACTGTCAATATTATTTTTGGTTAAGGGAACAATTCTGACAAGTAATATATAATTCATTTACTGTTTTAATACCTATTCTATAATTATTTGCAATTTCAATTTATTTTCAAAACTATTATTATTTTTTAAATATATTTAAAAAATCGGGTCAGCTATTACTATATCTATATAAATTTTAACCATAAAAAGAGACGCTCTCCGCCAGGGGATAGGTGAGGCCGGGCCTAAGGCCCGGGCGTCAGCTAATTTTATATATATATAGAAGATAATTAATTTCCCATCGATAACGATTGTAAAACATTATTGCTGTGAGTTTAACAGTTTGGAAATGCTGAGCGATTTAACTTATTGGGGCAGGAAAATATTTTTAAATATTATTAAATATATTAGGTGATTTAAACTAGTCTTCTATAGTAAAAAATAAAAATAAAATAAAATGATCATAAACCTTTTCGTTGTTTGTACTTTCTCTAAGGTTCTTGAGAAGGCCTCCTGTTTCTGATTTATAGCCGCATTTTCCTGGATAAATAGACCGAATCATCATCAAGTGACATAGAGATTCTCCAGTATTTTCAACACCTTGCATTTCTGAATAGACAACCCCTGCATCATTTCCTTCTTCATTTATATGATGTACTTCGGTTATATAACCTGAATCCTAAAAATTATTTAAAAGAATTTCGAAATATGAAATATTATATTTAATGATTAAAAATTTTAAATCAAATCAAAACAAAATTAAATTAATTACGTCATTTCGCTTTCGCTCCTTTATTTAAGCCTTTTTCAAACACTACAGTTTCATTGATAAAAAAAAATAACCATCAAGAGCTAACTAATTATCAATTTGTGATCGAATACCACATATGTTTCTACAAAGAAATTGAAGAAAAAGTAAAAACTTTTTCAACAGGTACTCAATAAGCTGTCTGAAATTTGAGAGTTTTGAAAAATTTTTGTCAGTGAACAGTTTTGGCTAGAAAGCTAAAATTTGACGCAGGGGGCAGTTTATTAACATAAACAGGTGCGTCAAATTTCATCTAATTAGTTTTTTTTTAACTTATAAAAGCCTATTATAAAGATTTAGAAGAGCTCGTTAGCTCTACATTGGATTTTTTTTATTTTCTGTACTTTTGAAGCTAGAGAGGCCAAAAATGAATCACTACAAACATTTTGGCACCAGGAAGTAATTTTCTACAAAGCCTTTCTCTTGAGTAAGTAATATTTAAGGAGGTTCTTTCGCGACAATCCACACAAAAAGTTTTAGCCTCGTAACCACTCTATAAATATGAACGGTGTTAAAATTTTAGGTTATGTTTTTTAACGTTTTTTTTTTTTTTTTTATTACAAAATATTATTACAAAATATTATTTTTTTAAATACAACTATATTTCGTATGTAACGAGTATTTGTTCGCTCAAATAAAAGTTCATTGTTTGTGCAACTCTTTTGGCCTATGTCAATGGTCGCTAATATTTAAGTGTAAAATGCATTTGTTTACACAAGATCATTCGGTTTTAGCCTTTCAGTCTTCTTATTCTCCCAGCAGTATTGAGGAGTCTTGATGCTTCACTATTTCTGTGGTTTTCCAGACGTTGTCCATGTTTCGTGGCAAGATCCTTGATTACCTCGCTGACTGTCTTAATTTTCAAGTCCTATGTAGGCGATCCGTACGCATATATCTGGGAGCATCCACGATGCAGCGCAGGATCTTGTTTTGAAATTTTTGTATCGTCTCAATATGACTTTTTCGCACAGCCCCACAACTGCGCCCCGTAGGTCCACACAGGCTTTAGTATTTGTTGGTATACTAATAGTTTGTTTGGTATGGAAAGCTGCGATTGACGGCCCAGCAGCCAATACATTTTACTAAATTTTAGATTTAATTCTTTTCTTTTCATTTTAACGTGCGCTTTCCATCGTAGTTTGGTGTCCAATGTCATACCCAGATATTTAGCTGTTTTTTAACGTGACTGTACTTTTCAAACTACTATATTCTCTTTATGAATGGATCGTTTCCAAGCCATTGATATTTTATCTCCTCCACTAAAAATAATCTCCCAAATATGTTGTTTTTTTTTTTTTATTAAAACTACGTGGTAAATAATTTCAATTTTTTTTTTAAGTTACTCCAAATATATTATTCTAACAAATCTTAGTTTTTCATCAAGATGGTGAAAGTCCTTCAATGAAAGAAAATAAAATAATGATCATTTCCCCACCCTTTCCCAATCTACCATATGTAAAAAAATTCATTTTCAATTGCAATTATTTCATGTTTGGTGTGGTAGATCGTCTTCAAATTTTATTAGTGTGTTTATTATGCTTGTAATGATTTAAATTCCAAGTTTCGAAGACTACTTGTATTTTTTCATTTGCGAAAGAACTACCTTAATACAACAAAAGTGAAAAAATGAATTTAAAAGAATTACAAAGTATCAAATAATGGAGAAGAAATATCGCAATTAGATTAATTTTGTTTTTAGCAAATTCTTTATATATTATTATTAAAAAGACATATCAAACTCACGGTAAGTGTAGGATATAAAATATGATCCAGATAAATTGGTAAAAGAGTTAAAAATCCATCACTTCCAGCGGTTCTAACTGTATAGCAAGTGTGATCGGTATCTAGAAAATAATAAGAAAAGATTAAAGTTACGACTCATAAGTTTAAAATTAATATAATTGAAAAGTTTTTGTTTTGCCCAGAGTATCAGAGTTGTTGAATCATAAAGAGAAACAAAGAGGCTGTCCTCTGCTTAATGCAAATAAACATATATAGTAGGCTGGTCCTTATTTATATATGGGTAAAAATAAATTTCTCATATTTTAGGAGTGCCGGGGGGAATTTTGTAAGAATGGATCTAAAAGTAATTCCTACCAAATTTTAGCTCAATCAAATTTACCCGTGGCCCTTGGGGACTAAAGTTTTGAAAATATATAAAATGCCAATTTTGCGTTTTAAGATCTCGTGAGTCAAAATATATGATTAAAATATAATTATAATGTTTACTGGGACATGAAATTATTATAAGAGATATGTGGCAAGCCAGTATAATTGCCATCGGAACCAATATGGAACAATTACTAGGTGTTTCAGGTGTAAAGGCTGCTACAGATACCGAAATGGCTTCAGCGGCTTACGAAACTGGATAATGCGGATTAAACGTAAAAACGAAATACATATATTATTTCAAAAATTAAAAAGTTGTTATTTTGCCCAGAGTAGCAGAGTTGTTGATTCATAAAGATAAACAAAGAGGTTGTCCTCTGCTTGATCCAAATAAACATACACACATATATATCGAAATTATATATCTGTATACATATATATTATTTATTTCTTTGAGACTATAATTTCGAAGGCATGGCCCTCATCATCAGTCTTTTTAATTATAAATATTATTTTTCATGGGATCAGTATCGCGTGGATATTGAAATTTTTTTCTTTCTTTCTCAGCTTGTGAGCCAGGTAGAATTTTAATTTTCAATATCCACGCGATACTGATCCCATGAAAAATAATATTTATAATTAAAAAGACTGATGATGAGGGCCAAGGCTTCGATACTATAGTCTCAAACAAATAAATAATATATATATACAGATATATAATTTTGATATATATGTGTGTATGTTTATTTGCATCAAGCAGAGGCAACCGCTGTTTATCTTTATGAATATACATATACTATTATTTTTGCCCAACAACGATCTCTGCAAAATGTTAGCCTAATTAAATAATATTTAGATGTGTCACTCGTAGCCTATTTTTCAAAGTCTAGAATTTTAAATTTAATTCCAACTTTTGAGTATTAGATCGTGTTATAACATTAATTTTCACTTGGTTTTTAAGTATGAAAAATCATAAAAAATCCGGACATCGCTTGTAAAAAATAAATTGTTACTTTTAACACTCGTTCAGGTTAAACACAAAACCCATTACTATTTTTTTTTTTTTTTTTTTTTGATATAATATTCCTTATTTTATTTTATTTTTATTTTATTTTAAATCAATAAACGGACAAAAGTGAATTGAATAATTAAGGTTTTAAAGTAGAACAATTAATTACCATTAAAAAATCTGAATTTTTGTTAAGTAGTCCACTTCAATTTGTGAGCAGATTACAATCTTAATCAATTTAACCAACTCTTTACTTTACTCCAAAACTTTAAATAAAAAATATTTTAGGTTTTAGATCTTAGAAACGATAAGAGTTATAATTATATTTATTACTTAAATAATCTTTATTAAGATAATTAAACGGATATATATAGCTATATATAATTATTTTCCAAGATCTTGTAAGGAATTAAATAAAACAGGCTGATATATATTTAAAGATTAATTTATTTAATTTAATATAAGAATTGCTGAATGTGATAAAATTAAATCTACAAAAGTATAATTAAAATTTAAATTCAAGTTTTTTATTTTAGATAATAAAATAAATACATTTAACTTGTGAATTTTCAGTCTGTTTTTTATCTACTCTACGTGTTATGATGATGTGACAAACGGACAGACAGATATTGTAGCAATACTAATAGGGTTTCTTTTTACGATAGTACAGAGCTGCAAAAAATAAGAGAATTCTGCAATTCATTATATTAATTGGAATCTATTGATTAGAAAGAATTATATCAAATTCTTTAAAAAAAGAAACTAGAATTGATAGAAAAAGGGATAGCTTTTTCAAGAGATAAAACGTTGTCTGTAAATTTTAGTTATTTGATAATTTTTCAAGAGCAAAAAGTTTGAGCAAGAAGTTGAAACGAATCGCCTTCTAGCATCAATATGGGAATAAATAAATCCAAGCGGTTATAGATAAATACATTACATGTTAAAATGTATTCACCCTCTTGGGAATTGAGCCCAAGTGCCAAAAAAGCAATCCCAATCGAAGGTAAATACAACCTACAGAGACATGTAAAGAAAATGATCCATAACAGCTCGAATTTAATAGATGACAATTTCTTGTAATTTCTTTAGAAATTTCAAGTCTGTTAACTTCTACCATTAGTCCAGGCAAATTACGATTTTAACAGGAAATAATTCCCGGTAAAGATTTTTCCCCCAAAACTGTGTTGTAGAAATTTTTCTACACGCCTCAAAATGAGAAAATTTCAGAGTTTTTCAGTTTTTCTTGAATAACTCTAAAACGGCTTATCAAATCACAAAGATATCTATTAGATAAATTAGAGCTCTTTAAATTACGCATAAAATGATAAAAATTTCATCTATTTAGGTTCAGTAGAACCGGTACTAGCACCTGTCAAAAAACAGCCCCTGAGATCACTTTTTTTTTTTTTTTGCTTTTCGGTCTTCTAGCCATAAGCCAATTTACGATACTAATTATTTTTTAATAAATTTGTCTCTATCCCCCCCCGGGGTCAGGTTTTAGCAGGATGCCTCGAGTCGGATTCGAACCCGGGTCCACTTGGTTAGCAGGCTGACATGCTAACCCCTAGACTACCCGACCCCGAGATCACTTTTGAATATCCCTAAAACTCGTACTTTTTTCGATTTTTCCCAATTTTGACCATGAATGAGCACGTTTTCGACAAAGACGACTCTATACATTTTTAAACTAGATTAAATTTGCTACAATTTAAATAAAGTTTCATTCTAATTGGATAATGGTAACATTAGGTTGAAGTTGCAATTTTCTGCAAAAAATCGCAGTTTTTATTTCATAAAATAGTAACCACTCATCTTAGAAACTTAATTCCTATATCCTTGCGTAGGAAATTTTATTTACTTGAACGTTTACTTGGACCACTTTTTTTATAAAACCCTTAGATTTATAGACATTTTTCGGACAGGATATGATCCGAATCCTCAAAAGCTTCATCTGGATATCTATAAATCTAAGAGTTTTATCAAAAAAGTGGCCCAAGTAAACGGTCAAGTCAACAAAATTTACTAGAGAATGAGATAAGAATCAAGGTTCTAGGATAAGTGGTTTTCATTTTATAAAGGAAAAACTGCGATTTTCTGAAACAATGGATCATTTCCCGTAATGGAAAATGCTAGATATCTATAAATATAAGAATTTTAACAAAAAAGCGGCCCAAGTAAACATTCAAGTCAACAAAATTTCCTAGACAATGAGATAGGAACAAAGGTTCTTGAATGAGTGGTTTTCATTTTATAAAAGAAAAACTGCGATTTTTTGCAAAAAATTGCATTTTTTCAAAACTTCAACCTCATGTTGCCAAACTTTATTAAATTGTAGCAAATTTAATCTAGTTTAAAAATGTGTAGAGTGGTCTTTGTAGAAAACCTGTTCCTTCATGGTCAAAATGGGGAAAAATCGAAAAAAGTACGAGTTTTAAGGATATTCAAAAGTGATCCCGGGGGCTGTTTTTTGACAGTTTCTACTGAAGCTAAATAGATGAAAATTTTACCATTTTACGCATAATTTAAAGAGCTTTAATTTATCTAATAGATATCTTTTTGATTTGATAATCCGTTTTAGAGTTATTCAAGAAAAAACTCCGAAATTTTCTCATTTTGAGGCGCGTAGGATACATTTCCACAACACAGATTTGGGGCGGAAACTTAGGGCTTAGGGTAGTAATATTGGAGTACCAATAAAGGTATTTCAGCAATAAAATCTTTACCGGTAATTATTTCCTGTTTATGCAATTTTTTTACATAATTTGCCTGAACTACTATTGAGAATTTCAACTTTAATCAATTTAATGTCCCCCCCCCCCTCTAAATTAATTTGTGACAACCCTCATGCAGAGTTTTACAATTTTTCATAAAAGTATTAAATTGGTAAATCTTACAGAGTGTAGTTTTGGAGTGCTATTTCTATAAATTATTACAAATAATTGTAATCTATTCTAATTACTTGTATCTGTCCAAGCATTAGTTCCAGATGCAAGACATCTGTTAGCAAGTAAATCGAGTACGCCTTTGTAAGGATAATCTTCCGAGCCGAGAAAAATCAAATGTTCTAAAGTATGCGGTAATCCATCATCATCATATGCTTCCGTAGCTGCAATTAATTTCAAGTTAATTAAAAGGTTTGAATTCCAAAACAAAAAAAGCCGGAAGGTAGAATAGTTACCAAGGCAAAAATGTCCGTCCACAAGAGGACCCTCAACCTCAGCAATCACCACTTGTAAATTCGTTAATTTTGATTTATATTTATGAACTGGAATTAAATTATTTGCTTTTAAAGATGAAATTAATTGAAATTGTGTATTTAAAGGAGATGACAAAGAATTATCAACAGGAGCCATTTTTATGCCAACTTGAGAAAAACAAACGAATTTATTAGGAAAATATTTAAATAAACGTGAAGATATTAAACCTTTCAATGAAACTTTCATAAATTAAACGGGAAACGAGTTGATTAAATTACAAGCTCAAAGCTGTTGTTATTAATGGCAGCTGATATGAATTCTTTAATTAAAATATAACGAATCTAAAGGTACTAGATCCCAAATGCCGAGTCGTCCTGCGGATATGGTGCGGATTATTTGAAAATATAATAAAATTAAAAAGATTTTTACCCGAGAGCGGCAGATTTGGTTGATTTATATAAGTACCTGGCGGACCGAGTATTGCTCGATAATTTTTTGCTTTAGTTAAAAGTTAAATAGAAATAAAAAGTTTGATTGCAGTTTTTGCATCAATTCAGCATTAAGTTTTACCAATCAATACACAATACCTCTAATTTTTCTTTAATTAATTAACAATTTATTGTACTTGTTATCAAATTAATTAAATTTGCTGGGGGGTCAATAGGCTACGGGTTAGCGAATCAGCCTGCTAACCAAGTGGACCCTGGTTCGAATCCGACTAGAGGCATCCGGCTAAAATCTGACCTCGGGGTAAAGACAAATTTAAAAAAAAAAAATAATAATAAATAATTAGTATCGTAAAATGGCTTATGGCTAGAAAGGGCGAAAAGGCAGAAAAAATAAAAAAAAAAATTTGCTAATTTTAATATATAATAATATTTATAATTAACTATAAGTAGGTTTTAAAATTAAAAAAATCAATTAATTAATAAAAGGAAATTGAAAAAAAAATTATTAAACAAGAATTGCTCATTTAATATAAAAAGATAATAATAAGATAGATAAATCAAAGTGTACGTCTTCCTCTTGATGAGTAGTTTTTACTTTATTTTTATATAAATCATACTTACTACAAGGCCCTGGACTTCCATCTCCCGCACCCCCGAACCCCCAACACCCAGTTTTTGGATTTCTAGTCTTCTAGTGACCCACAGATTATGTGTACAAAATTTGGTTGAGTTTGGTCCAATCGCAAGAATTTTCATTTTTTTGCCCCCCCCCCCCCCATTTTGGGTGGTTAGTTTTTGCATTTTTAGCTCTCTAGAGGCCCACAGATTATGTATTCAAAATTTTGTTGAGTTTGCTCCAAGGGCAAGAATTTACATATTTTTTCACCCCCCCCCCCCCTTTTTTTTTTGGGTGGTTTTTTGGAAGATTTTTTTTACCAAATATTCATAATAATCCCTTCAGCCGTTTTTACGTGAATCGCGAGCAACCCATGGAAACATCCAGACATACAGACAGATGTCTATACAGGAATTTTGTTGAGGGTGTTTTCGTTCATAACTTTGCTTGAAACGTGTGCAACCAAAATTTGGCTTGATTTGGACCAATGTACAGACAAAACCTTAATTTTATATATATATAGATTGATGCTAGAAGACCAGGACGAAGTGGCAAACTATATAGGCCACAGGGTGAAAATAACAAGAGAAAGAAATTTCTGGAGATGGGTCGGACAATCGAAAAGTATAAAATAAAGAATAAGGAAAATGAAACTAACTTTTTTTCCCTCCCTGGCCTTGCTCATAACAAAGCATTTGGCCAACTCTATAGTATTAAAATTTTATTTTTACCCCATAACAAGGATCAATATGACACCTGGGCGGCACCTCCCAGAGCACAGCAATAGGAGTATCCGCGGCACACGCCGTTCGGGCCACAAAAAATTCCTGCCTTGATCCTTAGTATAAAAACTGAGGCCTAAGATGTAAAAGGATCATTGTCGAAGACTATGAATAAGTTATGTAATGGCTTTAAGGAATTCATAATATACAATGATTAAATGAGATATGGAGTAGTATATGTCATGTGTTATTCCAAAACCATCCAATAGACAAAATATGCCCTATTATTATCTTGGTAATATCCTGAAGGAGACAATAAAAGAGTGTGTCTTCTGCTGGAATTATAAATTCATAAATTTATTCCTGTGAATCCAATGTAATAGATGAAGAGGGCAAAGCCCTCGAAAGTATAGTCTCGTGATAAATAAATAAAATTTATAATTCCAGCAGAAGACACACTCTTTTATTGTCTCCTTCAATATATAAAAATTCTGCTACTCTCGGCAAAAAAAACTTTCAATTTGGTAATATCCGATTTAACATTTGTATAATGGAGAAGCTCTGAAAGTGCCATTTTTAACACTGACTCACTCACTCATTGACATATCAAAAACCTAAAGTACTTCCGCTGATCCTAGAATGCTGAAATTTGGCATACTGGTAGAGTTTGGGCTAAAATTAAAGGGAAAAATCGAAAAAGCGAAACTTTCCCTTTTTCAGGACCTAAAATGAAGGGGTGAAATTGATTATAGGCTTAATTAACATATAGTGAAAATACAATCATGCTAGAATTCTGAAATTTGGCATACTGGTAAAGCTTGGAACATTAATAAAGGAGGAAATTGAAAAACCGAAACTTTCCCTTCTTCGGGGTCCGAAATGAAGGGGTGAAATTTATGAAAAGCCGACCGGGTTTTTAACAGATATTTTATGAGAATAATTTAATTATTATTAATATAAATGTTTAAATGTAATTATTTAGATAAATTAAAGGATAAAACTTTTCAAAAATTAATGATATCTGACCAAAAACATAAATGTGAAAAAAGGGCCAAGTTCGGTACAAACCGCTTCGCCGACAAGAGTTGATATCTAAACGGGTACCAAGTTCCATAGCAGTTGCTTAAATCATAGCTATAGGGACGAACAACGATCTTCAATTGATTTAAAAGAAAATTTGTTACGTTGTTTGATATTAAATTTATAACTTGGCAAGTTTTATATCCAACTAAATTGTTTGTAGTATAAAATAAGAACTAGATAAATTTTAAGCTTGTATTAAATATCATCACGTTAAACGTAATTTATTGACTATTATAACTTGCAGAGTGATTTAAGCAACTGCTATGGAACTTGGAACCCGTTTAGATCCAAACTCTTTTGTCGGCGAAGCCGTTGGAACCGAACATGGCCCCTTTTTTAACCGACTTCAAAAAAGGAGGAGGTTCTCTATTCGATTGAATTTTTTTTTTTTTTTTTTTTTTTTTTTTTTTTTTTGTGCCTATGTTACCTCATATCTCCGCCAATTGTCAACCGATTTTGAAAATTTTTTTTGCATTGGGTCCAGTCTAGCTTCCGATTGGTCCCATTTTTTCGATTTTTTCATAGGTATTAGACCTTTATTAGGTTTGTTTAGGTTTGTTTAGACTAACTCTTTGTTTATGAACCGATTTCGATGGTTCTTTTATCCGAAAGGGGGTGTCTTAGGATGAGGTGTCATATTAATTTGGTCAAGTTCTGATGATATAATCACTATTAATAACATCACTAAAAAGAGAAAATAAAAATTTTAAGAAAATAAATATAAAAATACAGGTGTTATCTTATTTAGTTACAACTAAACGACGAAATATTAACACGAAATTATTTTTGAAGTTGGTGCCAAACATATACCTTTTAAGAATCGCACTCGACGGATCTTACTTAGTACGTTTGGCGGGTACGCTCGCTTATAGGTATAGTTTGTTTGGCACCGACTTTTTAAAAAGTAATTTTCGTGTTAATATTTCGTCGTTTAGTTGTAACTAAATAAGATAATTATTTTATACCTTTTAGTGTATTTTTATATTTGTTGCACTTAATTTTTTGAAGTCGGTTTTTATTTTTTCTTTAAAAATTTTTTCACATTTAAGTTTTTGTCAGATATATATATATATATATATACAACAGTTAAAGTAATCCTAGCTTATCAATTGTCGTTGTTTTTATGTGAACTAACGCCAAATTATCCCAATAAATGATATGATAGCATTTTAAAATATTTATTATCAATCTATATATATACATGTATATATTTATATAATTCATTAGAAACATATAACATAGAAGAAATTTATAGTTAGAATTATTGCATACTAATTGATTTCTTGTCAATGTGAATGTATTTATGTCTTATGGTTGAGGAAACAAGTTTTGTTTGGCTTGGAAGAATTGACTAATTAATATTATAAAATAGAATAAGTAGCTCTTTGAGTTGATATTTATTTTAATATTATATAGAATATGAAAATAATTTTTTTTAGGGGAAAAGCACCAGATTATTAATAAAATAAAAGTAATTATAGTAAAAAATTTCGATGGATATTTTGATCACCTCATAGAGTGAAATGGCAATGGAAGAAGTTGTTCGTTATTTTAGAACAAGTAATAAATTTGCAATTTACTCTTCTTCGGTGGATTATTTTGATTCACTTCTCTGTTAAACACACTATTCGATTATTATACTTTTAGGCTTAATAACGGCAAGGACGGGTAGAGTATTATTTGGTATATGTTTTAGAAACAAAAGAATTAGTAGATACGTATAGTGACACCGCTTCATTCCAGGTACCATTTTGTGGCATATCTTTAGGCTTCAAAATTTCATTCTTTTTCTAATTTTTTATAAGAATTAGAAGCCAATTTTGTCTAGAGGTGATTCTTTGGCTTATATATAACTTAAACTTATTTCTAGATGAGAGAATTATAATTTTATGTTTTTTTTTTTGCAACGAAATTTTCTCTGGAGAGAGACGGACTGGTAGAACTTTTAATTAAATGTAATGGAAGGCAGCCCAGGAAGAGAAAAGGAGGAAAAAAAAAATTGTTTTTCTATGCCTTTGTTAAAAAAGAAGAAAGTTTTGAACACTACTGTGGAGAGAAGAAGGAAACATTTTATTTGTTTCATTCATTGACCCTTTGAAACCTTGAAGAAGGAGGGAAAAATCCTCCGAAACGTCGGTTTGAAAGGAAAGGAGGAAGGATTCCAATAAATTACACCTTATTTGATATGTGTTAATTTTTTCTTTCCTCACTACCCCTGGGCTGCCTTCCATTACATTCAATTATAATTTTATGTCCATAGTAAATTTTTCTGACACAAATGGAGCTTAAACCTCAAGTATCTTTAACCACTTTTTTCTCTCTCTCTCTTTTTGTTCACTTAAGCGGAAATTTGATACTTTAGCAGTGCAACTCACTTTTTATAATGACAATCTATGTATGTGTCATTTAGTTTTTCATTATTTATGAGATAATCAAAATTATAATAAATATGTTTTATTAAAGGAATCATAGGGAGTTGGACATGATTTTAAATTAAAAACAAAGTTTTTTTATTTAAATACGCCAAACGTTTCATTGCTGGTTTGCAACCTCTTCAGTGGCTCATTTATTAAAGCTATTTGTCTTGAGTTTTAACTAAGAGAAAAACCATTTTCAAACAGTATACCCACAAATCACTCAATTTTATCAAATAATATAAAACACAAACTTTTAAAACAATGTAAGTAATTGTTTCCTGTCAAAATAATTAAAAGTATCAAATTGGAACAAATTTGACAGGAAACAATTACATTGTTTTAAAAAGTCTATGTTTTATATATTTTGATAAAATTGAGTGATTTGCAAGGATACTGTTTGAAAATGGTTTTTCTCTTAGTTAAAACTCCAGACAAATAACTTTAATAAATGAGCCACTGAGAATACGAAAAAAGCCGAGTACCAAAAAAGGTATCGGGAGCGTGAAAAAAAAACAAGGTACGTATATATAATTTATATACCGTATATTATATATATTATAATATTTTGCAGTGTAATTTTAAATACGACTGTAAAGTTAGTAGACATCAGACGAGAAATTAATGATTTTATAATCAATTTAAAATGGAGAAAAAATATAAAAAAAAAACAAGTAGGCAATATCAACAAGAGTAGTATCGATGGGGGGGGGGGGGGAAGAATAAAAGAAAAAATACAAAAGATCCAAGGTATGGTATGAAAATTATATACATTTTTAATAAATTTATTATTACCATTAATAACTGTAATTAATTTAGTACTTACTACTATCGATGCTGTTTTCTCGAGATATTTGGCAAAATCGAATCACAAATATATATATCTATTTTAGTTACTATAAAGCTATAGTTTTTATGATAGAACATAATTAGGCTTAATTATTATTATTCATATAAATACCTGTTTCTTTTTGTATATTATTATTATTATATATTTTTATAAATCATTGTAAATAAAATAAAGGTGTTAAGATAATTTTATAAAGTGTTTCTTTGTATTTTTTTATCGATAAAAATCATAATAAAAGTGTACCTGACAATTATTTTCTTATAACGGAATAGAACTTAAAATTAATATTTTTATAATAAGAATCTCATCCTTTGACCTTTCGAAAATCAGACATCTTCAGACGACTTTTTTAATTAAATATTTAATGCAAGATTTAGCATTTTTTTGAGCTTCTTTGAAATGTTTCATATGAGTTGCAAAAAATATTTTTCTAAAATCATAATTGATTCAGTAAATGTATT
>JALMQS010000030.1:4648513-4671502 GCA_024734495.1 Forficula auricularia | reverse complement strand
AGAATTGACTAATTACTATTATAAAATAGAATAAGTAGCTCTTTGAGTTGATATTTATTTTAATATTATATAGAATATGAAAATAATTTTTTTTAGGGGAAAAGCACCAGATTATTAATAAAATAAAAGTAATTATAGTAAAAAATTTCGATGGATATTTTGATCACCTCATAGAGTGAAATGGCAATGGAAGAAGTTGTTCGTTATTTAAGAACCGTGATAATAAATTTACAATTTTTACTCTTCTTCGGTGAATTATTTTGATTCACTTCTCTGTTAAACACACTATTCGATTATTATACTTTTTGAGTAATAACGGCAAGGACGGGTAGAGTATTATTTGGTATATGTTTTAGAAACAAAAGAATTATTAGATACGTATAGTGACACCGCTTCATTCCAGGTACCATTTTGTGGCATATCTTTAGGCTTCAAAATTTCATTCTTTTTCTAATTTTTTATAAGAATTAGAAGCCAATTTTGTCTAGAGGTGATTCTTTGGCTTATATATAACTTAAACTTATTTCTAGATGAGAGAATTATAATTTTATGTTTTTTTTTTGCAACGAAATTTTCTCTGGAGAGAGACGGACTGGTAGAACTTTTAATTAAATGTAATGGAAGGCAGCCCAGGAAGAGAAAAGGAGGAAAAAAAAAATTGTTTTTCTATGCCTTTGTTAAAAAAGTTTGGAACACTGCATGTGGAGAGAAGAAGGAAACATTTTATTTGTTTCATTCATTGACCCTTTGAAACCTTGAAGAAGGAGGGAAAAATCCTCCGAAACGTCGGTTTGAAAGGAAAGGAGGAAGGATTCCAATAAATTACACCTTATTTGATATGTGTTAATTTTTTCTTTCCTCACTACCCCTGGGCTGCCTTCCATTACATTCAATTATAATTTTATGTCCATAGTAAATTTTTCTGACTGACACAAATGGAGCTTAAACCTCAAGTATCTTTAACTACTTTTTTCTCTCTCTCTCTTTTTGTTCACTTAAGCGGAAATTTGATACTTTAGCAGTGCAACTCACTTTTTATAATGACAATCTATGTATGTGTCATTTAGTTTTTCATTATTTATGAGATAATCAAAATTATAATAAATATGTTTTATTAAAGGAATCATAGGGAGTTGGACATGATTTTAATTAAAAACAAAGTTTTTTTATTTAAATACGCCAAACGTTTCATTGCTGGTTTGCAACCTCTTCAGTGGCTCATTTATTAAAGTTATTTGTCTTGAGTTTTAACTAAGAGAAAAACCATTTTCAAACAGTATACTTACAAATCACTCAATTTTATCAAATAATATAAAACATAAACTTTTTAAAACAATGTAAGTAATTGTTTCCTGTCAAAATAATTAAAAGTATCAAATTGAACAAATTTGACGGAAACAATTACATTGTTTTAAAGTTTATGTTTTATATATTTTTGATAAAATTGAGTATTTGCTGGAGATACTGTTTGAAAATGGTTTTCTCTTAGTTAAACGAGACAAATAACTATAAATGATTTTTTTTGAAAAATTTTTAAACCAGCAACGAAACGTTTGGCGTATTTAAATAAAAAAACTTTATATTTATTTAAAGTCATGTCCAACTCCCTACGATTCCTTTAATTATTTATTAATTCATTTGGTTAATGTCCATTCTTTATTTAAATAAAATTAATAAATTAATAGGTATTTTGGACAATTTTACTATTTGTAATTTTTTTAATAATTTATTAATATTAAAATTAAAACGGACGAAACGTTGTGCAAAAATTAATAAAATATAAAATTTGTCCAAAATACCTATTAATTTATTAATTTTATTTTATTTATTAATCATGGACACCAATAATGAAATATAAATATGTATATATTGGTCGTTTGATCAAAATAACATAAGCAACTGAAATATCCTAGAAAGGATAAAACTAAAAAGGATTTAAATATGAATCAAGAATGAAGAGATCCATTGCGAAATAAAAATAATTGAGGATGGAGGGGTAGGTGAAAGGTAAAAAAGGGGAAACGAATCGAGAATTTGAATAATAGAGAATCCGGAGACAATCTAGACTTACTGTATACTCTAATTTGATTATAAACCACTTTCAAGTAGGGAGTTTATCATCCGATACTTATATGAAATAGAATTCCGCATCATAGTGTTTGAGTAATAAATTATAATGTAATTGTTATATTAAAAGTATTTTTTTTAGAGATGAGTTGGTAAATTAATATGCAGCCCAGTACTATTTCAAAAAAAAAAAAAAAACTTTAATGTCGTTTCAACGTTTTTTTAAGCAACGTTTCCTAAGTTAGTCTTTCCTTCTTTATGCTTTAAAATAGTGAATAAAAGAAGCTTACAAATTCGATATGAATAAAGTTTATATTCAGAAATAGAATTTCAATATCAAGGACTGCTATTCCATCAGAATCTATTTAATACGTATAATACAATTGTGATTCATTCAATTCTGATTTGTACAAATTTATGGTATAATCGAATTATTATAAAATATTTCAAGACAAAAAGAAATATTTAAACAATTAATTTCAGGATCTTCTCTTCCAATGATGCTTTTCCCCCTTTCAATTATGTAAAATTGAAATTGTAAATAAATAAATTAAGAAAAAATATTGATATCTATTTTATTTGTTATTTGAATACATCTACGCGCGCATGAACGTTTATTTTAAAATAGGCCGAGTGGAAGATATGCCAGTATTCTTATATTTATAGTTGAATATGTTAGCCCGCAATATTTTCTTTAGCTGATATGTGAGTTGGCGCATTAACATTCGCTAATGGGCAGATTTTAAAATCTGTGTGTGTAGATGAATTTCCGATCCGATCGCAGTCAGCCAAGTTGTTTGTTTTGTTTGAATGAGAACGCCCGCAAGACCGATTATTCAGTGAGGAGATTGACATTTTTTTAAATAAATGGACATTAAAATGTAACGCCTGAGAAAAAATCGATGTTAAGCTTGATTTACAGGGGTCCGTCATTCGATGATACGAAAAGCACCCTATTAGTCGGTAGATTTGAATCTGTTACTGTACGAAATTCTCAACATTTATTCATTGAATAAGTGAAAAGTTGAAATATTTTTACCCTATGTGGTGTGTTTTAAACCACAATTTCCAAATAATTTTCTAATTAATATATTAAAGAATAATTAACATATTAAAGAGAATTGTTTTTGATCGCGTTTTTAAGCAAGATATATACCTATATCGCGAGACTACTGCTGATTGAGACTATTGGAGTCTGCTGAATCTTCAGTTTGGACCAAGAGAGAATGAAAAATATGTGATCCATCTAGCTATGATCCAGGATCATTTGGCGATTAGCCCGCATGACGCTTTTATATCAAACACTGATATGGATCACCAAATGGATTTGTAATCTGAGATGTTATATATTCAATCCCCCAGTTCAGCGCGCTCGATCTGTTAACACGTGTGTTAGGTGTTTGCCATCAATTAATCATAAGTTTCCTGTATTTGATTCAATCGCGAATCGAATGCAGGTGAAGATTATCTTGCTTAAAAACGCGATCAAAAACAATTCTCTTTAATATGTTAATTATTCTTTAATATATTAATTAGAAAATTAATTTAACTCAGAAATATATAAATTCGGATATTATTTTCACTTAATATCTGACAAAAATCACCTGAATTCGATTCGCGATTGAATCAAATACAGGAAACTTGTGATTTACACAATATCCAAAGTTACGATCTATATTATTTATTTTATTTGTCAACCATGACTAACGGTATGGTAATAATCATATAATAATCAAAAATATTAAATTTAATGACAGATATTGACTAACATCATTGCCAACATTTACATTAAAAAAAAGTAAAATTCCAAAATAAAATCTGATCTCGAATTAAGAAAGTAGCTGTCAATGCCTATTTTTACCTCACGAAAAAAATCATCCGAATTGGGGGTCGTATCGTCCGATAACGGGTTCATGTGAACCTACCTACCTTAATGCACACACAGACAAACATACTAAAAAACGTTCCTGCGCGCGTAGTCTTAAGAAAATCTATTAAAAAGGTTTTTCTCATACTTTTTTTTTATGCAATTGGGAATGGACAGTTAGTGCGTTTCAGTCTTCGTCAGCTAACTTTCATATCATTCAATTAAAATGGGGAGAAATGTCGCATACACTCTAAGATTATATTTAATATTAATAGTAATAATATAATATATAATAAATGTATATATATTTGTATTTTTTTTTTTTTATAATTATATAATTGAAAAAATAACAAAATATATTCAAGGATGCACCAAGACGATTAAAAAATTACAAACTATCAAGTTTTATAACAAAATCAATCACAGAGCAAATCGTTATAACAGATGTAAACAATAAAAATTTGAAATAAAATTAAGACCAACCAACCCTGTGTTGATAGATATTTTGATGTGGAGGTTTCTAAAATATTTTATAATAATAGCCTGCCTAGCGAAAATGAATTCGCTTCTATGATAGATTAGTATTTTACACAACATGACACATTACAAACAACAACAACAACATTGAACAAAGAGATCATTTTTATGACTGATAGCTATGATAATACATATATAACATTAATAATCTTTGATTAAATGATGGTCTAATTCTGGATGGGGAAATTATTCAAGATTCTTTTCGAAAATGGTCACATCAAAATTTGGGTTTTGAAGAATAATTATATTAATAATTAGACATTGATATTATTATATATGTAATCAATTGATATCTTTTTTAATATATTTGAAAATCGATAAGAATAAGTATATTGATATCCAGCGATCTGTTCTAATGTCCAGACGAATTCAGAGATAATCCAATAGCGTATTCAACTTAAGGAACTAGTGCGAACTACACATGCGCATTTACAATTTCTCATAAGAAATTTATAAGTGCAAATGCGGGTTTACACTAGTACAAACTCCCTAAGCCGAAAAAATAATATTTTTAAGAAAAACATACAAATAGTCCAAAGCAAAACAAATTTTCAAGAAGTGCTCAAAATATAGTTCTAAAAACTAACATCTATAGTCATATCAAGACAGTTAAATAAATTATTTATCAAATCAAATCTTTGTGCTATAAGTTTATTTTGTAATTCTTTACAATAACAATTAATAAAAAAAGAAGTAATGCGCTGGATTCATCTGGATGCATCCTTTCAGGTGAATGTTGTATTACGTGTTGTGTGTCGTGTACTGTGTATATATGTGTATTTTATAAGTGATGAGTATTTTTTATTTATATTGAGGTTTCAGTTTCAGATGGGATTCCAATGATATGAAATTCTTGGATATGTTTTCCGGCAAATTCAGCAAAAGAGAGCGAATCGGATGGTAAATCTGCAGCACGTTTGTAAACTGGAGAGGTGACACGTTCTAGAAGATAGGTCGGCATACGGCCACATTCGCGAGCGATGTAAAAACCAGCTGAGGCAGGATCTTCCAAAGGAGGAGTGACAACTCGCATTGTTTCACGAACAACTGCAGTATCAACCTGAAACGTCAACAAAAAATTAAAAATTGAAACTATATAATATTAATATATTAAGCACCTATTAATTAAGTACAGTTAAATCTACTATCTTTTGAATTATTTTGTTAAGGTAGTTGTTTCGCGACAATACTAGCAAAAAGTTAATGCTAGAATATATAGAACAGACAATAAGGATTCATAAGCCCAAAACTTTTTGCTGTTTATGTACCGATTCTAGCCAATCCCGTGCTCGTTTGACAAATCTGGCACCATTGTAAGAGATTGAATATTTTTATATTAAAATGACAGATAAAATACATTTTAAAAGTTAAAAAATTTCTATAAAAATCTTTTTGCAATTTTCTAACAAATGAAATCAACGCCTACGTTACATAAATTTATAATTTTTCTCATTAATATTTCAAAGAATAATTGACATATTAACGAGAAATGTCTTGATCGCACTTTTTTTGAAAAAGATATATAACGCGAGACTACTGCGGTTGAAGCTATTGGAGTCTGCGGAGTTTGGATCAAGAGAGAAAAAGATATGATCCATTTATAGCTACAATCCAACGTCATTTTGCGATTAGCCTGCATGACACTCGGATGGATCACCAAATGAATTTGAAATCTAAGATGTTATATATTCAATCTCCCAGTCCAGAGCGCCCGATCTATTAGCACGTATATTAAGTGCCTGCCATTAATTAATCTATGTTTGTGTAGGAAGCCTATGTTACACCTTATGAAAATTATAATTTTGAAAAAATCTAGCGCATGCGCGCTTTATACATCTGTCGCTGGTTAAATAAATGCGCTGTTGCCAAATTGTTTTTAGTGTAATTTTTTTTTTTTTTTATATTTTTTATTTTTTTTATTTTTAATTATTATCTATATTGTGAGGAAGGGGGGGGGTCGGTAGGCTAGGCGGTAGCGTGACAGCGAGCTAACCAGGGGACCCGGGTTCGAATCCGACTCGAGGCAGCCAGCTAAAATCTGACCCCCGGGGGTAGAGACAAATTTTAAAAAAATATAGCTAGTATCGTAATTGGGCTTATGGCTAGAAATGCCGAAAAGCCAAAAAAAAAAAAAAAAAATCTCAGAAACTGTGTTGTAACTATGAATCAAAATTGTCTTAAAATATGTATTGGTTATTGTTTAATGTTGGTTTAGTTTTTTATAAAAATGGTAAGAAGGTTTTCTTAATTATAATTAAATATGTATGTAAATTTTCCGATATCCCGTATAGTGCAACGTATAAGAGTCTGAAAAACTCTATATTTGAAATTTAATATCTCCGGAACTATATTGTTCATAAATTTCGTTTTGCCATCAATCGATGCAGAAGTATTTAAATAATAATCTATCTAAATTTCAAAAAAATCATAAGAAAACCCATTTGGCGGAACAACTACTACCTTAAATGAAAACAAATGAGATACAAGCTCTCAAAGAGTCAGGACCCAGACAGGCGATCGCAATACTTCCCCATTATATTCTATAGAATATAAATGTGAAAGTAAACATGACAATACTAAAGGTTCTACCCCTTGAGTGCTTTAACCAATTCTGCCTATTGAATAAGCTCTTAAAATGAATCTGATTTCTTTTGGTACTCAATTTTCTATTTATAATCTGATTTCTTTTGGGTCTGTATTTTCTGTTTATAACCTTAATTTGAAATTTTAATCAATAAATATCTTAATTTTAAAACCAATGTTTTTAATTCAGTTATTAAAAAATAGACATATTGAAGATATAAATTAAATAATTATTGTATGATTCAGATAGTTGAATCTACTATCTTTTGAATGAAAAAAAAGAAAAGACAAATGGAAGTTCATTGAGACCAGGATAGAACAGGCTCAGCATCGCATTTCTTTTTTAAGGAAGAATTCAAAAGAAAGTTAAATTCCAATGTCTGAATTATTTAATAATTATTTGGTTTAGATGCTCAATGTGTATGAATATTTCCAATAAAATTAAAATATATATTTTTTTGCAAAGAAATTTTCTCTGGAGAGAGACGGACTGGTAGAAATTTTAATTGAATGTAATGGAAGGCAGCCCAGTGTGTGGAGAGAAGAAGGAAACATTTTATTTGTTTCATTCATTGACCCTTTGAAACCCTGAAGAAGGAGGGAAAAATCCTCCGAAACGTCGCCGTGGGTTTGAAAGGAAGGATTCCAATAAATTACACCTTATTTGATAGTGTTAATTTTTTCTTTCGTCACTACCCCTGGGCTGCCTTCCATTACAATATATATTTAAAACAAAAATAACATTTTAAATCAATATTAATTTATTAATTAAATTAAAAAAATGATTTATATATGTCTAGTGCCAGCCGGGAGTCGAACCCGAATCTTTTGCATCCCAGGTGCAAGGCTCTCTACCAGATATCGACGAATAGACATATGTATGACCAAAAACATAAATGTGAAAAAGGGGCCAAATTCGGTACCAACTTTAATTTAATTAATAAATTGCTATTGATTTTTAACAAATTTTATCCTCTCGCGTTTCCACTGTCTGAAGCGATAATAATTTTTTAATTCGACTTAAAAACAAATCCAGGACTAGATATTGAAACCTCTTGCATTTTGATGAGCTTTTCTAATTAAAAATGTGCAATCCATTTTTGTGGTTGCAGCTGAAACTTTTTTTTTAGATAAACAACTCATCCACCAAAGTATCAAATCAGCAATCTAATTTGTGAAAAAAATTACCTCATAATATCCGTTCATCATTTTATTGACTAGATCAAAAAGTGAGCGAGGTGGTAAAACTAGTTTTCTATTGAGCGGAAGAACGAAACAACGACGTCCGTCCAAATCGATGATTCCGGTCTTGTTGCTGCTAAAATCATGAATGAAGCGTCCTCGGCGTCCTCCCTGTAAAATAAAGAGTTACAAATTAATTAGAGATATAGTATATTATATAAGATTATATATTGTAATTTTAAATTGCCCATGAAAATCAAATATATCAATATTTTATTTCTGTGTATTAATTAAATCGATCAACATTTCGTGTCTTCATCAAAACGGAAGATAAAAATCTTGTTTTCGTGAATAAATTTGAAATTGAAATTTTTACATATCTTTACGTTTCAAGTTTCCTCTAGATCGAAAAAGTTGTTTATAGAAAATATTCTCTCTAGGCTGGTCATATTTTGGATATTTTCGAATTTTTACGCTGAGAGAGGCTCATATGGTTCAAAATAAATAAAAACAAATATCCTCAAGTTTCAAGTCTTTATCTCAATTTTAAGCGATGCAAGTATCTCATCTAAGTAACATGGGATTTTTGGCAGTGAACGATCAATTTTTTATTCCGGCCAAAGTAATGGTTCAAAAAATTTGAACGCTGTTGACTTTATCCTTATAATGGTAGCTATCCCTCAGAATTTTTACAGATTTTTAGCTATTATAATTTTGGAGTCTATAACTTACAAACACTAAGATATATAACAGAATTTTATCTAGCTGTAACTCCAAAATTATAATAGCTAAAAATCTGTAAAAATTCTGAAGGATAGCTACTATTATAAGGATAAAGTCTACAAGGTTTCAAATTTTTTGATTCATTGCTTTGGCCAGAATAAAAAAATTGTTATTTCAATGACAAAAACCCCATGTTATTTAGATGGAAAACTTGCACGCTGTGCGGCACAGGTTAAAATAGAGATAGAGACTTGAAACTTTGCCAGCGTAAAAATTCGAAAATACCCAAAATAAGGATCACCCTAATGCACACGCTCTTGAACCCAGCTGCGCCCGAGATAAGAAGCCCTAAAAAACTGAGTAAATTGGATTGTATCTAACTTTCTGAGATTTGGCTTGTGATCCCGTCTTCTTTCCTTCTACTCTGTTCTTTTCACGATGGAGGGGCCCTCCCATACCGGCCTTTAGGGAATGCACCTTCTGGTATATCTCCTTCTCACATCAATATCATTAAAAAAAAAAAAAAAATGCCTGAGGAAAGAATATCTGATCGGACTAGTCCCTCCCCTTTATTATATTAAGTATTATTGCAATTTGTTTTAAGATGGTCTCAAACAAGGGAGTTTTTATTACATATTTGAATTAAGTTTGTAAAATACTTTATAATAATTTTAAATTGATAAATCATCTGAATTTTGAAAAATTGTAATAAGTTGGGATCGATGTGATTAGACGTTAAACATATTTATTAAATTGAAAGTTCTTGTGCCGAGGTTAGCAGAATTTTTATATATTGAAAGAGACAATAAAAGAGTGTGTCTTCTGCTGAAATTATAAATTTGATTTATAATGAGACTATAGTTTCGAGGGCTTTGGCCTCTTAATCAGTCTATTACAATGGATTCACAGGAATTAATGTAATAGATAAAGAGGGCAAAGCCCTCGAAACTATAGTCTAGTTATAAATAAAATTTATAATTCCAGCAGAAGACACACTCTTTTATTGTCTCTTTCAACATATTTTTTAAATTGGAATTAAAAGGTTACTGATACTACTGGGTAGGTTTCACAAAAAAAAATATTGTTAATGTGCAAAACTCGACATATATTTCGAACGACGAGCCCATACCAGGACTTTACACAAAATGAATACAATTTTTTTTTTTTTAGTAGTTGTTAATTTTAACATTTATAAAGGAGAATGGGGAAAGTGAAATTGTCTGAAGAAAAATTGTTTTATTTTCACAAAAGAAAAAAAAATGGTAATAGGGAAAATCACCTTTTTCGAATTATTTTTGATCGCGACAATGATAATTTTTAAAATGAAATAAATTTAAATTTTTCAGAATTTAGGGTGAATTCTCACTTTCATCATTTTTTGGGGGTACGATTTAGTTATATGTGCTTGATAAACTTTGAGACAATATTTAAAAGAGATCCTATGGGTTATTTTAAAAAGCATACATTAAAGGTTTGAGTCTACTTTTATTATTCTCAAAATGGAAAATAAAATCAGCATTATCTTTTTAAAAAATAAGTGAAATGTGTTTAGAAAGCCGATCGATCGCGCAATGCGGCATCAAAGTTAATGTATAAGGAAATTTTTGAAAGGCAAGTTTAAACCTCTGGGGAATCGAAAGTGCTCGCCCTCAGAGAGGGAGGGTGATACTTCCCTAACATATATTCATTCACTGGGTTACTCCTGCTCAAAGTGCGTAGAAAAGTTTCACTTCAAAAAGTAGATGGAAGAAAGAATTTACCTCAAAGTCAGGGACATCAATTCTTTCGAATGCTTCATTTGCAAGATCGATATCGAATTGTTCTTTGAATCCAGCGGCTTCAGGAAGAATGGTACGTGGATGGTTCCTCTTAAAAAGTAAACTATCAGCAAGAAGCTCTTCGCGACGGCCAAGACTGTCCTCATTTTCGGTGGGAATTGTGCACCAACCGCGGAAACGGTTCATCTAGAAACATAAAAAAAATCCATTTCTCATTAAAAATATTTTATTGATATTTAATATAATGTTCTTAATTATATAATTTAAAGTAATAAATACAATTGTTTTATGTATAATAAGTTAGCCAAGTGTGAATCGGATTCGAGAGTTCCGTAGATCATATCTCCCAAAATATTTGGGATATTAAATCCGATCTTATTTGTCGTTCATAAAAAGTTAATGGGTGAACTCGTGGAATTTTTCATAATTTTAGTTTAGGCTCTTTCTAAACGCTGAAAGATACAAAAATCGCCTAAAAACGGCAACTTTGGAGCTCTCTCACAGCATCATTATTTATTGAAATACATTTTAAAAACCTGGTTCTACTAAAAGAGATCTTTATCACAATGAATGGTTTTTTAAATATAACAGGTATAAAAATCATTCTAAATTGTCAACTTGTCGGCGTCCATACAGCGTCATTTTGAAGTGCTTTAAATAAAAAATAAATAAATAAATTAATTAAAAAAGATATTATTCTAATTAATGAGCACTTTAATGATATCACACACTATGAATAAACCAAGTGGTGTGGTCACCACACGACTTTCACATTAGTTTCCCTTTATTTGAAATCATCGCGACACTCCTAATTTCACCCTCTTCCTTTATTTCAATCGGATTAAAATTTATACACGACTAATAACTTATGAAACTTGATAAGTATATCAGTTAAAAAAAAATAGAGACGTTTTTGAGAAGAAAAAAAAACGAAAAATCTTTCATGTAAATGTCTACTTCCGGTGTTCCGATTTCAAAAGCTTGCTGTACTCCCTCTAGCCTATATCGAGCTTAAGTTTCGAATTTCATAGCTCTGAGACTTATGGTTGCGAAACGCAGGGAGGTATATATGTATATAAACGAACTGACCAATTGTCCTAAATCCGGTTTCAAACTATCAATTCCTTCCACATAGAAGTCACAAAATGAAATGAACTTTTTTCATCTCTGAGATAGAAGCTCTCAAAGTGTCAGGGCCCAGGCAGGCGATCGCAATACTTCACAAATTCTATTTCATTACATGATATAGAAAATATAATATATGGGAAAGTAAAAATATTATTAATTTTATATCCCCCCAAAATAATCATCTTATTGAAATTTTAGACACATTTTTATAATGAATTTAAGTTTTCAGGTAATAAAAATAATGGATTAAACTTATTATTTAATACATTTCAAAGCCATTTTCATTTTCTTGAAGGTAATTTAATGTTTACATCTAAAATCTCTATAGGACATTACATAAGACTCTATTATTATAAAAGAAATATGTTATCTTTAAGCAGTCTTTCTTTAAGAATGATTCGTTATTTATTTTATAAATGTTTTCCTCAATTTCGAAATTTGAAGATTTATTTAATAAATTCAAGAAAAGACTAAACTTTTCCGGGAGTCGAAAAGCTCTCCGGAAATTTGGGAAAATGAATATTGGCTTTTTCCAACGATGCAATTTATTAAAACTTACTCTTTTATCTATGATTAAAACAAAACTTTGAATTAAATGGTTTTCTTGCCGAGAGTTGTTTTTTTTATAAGAGCAAATCAAAGAGGGTGTCCTCCAATTAATATACACATATTAGAATATATGGTACATATAATTTCATATGTTTGAGACTAAAGTTTCGAAAACTTCAATTTTAATTTTCAGTCTTTTTATAAATATTATATTTATGTTATGTTATGAGCATCAAGCCATAAGGGAAGTACATCAGGGTTAGATAAGTACAACTCGATTAGTGAATGCTTTATTTATCACGTAAATGAAGGCCAATCCTTAGAAACTAATAGTCTCAAACATATCAAATTATATAGCGTCACCTTAGAGTGTAAATCTGCTAACTCACAACAAGGAAATTTTACAGAGTAGAGAAAAAAAACAAACAAAATTTATTGTTGTAATGGAAAGAAACTATTTTTCAAATTTTTACTTTCACATTTATATTCTATAGAAAATAATGGGGGAAGTATTGCGATCATCTGCCTTGTTTTTCTACAACTTACGATCGTAATTTTAAGTAGCAGTTTTACTTGGACGATGCTGAATCTCTTTTTCTTTCAAACGGTATTAATATGTCATATATCAGTGATTCTCAGCCTGGGTTCCGCGGAACCCCAGGGTTCCACAAAGGGAGGTTTGGGGTTTCCCGCGCCTAGAGGTCAATAAAATAAAAAATAAAAAAACAAAAATAGTAGTTAGTAGTATCACCCTTCAAAAAATTTGTCATGTAAAGAAAAAAATACTAAATTTAGAGTCTAAGTATTAGCTTATAGTCACATAAAACCATTGATACTTAAGAATGAGGTGAACATCACTATTATTGTCTCAGTGATACCATTTTTGTTGATCTAAAGTTCATTAACTTTCTTATAATACAACGATTACGTTACATTAGTAACAAAATGAAAATATCATTTAAATTCTTTTATTATTATGAGTATTTTGTTATTAATGACGTTTGAAATAATATTGTTTTTCAAATAGATGAGATTATTTATGTGATTGAATATGAAAAAAAAACTGTCCTATCCGAAAGGGGTATATGGGTATCCCAATGACATTATCAACAAAATTTAAAAATAATGTTATTCATGAAAATAAATATTTTAGGTATTGTAATTTAAAATGCACGTTTTTTGTACCCAATTTCCCCAAAATCTAGCAAATTTTTAAAATATGGGAACACCCTCATCGACGGCGGTATGTTATATTTGGAAGCTATAAAAGTAGCATGATGTTGATATTTTGACGAAAAATTAAATACCTCATATTTTAGTGCTAGGGGGTTCCTCAGAAATAAATATAAGTGCTCTAGGGTTCAAAGCTTAACAAAAGGTTGAGAAACACTGTCATATATGATAAAAAAATGGATTTACCAGGTTTACACTCTAAGAAGACGCTATGTGTATAAACAGTTTGTATGTATTGTATATATATATATATGTGTTTATATTTATTACAATGAAGACCTCCTCTTTAATTTGTTCTTGAACAAAATTTTGAGACAAATTTCAGCTCAATAAATATATTCGTTAGGGACGTCTATATAATAAGTGCGCAACAAGGAGGGGGTAAATAGGCTAGCGTTACAATTTGTGACGAGAAGAGGGGATCAGAACAAACATGATGTCACATAAATATTGATTGGTTTTAAAAAATTCTAATTCTGTACTCGGCAAATTATTTTCTTTTTAAAAAAATATAATTTCAGTGGATATATTATTTGTATTACTGAAACTTATACAAATGATTTATATTGAAGGAGACAATAAAAGATTGTCTCTTTCAATATATAAAAATTCTGCTACCCTCGGCACAAAAACTTTCAATTTAAATTATTTATAATTCATTTTTCGTTTTAAGAAAGAAAGGGGCTCGTGTGGTAATGTGGCACACAAAAAAATGTGACCAATTGTGACAGGTGTGTGCCCAGGGGGGGGGGGTCGCGAAAATACCTAGAATTATCGTGGTGTATTTTATGGACTAACACATCTACCACCTATATAACAATTTTTACTTTATCCAATGCGAAGCATGGGTAAAGTATTGTAATCGGTCTCGTGGCAAGCGCGACTTCAAAGGGTCCTCAGGTAATGACTACGGAACCCATGGTCTCAATTAAAGTCACAAATTGTAGTATTCATTTAGGTTGAATTTTAGCACGTGACGGTTTGGACAAAAATTACATGGGGTCTCGTCCAGAGGCTAAAAAGTGCGGTTTTTTCAGGAAGTGGGTGCGGATGGATGGATGTTATCGTTTTTTCAGTCCACGATTTTTTCCACACCGTACAACCGATTGAAATAAAATTGAAAACCTACCATTACTTTAACAAAATGAAGCAGTGATTAGTTTTTGGTACATATCGGCCCACAAACATTAGTACTTTTTTAGATTTTTCTAAATATTTTGAAAATGACTAAACCAATTTTGATGAAATTTAATATCCTAATTAAGTACCTTGGGGACCACAAAAAGGCTAAATAACGTTTTTAGTAAAATTATATTTTAAAGAACTTTACCCTAGAATAAGATAGTACAATGGATCAAGTTTAGCAACGATCCGTTGCAGTTTATTTTATTTTTTTATTTTGGATTTCAGCATTTTTCACCTATGTTCTGAAGTTAGAAAGACCAAGATTAAATAATATCTTCGCTTTATAAACATTTTGGTATCAGAGGGAACTTTCTAAATATTTTCATTATCTGAATCGAGAGAGTAAAAAAAATATTTTGAAAATTAATTCCTCCTTGTTTTAGGCAATTCTAAACACGAATAAGGAATAAAGATATATTCGCTCGCCTTCCGAGTAATAACATAATTATTATTATAGTAATGTTGTGTAAAGCCGGAGGCTGATGCTTTCTTTGCTAGGTATGTATTAATTAAGGTGTTCTAATTATCCTTCAATGGTGCCACGTCTATCAATAAATAATAATCAATTACGAAAACATATTTGAGGTCGAAGGAAATTTTCAGTATCCCTACCTAACTTTAGATTATGTTTTTCAAAGATTAAAGCAAAAAAATATTTTTATAGAAAATTTCCATTTGATTAAATATGTATAGTATAGTGTAATGTATGTATAGATTCTGTTTAACTTGAAATTTGGGTTTATTGGCTTGTTATTTTTAACTTAGGATTGAAAGAATGAGCCACATGAGTGATTACATTTACTGAGAAATTTCCTTATTAAAAGAAAAAAAAATCATTCATTTTGAGATCAATGTACTATATAGAAAGCCACATTACTCAACGAACTAATGTAATACTATCGCCTTAATGTAATACTATCACCTTAAAAACTTAAATTAATAATGAATGCAATACTTTAACTTGCACTCTGTATATTAAAAGTGAAAGTAAAAATAGAAAATATGTCTAGCAGATAAAGAATTAAAAATTATATAAATATTGAAATCAAATTATACATTTCTAGTGAAAGATATATATAGGCCTCTATTTAAAAATCTTTCACTATAAATGTATAATTTTATTTAAATATTTATATATATATATACGGGGGTGAGTTTTTTATCTTGAGACAGTCTTATAACTCAAAAACAGTGGATTACATGGAAAAAAGTTTCAAATAAAAGTATATTTATATCGACGGGGAAACTAAAATACGCTATTGTTTGTGGACCTAGAACAAGCTTTCAAGGTTATTTCAAGGTCAACTTCTGTTTTTTAAATGGAAACCTATATATTTCTTCATGGATACTTAATCTTCAAAAAAAACTGAACAACTTTCATAAGAACTATTTTTTTATCAGACATCAAATAAAAAAAATATTAAATCAATTAGATTTCAAAAAAAAAATTACTAATAATTATTTTTAACAATTATTCATTTTTTTTTTTTTTATTTATTTATTGAGTAACCAACTTATTATACAATTTCATATACAATAATTTTGATTCAATTTCTAGTACATGCCCGAAAGGGGCTTCGGTACTTTCTTTTAATATATTGAAAAAAGGTAATTTTTTGTTTACATTTGCTGATTTTGTACATACAATATAACTAACTATCTACTGAATTGATACGAGAAATTAACTTTTATAAACTCAAGAATTTTAAGTAGTTCTATTAAGTAGAAAATAATCTCTTAAATCTGAGTATAACCAAGTTTTAATCTATATAAATAAAAATGTACTGTTACGCTTAAGTGATACGTTGAAGGATCTCCGAAAGTTCTTCACCGATTTCTTTGAAATTTTCACACAACAATCCATTAAAACACACGAGTGTTTTTATATATAGTGTTTTTATAGATATCACACCCGTGGCATGTAAAAAATATTTTTTTCGAGGAAACAACGCCAGCGCCTCTCTGGGGGGAGGGGGTAAAAGCAAACAAACAAGATGGCCGATAATAGCTTTTTGGAAATCTTTCAACTGTCAATATTATTTTTAGTTAAGGGAACAATTTTAAAACGAGACGCTCCCCGCCAGGGGCTAGGTGACGCCGGGCCGAAGCCGTCAGCTAGTATCATTATAAACATTTATTTTCATTGTTGTGACTTTTCGATTTAATAATTATTTATTTAATAATCAATTATTTAATCATTATTATTTGATAATTAAGTTAAATAATTGTTAAAAATAATTATTAAGATTTTTTTGAGATCTAATTGATTAATGTATTTTGTTTATTTGATGTCGTATAAAAAAATAGTTCTTATGAAAGTTGTTCAGTTTTTTTTTTTTAAGATTAAGTAGACGTAATGAAAAATATAGTGTTGCGCATGCGGCTCATCGTTGAGTCAAGTTGTCTTATAGTCATCGTTTTTCTACGCTAGGCTAGACTGATTAAAAAGATTCGAGCCACGCGACGCCTGCAGATTGGTAGGATATGCATTCAAATAGAGCGCTCTGGTTGGCGTGGTGCATCCGCAGGGGAAGATGTTAAAAACCATATTTGAAAATGAAAAAAAAAAATGAAAAATTGTTTTTTATTATTCTTTTTATTAAGGTAGTTGTTCCGCCAAATGCGTTTTCTTAGGATTTTTCTGAAATTTAGATATATTATTATTTAAATACTTCTGCATCGATTGGTGGAAATTTATGAACAATACAGTTCCGGAGATATTTAATTTCAAAAAACGAGTTTTTCGGGCTCTTTAGCATTGCTATACGGGATATCGGAAAATTTACATACATATTTAATTATAATTAAGAAACCCTTCTTACCATTTTTATTTATTTTTAAAAACTAAACCAACAAACAATAACCAATACATATTTTAAGACAATTTTGATTCATAGTTACAACACAGTTTCTGAGATAATAAGGAATAAATAATGAAAAATGTATAAAAAAAAATTCTCACTAAAAACATTTTGGCAACAGCGCATTTATTTAACCAGCGAAAGATGCATGCGCTAGATTTTTTCAAAATTATAATTTTCATAAGGTGTAACGTAGGCGTTGATTACATTTGTTAAAAAATAACAAAACGATTTTTATAGAAATTTAAAACCCCAGAAGTTTAAAAATGCAAAAATTAACAGACCAAAATGGGAGAGGGGGGGGGGTCAAAAAATTAAAATCTTGGCCATTTACCAAACTCAACCAAATTTGTTCTTATGTTCTTATATGTGACTTATAAAAATATGCAATTACATTAAACAAAAAATTACGTGTGGCTCTTTATAAAAGTGTAAGCTAGATTTTGGGGAAGACAGAGGGAATGGCTCACTCTGGACATAGCCCTCTCGAAATAATATATCGTCGCATTAGAGTGTAAACCTGCTAAATCCATTTTTATCTTGTATGACATATTAATACCGTTCGAAAGAAAAAGAGATGCAGCATCATCCAAGCAAAACTGCTACTTAAAATTACGACCGAACGTTGTAGAAAAAACATGTGAAAAATAGTTTCTTTCCATAACAGCAATATTATTAAATTTTGTTTGATTTTTGTCTGACCTGTAAAATTCGCTTGTTGTGAGTTAGCAGGTTTACACTCTAAGGCGACGATATGGTGTTTAGTAAGCTGATAGAATTAAATATTCCATTTTGAAAATTCACATTTCATTATTTACTACATGTTTACTCCAAAGAAAAAAGCGAACAAGTGCGAGCCTGGCCTAAAGTCTAAGACTCCAAAGAGGAGAGCATACTGTGAAGCTATTTGTAGGCTCTTTGAATGCGACTGGGATGTCAAAATTAAAATTCCAAGATAATAGAATTTAGTAAGAAGACAGATAGTAAATTAATCAATTCTTTATTATTCTTAATTCTAGCTTTCGGGAGATAAATTGCGTTGGTGAAATAGGTCTCCTAGTCGATGGTTTGGTGGCGTGCCTGTGTTGCGGTGATCTATGATCAAGGCCTCCTTGATTGAGTCTTGTTCTTGTTGGGGCTCTCAAGAGAGTCCGGAGGGCTGGTGGGCGAGGAATGAAGAGGAGAATAATAGGAGTCGTCCCGATGCCCTAGTCCAGTGTTTCTCAACCTTTTGTATAGTGAGGAACCCTAGAGTAAATAAATTTATTTCTGAGGAACCCCCTTAGCACTAAAATATGAGATATTTAATTTTTCGTTAAAATATCAACATCATGCTACTTTTTTAGGTTCCAAGTATAGAGAATTAAAAACAACTGTAAGAACAAAATAATATATTAATCTCTCAAAAAAATTCTTAAGTATCAATGGTTTTATTTGACTATAGGTAATATGTACTTAGAGACTTAGACTCTAAATTTAGTATTGATTTTCTTTACATTATAAATTTTTTGAGGGATGATACTACTATCTACTATTTTTCTTTTTCTTTTTACTTTATCCAATGCGAGGAAAAGGATTTTAACTGGCTCCCAGCTAAGTAAAGATCGAAAATTTTCAATATCAATACGGTATTGACCCCCATGAAAAATAATATTTATAATTAAAAAAGACTGATGATGAAGACCAAGTCTTCGAAACTATAGTCTCAAACAAATAAATAATATATATATATATATATAGATATATAATTTCGATAAATAAATATATGGGTATGTTTATTTGCATCAAGCAGAGGACAACCTCTTTGTTTCTCTTTGTTAAGTCGATTCTTCCACGTTTTCAGTAGATGTTGCCTTTAATAGTCAAAAAATCAAAAATGGAATGCAATAAGATTATTCCTCTAGTATTAGATAAGAATCGGCTATTTATTTTTTATTTTCATGATGAATTAATCCATCTCTTTAACTTGAAAGTAGTTTACCAATAATAATCGAAACGTCAAAAATCCAATGTAGAATGTTATTCCTCGAGTATTAGATGAGAATCGATCACTATTTAACCGACTTCAAAAAAGGAGGAGTTCTCTATTCGATTGAATTTTTTTTTTTTTTTTTTTTTTTTTTGTGCCTATGTTACCTCATATCTCCGCCAATTGTCAACCGATTTTGAAAATTTTTTTTGCATTGGGTCCAGTCTAGCTTCCGATTGGTCCCATTTTTTTCGATTTTTTTTCATAGGTATTAGACCTTTTTTATTAGGTTTGTTTTTAGGCTTGTTTAGACCTAACCTCTTTGTTTATGAACCGATTCTCGACGGTTCTTTTTATCCGAAAGGGGTGTCTTAGGGATGGTGTCATATTAATTTGGTCAAGTTCTGATGATATGATCACTACAATTAACATCACTAAAAGAGAAAAACAAAAAAATTTTTACACGATTAGTGCAACAAACATAAAAATACACTGTGTATAAAATAATATTATCTTATTAGTTACAACTAACGAAATATTAACACGAAATTACTTTTTGAGTTGTTAAAAACATATACCTTTTATGAATCGCAATTTCGACGGATCTTACTTAGTATTTGGCGGTACGCACGCTTATAGGTATAGTTTGTTTGGCACCGACTTCGTAAAAGTAATTTCGTGTTAATATTGTCGTTTAGTTGTAACTACCAAGATAATAATTATTTTATACCTTTGTTTTTATATTTGTTGCACTTAATTTTTGAAGTCGGTTTTATTTTTTTCTTAAAAATTTTTTAATTTAAGTCAACATGGCCTGTAAATAGCAAGTGATATCTGATTAATAATAAAGGAATAAAAATATCAATATTTCAAATGAATTTGGATCAAGTTTAGCAACGATCCGTTGCAGTTTATTTTTCTTTTATTGACCTCTAGGCGCGGGGAACCCCAAACCTCCCTTTGTGGAACTCTGGTGTTCCGCGGAACCCAGATTGAGAAACACTGCCCTAGTCTAATATCGTAAGAGTGAAAAATGCAATTGATGAGGGGACCAAATAGCTTTGACTCAAGTACACTGTAGGTCGCTATACTTGGTTAGAGAACTACAAAGAATTGTAACATTTTTGACTTGATTTCGTAGATGAAGAAATATCAATTTCTTAATTTATTATAAATAAATAATATACTAATTGACTATTATTTGCCTCTTTATCACAAATTAAGAAACTAGTCGATTTTTCAAATAATGGAATTGTTTCATGTTTTCAACACAAACAAGGGAATTTACAGGTGAAATTTAAAAAAAAAATGCAAATTACCTGATGATGTCGTGCCACTTGTCGGTAAAGATAAACGCCGGTGATGACCCCAATGCTCATCACGAGAAGGGCGGTCAAAAATAGGCAGACAGTAGTGGCGGTCATCACACGGTTTCCTGTCTTCACCATCAAGCATCGTGCAGCAGGTTGGTCTCCAGGCCGGGTTGGTTGTCTAGCCGCCTCTGGATCCACCTGAAGAACCATAAAAATAATATATATTTTTTTTATTAATTGCTACTGCCATAGTATAGTATTAAGATTACATATACATAGAGATATTATATTGATAAAAGATGAAACAATAAAGTAGCTTTTAGTAAGCAATTTGAACTTATGTTAAATAATATGATAAATATATATGAATCTATATATTTATACTATATATAAACAATTTCCTATGTTAATTCTACATTAAGAAAATTATTTTATTATTTTTGAAAAGGAAAAATAAATAGAGCATCCGACGGGTTTCGAACCCGTGTCTCTCTCCTTTACGCGAAGAGCGGCTTAACCAACTAGCCCACAGATTCTCCCGCCGAATAAGCTCTTGGGTTGGAATGTCATTTTTCCTTTTCGCGGTTTTTTTCTATTTATAGTATAGTTACTTAATTTTTAGACAAATTGATTTTTAAACTGAAAGTTTCAATTATTTTATTGCTAATATATATGAATCTATATTTTATACTATATATAAATACTCTCTATGTTAATTTTATTATTTTTGAAAAGGAAAAATAATAAAATAATTTTTCTAATGTAGAATTAACATAGGAAATTGTTTTATATATAGTATAAATATATAGATTCATATATATTTATCATATTATTTAACTTTCGCGGTTCAAATTGCTTAACAAAATAATTGAAACTTTCAGTTTAAAAATCAATTTGACTAGCTTTTAGTATTTAATTTCAGTGCCCTTAACGAGAATAAATAGGCTTAGAAACCTATATCCCCTCAAATTGATTAAAGGGAACAAGGATTCTAAGCCTTGGTCATAGACAATGCGCAGATTCCGTCCGTGAAAAACAAATCTTTTCAGAAATGGCAACTTTCACAGCTAGAATGTGACCGAGCTGCATTTACCAAGTCGCGAAACTCATGCAAAAATCATCTCTGAGGCAAAGAAATCATTCGACCAGAGGATAGCTGACCGTCTCGCATCTTGCCCCAATGGAAAACGGGCCTTTTTCTTCGTTACACAAGGCACAAATAGAAATTTCGCGTCCCCCTCACTTCCGCCCCTCTTTCACCCAAATGGTTCAGTAGCCACGACCCCTGCCGAAAAAGCCGAATCACTAGCATCCTATTTCGCACCAACTCCACTTTAGATGACAAAGGGCTTAACCCGCCCACTTATACCCCCCAAACCAACCTCATGGGCAAAATAATTTTCAGGCCCCAAATAATCATAAAAGCCATTAATAAATTAAATTCCCCAAATCCGCTGCAGGTCTCGATAACATCCCACCAATTTCATTAAAATGCGCCCCTGAACTTGCCCCTATCTTATCCAAGCTATTCCAACTCTCTTACGAGTCGGGCATATTCCCCAAAAGCTGGAAAATAGCCAGAGTAACACCTATTCCTAAAAAAGGAGACATCACAAATCTCTAATTACAGGCCTATCTCGATCACTCCCGTTCTTTCCAAATTAATGGAATTAGTCATAAACCAACACGTCCTTCATCACTTAGAAAACAATAAATTAATTCACGATAGGCAATATGGATTCAGACAAAAATTGTTCCACAGGCGACATCTTAACCTATGTCACCCACACCTTGAACAATACTTTGTGAGGCCGGAAAAGAAACCTCAAGGTAGCCCTTGATATCTCCAAAGTTTTTGACCAGGTTTGGCACAAAATCTTCTTGCTGCAACTACCAGCCTTTGGATTCACACCAACACTTCGCAAATGGATTGAAAGCTTTCTGACAAACCGAAGTATAAAAGTTGTGTGATGGAAGCATCTTCTGAATCGTTCTCCACAAACTCGGTGGTTCC
>JALMQS010000030.1:4621821-4646686 GCA_024734495.1 Forficula auricularia | reverse complement strand
AAGCCATTAATAAATTAAATTCCAAATCCACCGCAGGCCCGGATAACATCCCACCAATTCTCATTAAAAAATGCGCCCCTGAACTTGCCCCTATCTTATCCAAGCTATTCCAACTCTCTTACGAGTCGGGCATATTCCCCAAAAGCTGGAAAATAGCCAGAGTAACACCTATTCCTAAAAAAGGAGACACATCACAAATCTCTAATTACAGGCCTATCTCGATCACCTCTGTTCTTTCCAAATTAATGGAATTAGTCATAAACCAACACGTCCTTCATCACTTAGAAAACAATAAATTAATTCACGATAGGCAATATGGATTCAGACAAAATCGTTCCACAGGCGACATCTTAACCTATGTCACCCACACCTTGAACAATACTCTAGAGGCCGGAAAAGAAACCCTCGCTGTAGCCCTTGATATCTCCAAAGCTTTTGACCAGGTTTGGCACAAAAATCTTCTTGCCAAACTACCAGCCTTTGGATTCACACCAACACTTCGCAAATGGATTGAAAGCTTTCTGACAAACCGAAGTATAAAAGTTGTGGTGGATGGAACATCTTCTGAATCGTTCTCCACAAACTCTGGTGTTCCCCAAGGCTCTGTAATCTCCTCCACACTCTTCCTTATTTATATAAACGACCTTATTGATCAAACGGCAAACCCCACTCATTGTTACGCCGACGATAGCACTCTACACGGCAAACCCTCTCTCCCGAATAATCGAATCAATATTGCCTCCTCAATTACTCTCGACCTAGACAAACTGAATAAATGGGGCTCTCAAAATTTAGTTAACTTTAATTCAAATAAGACTCAATGTTGTCTAATTTCTAGGCGCGAAAATAGAGATTTCCCTGATATTCACTTCGATTCGAATACCCTGAAAATGTGTGACAGCCTATCCATGTTGGGCGTCTCTGTCGCATCTGACCTGTCTTGGAATGAACACATCTCCTCTGTGGCGAAATCTGCAGCAAGGAAGATTGGCTTCTTATTCAGGTCCAAGCGATTTTACAAACCCCCACAACTTCTCACCATCTACAAGGCCCAAATCCGCCCCTGTCTCGAATACGGCTCTCATCTGTGGAGAGGAGCCTCAAAATATTCTCTTGCTACCCTTGATGCAATTCAGAAACGAGCCGTCAGGCTAATTGACGATTCTACCCTCACCGACTCCCTCGACTCGCTGGCTCATCGAAGAGATGTCTCCGCCCTTTCCCTTTTCTATAGATACTATCACGGCAGGTGCTCTGATGAGATAAAATCAATAATTCCCCCCAAAGCATGCTTTGCACGCAGCACACGTTTTGCCGACTCCCAACACTCTTTCGCGGTCAAATTAGAAAAGTGCCGGACCACTTCATTCGCGAATTCATATATCCCCATGACTTCAAGGAACTGGAACTCTCTCCCAGCCTCTATCTTTCCCAGCACCTATGATCTTCAAACCTTCAAAACCAGGGTGCATAGACACCTACGTCTACACCCTCTCACTTAAACAACTTTTTTGAGTGCTTTGAGGGTAATTTCTGCGTACCGTACGGTGTCCGATGATGCGGCTTGCGTGATAGCAGGAATGATGCCGGTAGACATTGTAGCTAGGGAACGCCAGAAGCTGTACCGCTGTGATATAGGACAGGCCACAAATGTGAAAGCCGACTCTATGCTAGAGTGGCAACTGCGTTGGGACCAGTCAGAGAAGGGAAGATGGACATACCGGGTCATCCGTGACATTGTGAGGTGGATGGGAAGAAATCATGGAGACGTTGATTACTTCCTCACACAGTTTTTGTCTGGGCACGGGTGCTTTAGGTCATATCTCCACCGCTTTAAGCTGATAGATTCACCTGTTTGCCCGACTTGTGATTTGGAGGAGGAAAACGTCGAACACGTTTTCTTCCAGTGTCCTCGCTTTTCTAGCGAACGCGAAGAGCTGCGTCAACAGTTTGATGAAGTCCCGACGCCGGAAACGATAGTAGGGCTTATGCTAGAATCTCAAGATAACTGGAAATTAGTTGCTAGCATCACAGCTAAGATTATGAAGGAACTGAGGAGGATAGAGTCCCAAACTCGACCATTGGAGTAGGAGCTGGTTATAACAGCTAAGGCCTCTCCCCACGATGTAATGCCTGACGGCGGTCCCGTGGGGAGCAAACAAGGCTGAAGAGGGTGGTAGGGTTTAGTGCGGTAAGAGTCCCACACTGCCCTGTAGTACGGGCTACAGGTGCGTCTTTTGAAGATTCCCCCCATCCACGAAACAAAAAAAAAAAAAAAAAAAAAAAAAATTCTAAAACAACTTTCCCTTCTCTTCGGTAATGCAAGGGTCTTTCGAGATCCATAGGGGCTACATCTTTACTGGTGCACCCCTTCTTGCATTCGATTGCATTAAAAAAAAAAAAAAAAAAAGTGTTTGTTCTTTACCTTCAATCTATCTGGTACAGAAAATTTAATTGAATTTGAAAAAAGGTAAAAACTATTTTAAGATTCGGAAGCCTGTTCGTAAATTTTTTGGATAATAATCTGATAAGAATATCTCATTAAAAATGTCTTTTCAAGGTGGGTGTTTGAGCCGCAATTTTTTCACTCATAAACAACCCATCCATCAGAGTATAAAATCTTCAAATAGAATTGGGCATTATTTAGAAAATAATGTTTAGATTAGCTTTTATGAAAGAGTGTCATACATAGGAGGTGCAAAAATGAGATATTCATTCAAACCTGTATAATCTCTAAGCATAAGCAATAATTGTTTAAACCTGGGGTGGCAAAACTATGGCGCATGCACCAAACGTGGCGCATTTCATCATAAAATTTATCAAGTACTCAAAGCCCATGCTCACATTTTCCAACCCCAACCATGAACATAAGAAGGTTGGAAAAGGTGCATTAGCTGAACATGTATATGAAAATATTGGTGCATGGTGTGTAAGAGGTTGACCACCACTGGTCTAAACTAAATTTTTTGAATGAGCAATAGTCTTGATTATTTTGAACAGCCATGTAAATCGAATCTATTATTTCTTTCTAGGCCTCGGAATAAGATAATATTAAAGAATTATTTTTTTGTCTGTATTTTCGACTAAATTTCGATATCCACAATATCTCAGAGTAGGAAGGGCGTAGAAAGTTTGTTCTGATTTCAAAATGTTTGTATTTCTAAATAAAAAAACCGATTAGATTTTGGACTTTCTATCTTCAGAATTTGAGGTTGAAAAATGCTGAAAATCAGAAAAATCGAATTGTTTTATGGTTGATTATAGCTAGTTAATGAGCTAATTTTAGGCATTGAAATTTTTTTAAGCTTCACCTTCGTGTGAAGTTTCAACTTCCTAGTTAAAATCATTCGCTGCCAAAAAATAAATAAATAAATAATCGTCCAATTTTACGGAAAACATAGGAAGAGATTAAAAAAAATTTTACTTTTTCCTCTAATTTTAAAGTGTAGGTATCTATCTAAAATTTATATCAAGAATAGATAATATTTTATAATTGCCATCTAAAATGATTAAAAAAAGAGTGAACAATTTTATAATGAAAATAACAGCGATGAATTAATAAACCGATTATTTTTATATTAATCTTTATATGATATGTTTCTTTATCTAGTCGTTTACCACCTGACTAGATACAATTCTAAAATGCAGAAATATTAGCAACAGAGATGTCTAAATTTGTTTATAATCAAAGAAAAGTCCTGGGGATCAATTATATTTATTAAAAAATTGAATATCATTTTATTTGTTTTATTTAAGCATATTTTTTTCTTTTGAAAATTTAAAAAATATAGATAAGAAATGCATAATAAGCATATCTGGAGCTGGTAATGATCAACATGCAAGTATAGGATGTTTATAGTGTCAACCCATTTTAGGGAAAATATAAATTATAAAATTATAATATTTAATTCAATTACTATAGCACAATTTGAAACGAGGTTTCCATCTGTTTTGTTTTTGTAGAAGGTGTTATAAACTAATGATGAAATGTTATCCAGGGAACAAAGTTAGCTCACGTCAAACAGCACTAACGTATGAAGGAAGTTGTTTGAGAAGAGTTTACAAGTAAATTAAGCAAACTAAGTCCGACAAGGGCAAATGTTCGATTTCTTGTGAACAACTTCCTTCCATGTTTATATATTGCTGAAATAACGCACCCGCAAATGTTTTAGAAAACATTGAAGTGCAACTCAGCTGGAATCTGAATTTAGATTAATTGAATCCTATTTAAATATCCATATAGCTCTCCTTACTAAAGTATTTATTGCTACGTAAGTGTAGGAAAAGTTAAACGCAGCAAAGACCATGCACGAGTGGGATTCATATCCGTATCATATAGTACCTAATATAGGTATACAATTTTTGACCATCATATATTGCGTTTTTTTCCTTGAAAAATTCGGGGCCCAGAAAAATACCATATTAACTTCATAGTATTATTACTCGGTTTCTCTAGGCAAGCAGAAGTATTAAATTTATTTGGACCAGAGTCTCGTACAAAAGTAAAACGGAGCACTCAAAGTTTCTGCATTTTCTGCCTGTTTGTCTGACCATATAGACTATAGAGTATTCTACCTTGAAAATTAAAGATACAAATTTGGAATTTTCAAGTTTTTTTTCACCGAAATTAAAAGCCTATAAAATTTTTAATTTGATTTGATATTGTGAGGAGAAGACGAAAATAAAAAGTATTTTTTTATCATCGAGTTCGAGGTATAACCGTAAAGATCTCATTATGTAGAAATTAGGTTAACTTTTACTATAATTAAGTTTATTTCAAAAAAAAAAAAAAGAAAAGTGGAATGAGCCATTTTTGGTCAATTTTGGTACCTAATGGGAACCCGAAATCGACTGACTTATGTGAAAAATTAGGTGAATTCGGTAAATGTCTCCTTAGTGACGAGAAATAGGAAAGGTTTTAATATCTCAAGTAGTATTTGGGAAGATATAATTGATTTTCTTTTATAGAGAAAAAAAATTATGAAATTAATTTTAACAGTAGTTCTATAGTCCAATGGCTAAAATGTCCGAGTGTAGTGTCCATGATTCTTGGTTCAAATAGAGTTTTTTTAAGAATATAATATTTAAAAAAAATTTCCATCTTTTTTTTGAATATTATTTAAATAATAATCGTAATATTAAATAAGTATTCAATTCTTCCCCATAATCGCAATTGAATATAATATCGTTATGGATAATAAATATGATGATGTAAGCAATAAATTTACTGAAATGAAAACAAGGAAACTTCAATAAAAAATAATTATTTGCATGATAGGCGTGTGAATATTGTCCATTTTTGACTATACAATTTTCTATTAATTAATCAAAATATATAAATAAATAAATAAAATTAATCATTCACAGGGCTCATGCAAATTTAGTTAACATTTAAAATTGGGCTCGTAGAAAAACAAAGTGTTAACTTAGTTGGCTTCAGATAATATATATTTTAGAATATTAAATACTAAAGCGAATATTTTAACAGTAGGAATTAATGACAGCTCATCAGTTGTCGCTGATTTTTATGTTGACATTTGAAGATGAGTTCTTTATACGAGGCCTCTAGATGGGTGTAAGAGGCTGTAAATATTAAATAACCATCGCTTAATCTTGTGAATGTATCGAGCTTGATACTAAATAAGAGCAAAGTATATGTTTTGCTTTGCATTTTAACATAGACCAGATGGATTTTAAATCCATTTGGCAAGCATTTGGTATATATTATTTATTTAGTGTAGATTAGATAAATATGAATTTCATTGGAATTAAAACATCCATGATAAATATGCATATTGATGAAGATTTAAAATAGTCTAGATTTGATGTTTCGGTGCTTGAGTTGTTTATTTCAACAAAAAAATGCACAACGTTTTGATGCCTAATTATAGGGTTCGTTTTCAAAAGCTTGTGAAGCTTAGAGGTAGAAAGCATAATGGATTATATTTTCAATTCAGTCTGAGTACATAAGCACTTGAAAATTAATCTAGAATTGAACATCGAAACGTTGTGCATTCTGAAAAGAATATTTTACCAAACACTGGATTTTATCATTGAATTTAGCTCGATTCCTTAATCTAAACAACACCTTAAATTGAAAGTTTTTGTGGCGAGGGTAGCAGAATTTTTATATGTTGAAGGAGACAATAAAAGAGTGTGTCTTCTGCTGAAATTATAAATTTTGTTTATAACGATAAATAAAATTTATAATTCCAGCAGAAGACATACTCTTGTATCCTTCAAAATACCTATGATCTTAAAATTGAGAGCATTTTTTTTTAAATGAATTCATAAAATGTGGAGGAGGGGTTTGTTTAGTCTATTGCAAGAAAAATCAAATCTGTAGACAGGACTATTTTTTAGATGAGAATATAAGGCATCCCTTTAATTAATTATTTTCAATTATCCCCTTTTTGATTTCTAAATAATATTCTTAGATGATGAAAGTTAAGAATATGTAACTTTTAATATTAAATATATTATAAATAAATTATGAAGTTCATAATTATATTAAGTTAGAAGGAAGAACATGATTTTTTTATTTTCTACTAGCTGCAAGGCCCGCCTTCGCCAGCCCTCTTGCTAGCCGGGGGAACTACGCCCCCTGGACCCCTACCCCCGCAACCAGTTTTTACATTTCTATCCTTCTAGTGACCCACAAATTATGTGTAGAAAATTTGGTTGAGTTTGGTCCAAGAGCAAGAATTATTTATTAAACAAAAGTTGTCAGAAATCACATCCCCTACAACTTTGCTCATAACGAAATTTGCCGTAGAGTTAATAGTTTAGGAGTTATTTGATAATTTTCTTTAGTGCGCCCTTCCAAACCCCCTTTTGGGGTCAAAATATCAAAACGTTATATAGCACTAAACGTAAGTTAGAAGACATCTGATCCAAATATGAAATTTCATAATAATCCCTTAAGCCGTTTTTACATTAATCGTGAGCACCTTTTCGCGGAACCCACGGGAACATACAGACAGACAGACAGGCGCTCAGGAATTTTGTTGAAGATGTTTTCGTTCATAACTTTGCTTGAAATGTGTGCAATCAACATTTTGCGTGATTTGGATCAATGTAAAGACAAAACCTTAATTTTAAATACATATATAGATATCAATTTGATACATTTTAACTAATTATTTCATTCTAATTAAGTTGCCATAGCAACAATAATGAATTTATTATTAAAGTATTCAGATTATCCACTGTTTCCAATAGGCACGAAATGATTGATCCTTTTTTACTTTACCATACAGGGTATGGTCAAGTATTGTAATCGTGCATGAAAAAAGTGTTTTTTTCCTTCTTTTTTTCAAAATATCTAAAAAACGGCTGAAACTATTTCGATGAAAAAAATTGAGCAAAACCATGGCATTTCGGTCTACAAAAAAGCTCTAATAAGTGAACATCGAAAAAATTATATTTTTCGAGATAATAATTGTTTTGTCAAAATGTCTGTTAGTTAAGTTAGTTACAGTTAGTCTGTGCGTTACCAAATTTGTGGACGAGCTAGCTCAAAAACTAGTGTGAATATCGAAACCAAATTTCACACGTAGTTTTCGTCCATTGAGATTAAGACCTGATTAGATTTTGGTGCATATCACCCAAAATTAAGGGGGGTCGAGGGGGGGTTAAAAATTAAAAATCTAGGTCGTTTGAGCAAACTCAACCAAATTTTGTATACATAATCAGTGGACCCCCAGAAGTCTAAAAATGCAAAATCTAACCGCCCAAAATGGGGGGGGGTGCGGGGGGTCAAAAAATGAAAATCTTGGCCATTTATCAAACTCAACCAAATTTTGTATACATAATCAGTGGGTCCCCAGAAGTCTAAAAATCCAAAAACTAACCGCCCGAAATGGGGTGGTGGGGCGGAGGGTCAAAAAATTAAAATTTGGCCATTTACCAAACTAAACCAAATTTTGTATACATAATCAGTGGGTCCCAAGAAGTCTAAAAATGCAAAAACTAACCCCCCTTTCGGGCGGTTAGTTTTTGCATTTGAAAGGGGGGCAGAAGGGTCAAAAATGAAAATCTTTGCCATTTACCAAACTCAACCAAATTTTGAATACATAATCAGTGGGTCCCAGGAGTCTAAAAAATGCAAAAACTAATAACCCCCCCCCCCCCCTCCTCCCTACATGATTATAAATAATTTTATTAAATATTAAATATAAATGAGGTGCCAGGTTGTATGGTAAAGTCAAGTGGATGGCCACATCAGAACACGTCAGCTTATTTTACTAGAGAAACAAAATTTTAAACTTTTTTGCAATCCCTTCTAATTTTTCTACATATATTCTCATTTGACTATATGAAATATTGGTTTCATATTCTAAGATTTTCTACTGCTATAATCCATTGAATTCTCCCTAAAACGGCTTGATGATAAATTATTATGTATTGGACTGCTTTGGTTTAAATTTGAGATTATAGAAAGAATTAATACGTCGGAATCATGAGCACTTAAAACAGATGAACAAAATCTTGGATGAAAATAAATATCAATCTCGAAAAGTTATTTAATGGAATGAATCGGAGATTCTTGAAAATGCCCCTCGAAATCGTTCTTGAATTTTTATCAAGGATTTTAACATGTAGTTCCTCATTATATGGTTTTTGAGATATTTCCAAAGGTATATTCGAGTCTATTACGAATTGCTGGGCTTCCACTACTAATTGTCCCATTTCAGTTTTATTTTCAAAACGCTTAGCCAAGCCAAAGGAATAAATTCTTCGAACCATATTTCGATTCAGCTTTAATTTGCTTAATGAAATAAAATTGATAAGATACTAATGGAAAAGTAAGAACCTTTTGTGAATTTATATTCAATTCTTCTTTAAACATTTCACATTCGCTCATTAATTTGTTTTTTTGTCTTTGTATTGAAGAGAGTTGTCCTTTAGGGAAGTTAACTTTTTGATTTGAATTTCGTAACAAGTTCTCTGCATTTCTAAGTTATTAAGGTAGTTGTTCCGCCAAATGGGTTTTCTTAGGATTTTTTTGAAATTTATACATATTATTATTTAAATACTTCTGCATCGATTGGTGGCAAAACGAAATTTATGATCAATACAGTTCCGGAGATATTAAATTTCAAAAATCGAGTTTTTCAGGCTCTTTAACATTGTACTATACGGGATATCGGAAAATTTACATACATATTTAATTATAATTAAGAAACCCTTCTTACCATTTTTATAAAAAACTAAACCAACATTAAACAATAACCAATACATATTTTAAGACAATTTTGATTCATAGTTACAACACAGTTTCTAAGATAATAATGAAAAATGTATACAAAAAAAATTAGACTAAAAACAATTTGGCAACAGCGCATTTATTTAATCAGCGAAAGATGCATGCGCTAGATTTTTACAAAATTATAATTTTCATAAGGTGTAACGTAGGCGTTGATTACATTTGTTAAAAAATAAAACGATTTTTATAGAAATTTAAAATGTATTTTATCTGTCATTTTAATATAAAAATATTCAATCTCTTACAATGGTGCCAAATTTGTCAAATGAGCACTGGATTGGCTAGAATTGGTACTAGAACAGCAAAAAGTTTTGGGCTTATGAATCCTTATTGTCTGTTCTATATACTCTAGCATTAACTTTTTGCTAGTATTGTCGCGAAACAACTACCTTAAGATGGTCTTTATTGACCTTCTCCAGTTCGTTAATCCTTATTATTTCTGCAGTTGAAATCGTATCTTCCTTCATGCGGGGGAATTGTCATTTTCAACTTCATTAATCCTCATTTCTGCATTCGAGATTTGATTTTTATAATTTAAATTCTGTTTTTCAAGTTCATTAATTCTGAGTTGGGCAGATGAAATTTGATTTCCTTATTTTAAATTGTCCTTTTCAAGAAGATTAATCTTCAGTTCACCAGATGAAATTTGATTTGCATATTAATTTAAAAACTGTCCCTTTCAAGATCGCCAATTCTCATTTCTGCAGTTGAATATTTTATTTTTATAATTTAAATTGTCATTTTCAAGTTGATTAATTTTTATATATGCATTTGAATTTTTATTTTTCATAAATTTATATTGTCCTTTTTGAGTTCACTAAAACTCCCGGCAGTGGAAATCTTATTTCTACTTTAGCCGAGGGGTGAACCGCGACCTAATATGGTGTACACCTACTTCCAGTTCCACTTTCATTTCCAAGTAGAAGACAATAGATGAAGGGGCATTTTCTAATGAATTCCAAAATAACTCCACATAATTTCAAAGACGGTGTACACCTAATTCCAATCGCGGTTCACCCCTCGACTTTAGCATACATAGTATGGTCAAGTATTGTAATCGTGCATGAAAAGTGTTTTTTTTGCTTCATTTTTTCCAAAATATCTAAAAAACGGCTGAAACTATTAAAAAAAAAAAAAAAAAATTGAGCGAAACCATGGCCTTTTGGTCTAAAAAAGTCCTAATGAGTAAACATCAAAAAAATTATATTTTACGAGATATTAACTATTTTGTCAAAATGTCTGTTAATATTACGTTACCAAATTTTGTTTTCACTCTAGCTCAAAAACTAGTCGAATATCAAAATGAAATTTCACATGTAACTTTGATACATTGAGATTAAGAGCTGATTAGCTTTTGGTTGAAATCAAACCAAAAAAATTCAGGGGGGAGGTAAAAAATTTAAATAATCAAACTAAAAAAAAAAAAATAATTAAATATACCTACTATAAAATGAACTTATAATAAAACAAGTTTTTATTTTTTTCTAAGTCCAAAATTGGGGGGAGGTCTTAGTTGTGAAAGAAACCGTATAATAAACGATCAAATTCGGAAAATTCGAACAGAGTAAAAGAGAAGAAATAAATTCTTAAGTTCTTATATTGAAGAAATTGGAATAATGAAATTGAGACAGATACCAATTGACAGATGTTGAAATGAGTGGTGTTTATTGTATTCATAGTGTAAGAGGGAAATAGATTTGGGCTTATTTCGATGAGAATTCACAACACGCTTGTCCGCAACCGCACTTGAGCACACACGACATTTAAACAAATTCCAATCACTTTAATGTTAATTCGACCCCTGCAAATTCCGCTAGATACCCTTTCAACATTGATTTTTCAACAAAACGCTTATAAACAGATTCTTTAAGTGCGATAGTGTTGTTCAATTTGATTTAAAACAGGGGTGTCCAACCTTTTGGCTTACACGGACCACAATTGAAGAAAAAAAATTGTCTCAGACCGCGGATAAAATATTAGAATTTTATTGATATTTGTTATTCAAAAAAGATAGTTAATAATATAGAAATAAGAACTTTATTATTTTTTTGGCTCATAGTGAGCTTCTAATTTTACTTTTCGTAAATTTTATACTTGAAAGTATATGTAAATACATACCTACATACTCACAAAAAGTGATATGTATTTGTTTATATTTTTTCCTGGCTAGATAATTAATATAAAATTCTAATAAAGAGATATATTCAATTTTTCTTTCAGATCGATATTTAATAGTTGTTCTAGAACATTCAATCAGAAAGTTTGCAAGTAGAAAATTTATTTCTAATGAAAATGGAGTTGAATATAGACCAAAATGATGATTATTATTTCGGAAATATTGAAATCTTGTTCCAGATTCAAAATTTAAAATTAGCACTTTTATTTTTCGAAAACTTCACAGTAGATTTTAGGATTTCTTATTTTAGAAAAAAAAAATTATCAGGCCAAATTGTTGTGTGTTTTCCAGTATCTAAATATAAATCTCAATGTTTTAAGGATTTTATGACATTACATTGGGCCATGGGTTGGACAGCCCTGGTTTGAATGGGAATAAAGAAGGGTCTGATAAAAAGTCAATAAATTCTAAGCAATCTAATAAAATGAACACGTAGAATAATTTTTAGCTCAGTCATATTTTAAAGTTAATTTTACTTTCTTAATTATATCATTTTCTTCCGTCAGCCAGAATTTAGGGAGAAAACAGGACAAATAATCATACGGGACTGAGTAGTGAAATATGGTGACAGTTCGGTTTTTAAGGGACGTATGGCAATATCTACTACCCATCGAGAACTTTTCCATTTGAAATTCTATCTACCCATTTATTTAATTTTCAATATTGTCATTTGCACGACAGGTCAAAAGCCTCCAGTCTTCTCTCTATCTTTCAAATCTTCCAGTTTTTGCATCCATGCCGCCTGATACTTATGTTTTCAGAAACGTCTTCCTATTTTCTAAAGTAATTGAAGAGGATCATAATAATTACTGTTTTTAATTAAATATTATTTTTATCTTGAGCAATAGAAGTCTTATTTAATTTGTGGCTCCTCCCATTCCACGTGATTTTACTACCCAGACTCCTTGTATGAATTAAAACCTATCTAGGACAAATCTCTCCTCGGTTTGCTTTGCAATAAAACTCTTAAAGTAAATTTGTTTGGTAGATAAGACGAGAGTGATTGTCTGTTATTATCATCACACCAATTGACGGTTGTATACTAAACAACTAACAAGCTCTAGATTAACAAGATAATTGTTTTAATGTTAAAAGCCTCACCAACTAGGTAATAACAATGTTTCTTTTAAAAAATGAATAGTATTTGGTAGATACCGAGGAGGGACGAACCGCAACCTAAAATCGTGTACACCTACTTCCACTTCCACTTTCATTTCCAAGTAGAAGACAATAGATGACAATTAGATTATCTAATGAATTCCAAAGTAATTCCAAATAATTCCAAAGACGGTGTACACCTAATTCCAATAGCAATTCACCCCTCGGTAGATACTATATTTTTAAAAGATACTAAATTTTTAAAATGATCATTTTAAAAAAGAAATTGAAGGAAAATGTGTACAGTTTTTCAAGACTAGATAAGCTGTCAGAAAATTTTAGTTATTTGGGTATTTTTGTGAGCAAAATGTTTGAGAACTTGGCATAGGGTTGCAGTTTATTAATACAAATAGAATTTAAGTTAGAAAGCTCAAAATGTAATCAATGCTTCGATTTAGATGCAGCACAAACATTTTGGCAACAAAAGAACTGTTCTATGACATTTTGATCTAGCGTTATCTTTGTTATCTGGTCTGTCTGAATCAAAAGTTACCAACATGAGAAGGAAAATCAGAATAAAATTGAATTCTTTTTTAGGAGCTAAATTTGGCACACTGTATTTAGCAAACTGTAGTCTATGCCAATTTTCAACATTTAATTTTAAAATGTTGTCTGACAAATAATTGCGAAATTACTAAAATTTTAGGAGCTAAATTTGGCACACTGTATTTAGCAAACTGTAGTCTATGCCAATTTTCAACATTTAATTTTAAAATGTTGTCTGACAAATAATTGCGAAATTACTAAAATTTTCGGCAAGTATATCATAGGAAAGTTTTCACTTTTTCTTTAAATTACATTTGCTTCAAGCTATGATTAGTTATTATTTTTATGTTGCATTTTATTTTTGCTATAAATGAAGACATTAAGTCTGAAGTTCTTTGGCACTTCATTGGGCATTCAGACGGGGTGGTCGAACTGCATTTTAGCATTAGATAAATAGTTTGCCTATGGTTAGCTAGCAGTGTGGGGTATATTGAATATTAAAAGACAATATTCGTGTATTAAATTCAACTTGATTTATTCGTAACCCAGGAGAGCATGATTCTATTTAATATGCAATTTATAAGCAGTTTTCAGCATAGTCTCAACACGTTTGAGAAGTAGTATGCCTCCCATATAACCGATGTGTTTAATTGTCTCTTAAAAAGATATCTAAAACACACAAAAAAATCATTTTCAATCATGATTATTTATTTTTCAAAAACCTATTTTCACCAAAAATTCTTTAGCGCCATAATGTGTCAATCTTGTCAATAATAATTTGTTGAAATTTTATTATAATTTTATTTATTTATTATTTAGTTCTTTAAATGTTTTTCGAGTCAAAACTAGTCTCTTTTTCATTAAAATAGTTAAAGTTCTTATTAAAAAAAATTGTTAATTAAATAAAAATTTATCGGGCATCACAAAAATTCATTTGATTGAAACGTTGATCAATGGTTCTTTAATCTCTCAAATTATTAAATGGAATATGAATTAACTCTGTATAGGTTCAAGCTGAAAATCAAAATATCAAACTAGGATTAAATGTCTCCCGGATTGTCGCTTTCTCTATAGGTATATATAATCTAAGGGACCTATCTTTGTATGTTGGGATGTTTGAGAAGTAATTAAATTTATTATTACTAGGTACGGAACGGCAGACATTGTCAATAGTAAAAAATATGGGCCGAGCGTTTTCGATTTGCAATAGGAATTGGATGAGAAAGAAAAGTTTTTTAAGACACGGCACGTTCTTTTATTTCTATATTATAACATGGCATTAAAATCTTTTGTGAAATTTTGAGACGGAATATCTAAAGATAAAGTTTTTGACACAAGAACGAACTTTCTACGAGTTCCCAATCTTGAGTTATCGTCAATGTCCGAATCCAGGCAGACACACACACAGAGAGACAGAAATATTTTATCGCAGTGAATCCAATACAAAGGCTGTCCTGAAAAAATGCGAGCTTAACCAATTTGTTTTTAAAATTGAAGTGAAAAGGGTGAGCGTGTGCGGAAATCTTATCGAAGTTCAGGTCGATTATATTTTGATGAATGAGTAGGACCCATCAGCAATTTTTAGAAACATCAGTGATAATTGTTATTATTTTTAATTTTTTGAAAAAATCACGAGATTTTCTTATATTAAATCAGAGCTCTTAAGGATGATTTTTATTATGTCAGAAGAGTTGTATTCACCCCTTTGGAAATTAAACCCAAGTGCCAAAGAATCATCGGGCTAATGGATCTCCTCTAAGGGAAACCAACGTTTTTAACGATGAAGATGGATTAACATTTTTAACACTCTATATATGTATTAGTAATGATATTAAATTGACTTTGATTTTACAAAACTTTTATTTCATCATTAAGTTAATGCAAAAAAGATTTACAGTTGCCGGAAATATTAAATACGTTTTCTGAATGTAAAAGAATCATTCAAAAGTCGCAAATAGTTATTATTGGTGTCCTGTCCGCCATTTTGAAACTACTTGTCCTCTGATTGGATGTTTGTTGATGCCTTTACTTTTTATTAAGGGGTGTGTCCCTTGTGGTTCATATTTTCTTGCAATTGGTTCTCTCAAAGTAAAAAAAAAACTAACCTAAAAGATCAATAAAAAAGTCATATAATAATATAAAGAGAATAAGATTCAACTGATTGAAAAACACCAAAACTAAAGTAGGGGTGGGTATTTAAACAATCCCTACGGGGACGGATATGAAGAATGACGCAAGTTTTTAAAATTTAAAAAGTAAAAAATGTTGATATAATATATATAATTATAATTATTGCATATTATGTTAACCAGAAGCAGTAAAAGCTGGTCGCGAGTGAGATTTTGATTGTTATGTAGTTTTATCTGGCAATCCAACTAATTATTATTTTATCAATCAAATTAATTTTCATTGAAAGTAGTTAAGCTAAGGTACTTTTATGAATTTTTAAAGATTTTTAAATCAAAGTGTTATAAAATAAGTAAGGGAGACTCATTGCTAGTGAATTTATAGGCTTTTATCGGTATCAAAATCAAAATTCCAAATTTTATGAGATTTTAAAAAACTTATTCAACGGGTCGGGTGATTTTTTATTAATTATTAATTCTTCCTAGGTATTAAGTTATGTTAATTATTTATATCGTAGCTCTCTTGGTTAAAGTATTTTTTTAATGATATTAAGGTAAGAAGGTGTACGTAACACTTTTAATTCCAGTTTGGCAAAGATGAGGAAGAAATTACAGGGGTTGGAGTTACCTGTAGATGCAAGTATTTAAAGATTGAAGGTTAACTTAATGATTTAAGGAATGTGGGAAGGAAGTTCAAGTCTCCAGAAGTCTTAGGGAGAAATATGTTAGCGAATGTGCTTTAGTGATCAGGAAGGAGGGTTGAAAATTATGTTTACAAAATTAGGTTGAAGTTGAAGGTAGGTACTCGTGGATGGATTGAAGGTTAACTGAATGATTGGGAATAAGAAGGAATTTCCAGCATCTATAAGCCATCATAACTATAAACAAGTTAGAGTGTTTGACAAGGTAGAAATGTTGAAAATCGTGTTTCGGGCAAATGAAGCTTTAGGGAGAATTATTTATTATTTGTTCAGAAAAAAAGGAAATACATAGCTCTTTTTTTTTAATTTCTCTATACCTACATGGGTCAAAAGCATATGCAATTTTATCAAAATAAGAGTTGTAAATTGTAGGAGGTACGAGGCTTTGACAGAAGGCCGTGGGGAATTATAAAGGTTCCTAAATGTTGTAGTTTTCAAAGCATTCTTGCTCTGTTTCTGCGTCAACTATGTTAATCTCACCGTGTTAATCGGATCAACCGTTCTAATATGGTATTAGCTACTATAAATACGAAACTCTGAAAGCGAACATTATATTTAAACAAATATAGATAAAATTATATAGAAGTTTATAATGAGTAAATAAACTAAATGATATAAAAAACAAAAAGAGGAAATCGTTTTAAGTATAATGAGTTTGCAATTCATTAGAAGTGAGCAAAGTTCATTATGATTAATTTCATGTTGGATAAGTATGTGAAGGGAGGGAGGGAGGAAAATTCTTTAATTGATATGCAATTTCAAAACAAATAATAATTCAAAGAAATATAATGATTTAAATTAAAATAATATAATTAATATCAAGGGTAAACGATCTCATGTTCTAATTCATGATATACTAATTTGTAGATTATCATGTTTTTAATTTCAATCATTAACGAAAATCAGAATATCAAATTATTTTCATGAAAAAAAAATAATATATATATATATATAGGTATATGAGGAGAAGTTTTTTATTTATTTATTTATTTTTATTCTGCTACTCTCACCAAAATAATTTTATTATTTTGATATTAAAAGAAAAAATATATATAAGTAATATATTTATGTAAGAAACTGACATGTTAAGAATAAGCCGGCTGTAAAGGGCCTTTAATGATTATTTAATTGTATTGTTGTGATTTTTAGTTTGAATAAACATGCTTATTAAAGCTATTTGAGTATTTTTATAAGCCTTTACATGGTGTCAGAAGTGAAAAATTTGCATCGAAGCTAAGAATCTATACAATGGAACATTTGCAAATTAGATCTCCTGGGTCATTCTCTTTTAGACCCGAAGAATGGGAAGAATGGGTAACCAGGTTCGAGCGATTCAGAAGAATTTCTGGCTTAGAAAAAAACACAGAAGACCTTCAAATTGATTATTTACTATACGAGATGGGCGGAAAGGCGGAAGAGATCATGAGGACATTCCAGTTGGAAGAGAATAAAAAGTACGCCATGTTAATCGAAAAATTTGAAGAATATTTTATATCAAAAAAAAATATAGTATTCGAGCGAGTCAAATTTAATTCGAGAATACAAAGAGAAGGTGAGCCCATCAATGAATTTATTACTTCTTTATTTACATTAGCAAAAAACTGTAATTACGGGACTTTAAAGGAAGAATTAATAAGGGATAGAATTATAGTAGGAATGAGAGATAAAAAGCTATCAGAGTGTTTACAGACAGATAGTGGAGTAGACCTTGATACAGTGATTAAAAGATCGAAGGCATCGGAATTAGTGAAACATCAACAGGGGATATTGACGAAAATTGGCAGTGAGGAACTTGAAATTTGGGATGTACAAAGGTTAAATGTGGAAAAAAGGAAAAACAAGAATAACAACAATAAACACGGCTAACTTAATCTCTACACCGGCCAAGAGCGAGTTGGACTGCATACCGATGGTTCTGTTCTGTAACTTACAACTTACAAAATACTTGAGAAATTAAATTCGTTCTTATTGGGCTTTAATAAGGAGGAAATAAATGAATTTATGAAATGTTTTCATAATCTTAAGTTAGTCCATTTCTAAACACTCACAGTTATAAAACTGGTCATTTGGGGCTCTCTAACTCTGTCATTTTAAATCGAAATAAATTTAAAAACGGATTAATTAAATTTTTCTTAAATAGATCTTTAGATAATTTTTTTTATAAGAAGCTTGCACCTACTCGTATTATCGTACAATCAACACGAGCCTAAGGGACAGTTTCTGACAGTAGTCCGACAGATAGTACTATCTAGTCATGAGTTACTCCGGGGGACGATAATTGGGCCCCTTACCTTACCTCAGACTATGATAAAAAATATTTTTCATTTTTGACCTCACATAAAATTCGACCGCCCAAAATAATAATTTGATTAAAGTTTTAATAAAAAGATTTATTTGTGAGATAATATATATCTATATAACTACTAAATTTAAAGTTTTTGTCCTATTTTGAGTGCTCTGGCAGACGGACAGGCAAGAAGACAGTCATTTTAGCGACAAAAATGAGTCCCATTCTACTTATTTAACGGAACCCTAAAAATGATCATATCACATAAAATGCTTGGCATATTAAGATGGTTATAGTTTGTCGTTTATAAGCAGAGTATGGAGGAATTTTTTTTTCAAATTTATAAGTTTAATAGTGGTTTCGGAAATATTACGGGTACAAAAAACATAATAATTGTCAATTTAACGCCTTCTTCGGATCCTATCTAGCTTGATAAAGTGAATATTTAAGCAACTGGAATTTTTCATATAGTTAATGTAACAAAACAAGTAATATCTCTTTAAATACTTGACCTTTCTAAACTCTTCTTAATTGTCGTTTGTCAACTGAGTATGGGCGAAATTTGAGAAGTTTTTCAAAATTATGTGCTTTTGGAAATATTACAGGAATAAAAAACGTATATAAATGACCACTTTAACTTCAGATCCTATCCGGCCCTTGAATATTCTTGAGTTTCAAGTATCATTCCCAGGATGTATGTTGAATAAGATAAATTTTGATTTGTTGTTATTTTGGGACTAAAGGACGTTGCTGCACTAATGCTGATTTCACTGGGGAAGAAAAATATAGAATGGATCTATAGGAGTAGAAGCAATACTGCCTCAGCTCACACTTCATTATTCGGACTCTCAAGATGTTTGAGCCCTTGGGATTGCTTTTAAATCATTGATCATCTTGATTAGATGAGTGATTTTCGATTATCTATTAACACTTAAAAAGGATTCTGAAAATAGAACCCGATTCGTTGTTTTTAATAGAAATTCTCTATCTCTCTCCCAAAGGGCATAATAAACTTTTTTAATTAATTTAAAGGCTAACCCAATAGCAAATGCGCTGGATGCATAGCTATTTATGGACCTAATCAAAAATCGTTATCCCAAGTTTCAGCAGAAAATCATTTTCTAAATAATTGAACAAATTCATCGATGGACATTTATATAAATATGTAATCATAGCGTCAAAATGTGTATTAGTAGAAGCTACAAGAGGAGAATTTCGCCAAGTGCGCATTTTATATTTTTGCGTAAGCATTTTTTATTCTCAGCTATAAGACTTTTTTCTGGAATTCCCTTGATATTCAGATTTTTTATTCACTATATGATGACTATGAGGAAATAATACAAAATATATTTTTACAACTGTATAAATAAAAGAATAAAATTTGAGTAAAATGTAAAAAATTTAAATTAATACTGTATCTCAAGAATTACGCAATTTTTAGTGGTAATTTTATGTAATAGCGAACGGTTTGGGCTGAAAAGCTGAAAATCGGCAGAAGGTGCAGCTTATAAATACAAACTTTCGTGTCAAACTTTAGTTCATTAGCAACAGTTCAAGAACTCCCCATTTGAGAATTCTGATTTTCTTTAGATTAAAAATCCTCAAATCGAATCAGTTATTAATTTTTAAAAATACAAACAATTTGAAAGGAGAACAAACTTTTTACAACTTACATTATTGGGGGTGTCGGAAACCTTACAGATTATAAATTTAGGGAACGAAGAAAAGTTTATTTTTATTACAGACAAAAGGATCAGCCGGGGCTCGAACCCGGGATCTTTGCATGTGTACTGCAATGCTTTGTCGCAGAGTTTTAACTCCTATATCCACTAAGCTACTGATCCCTGATCCCAAACTAATACCTTTTGTCTATGAATTATGGAATTTCTTTTTAATCCTACCATTCATTTATTCGCAGCCTAGGCATGATTCATTAATTAAACAATTAAATATTCCAGCGCCTCCCAATCGATCATAGACCCCAAAAGATCGAAAATAATTTTCCTCTTCACCCGGGGCGCGACCACAACGAGGCCGTGTAAAGACAATTAATAACAACTTTAAATTTAGGGAACGAAGAAAAGTTTATTTTTATTACAGACAAAAGGATCAGCCGGGGCTCGAACCGGGATCTTTGCATGTGCTAAATGCTTTGTCATAAGAGTTTTAACTCCTATATCCACTAAGCTACTGATCCCTGATCCCAAACTAATACCTTTTGTCTATATGAATTATGGAATTTCTTTTTAATCTCTCCCCGTTCATTATTCGCAGCCTAGGCCTTGATTCATTAATTAAACAATTAAATATTCCAGCGCCTACAGATTATTTTTCACAAAATGAGTAGAATTAATTTTCAGGCAGTCCAGCGAGCTGAGATTCGGTCGCCGAACAAACAGAATCATTTCCAATTGGAAAACAAATTACGATAATTATAATACAGGAAATGGAATTTTTAAAGTCAATTAATGGCAAATAAAAATGATTTTCAAATGATTCATATTCTAAATTGATTCTTTTTTTTTTCTTTTTAAAGGGCTCTGTACAAAAGTAAAACAGAACCCTATTAATCTTGCTATGATGTCTGCCTATTATAATAGAACATTGTAGATAGAAGACTAGATGAGATACAGAGTTGAAAGTTAAAATATACAAGTAAAATAATATTTAATATCTAAAAAAGTCGGCAAAGTCGACGAAACGTTAGCTGATAAATAAAAAAGTCACACATAAAAACTTGTCCTTATTTTCCTATTATAAACTTTCAAATTAATACAAATTATGGACGGAAATGATAATAATAAAATAATATTCTTCATTTTACCCAAAATCCAAATTTAAATTTTTACTACATAGGATGAATAATTTAAGAGACATTTCGTGGGGTCGAAAATTAAAAATATTTTCTATAAAGGGTCGTGGGATATTATCGAAGTCAGCTCTTTAAAGTAGAATAAGAATGTATTTTTAAATTTAAACGACTTTTCAAATGAAGATGTGTAGAGCCGACAAAACTAACAATTTTAGATATATTTTGTACTTGTGTTATTTTCGAAACGATTCAACATGTGATTATGTAATAATTCCCGAATTTGGTATCTCAAGTTTGTGTGAAATGTGATGGTTATAATTTGTTTTTAATTTATACGACAAAATCAATTGTTCATGATATTTACTCAATCAAGAGCTAAGTGAAGCATGAATTTTATGGTCACGGAAACTTGAGAATGTAATCTCCTTAGAATATGATGGCTACATATTTTTAAGGATTATAGATTACTCACAGAGAAAATTGATTAAAACTTTCTATTTAGTATACGACTTTTGGGCATTTATTTCTTAGAATATAAAATTACAACTTATACCAAGGTATTCCTCTAAAAATTTAATAACCCTCCCAAAAGCTCACAAATCTTAAGTAAAACAATGACGACTACTGTAAAGGGAGGTGACACCTGCATTGCTTCTACTCCTATGTCAGTGTAATCCATAAATAATTATAATCTATAAGGTTTTGTCTGTACATTGGTCCAAATAACGCCAAATTTTGGTTGCACATGTTTCAAGCAAAGTTATGAACGAAAACACCCTCAATAAAATTCCTGTCTGTCTGTATGTTACCGTGGGTTCCGCGAAAAGTTGCTCACGATTCACGTAAAAACAACTGAAGGGAATATTATGAAATTTCATATTTGGAGCAGATGTCTTTTAACTTACGTTTTTAGCTATATAACGTTTTGATATTTTGACCCCAAAAGGGGGTTTGGAGAGGCGCACTAATGAAAATTATCAAATAACTCCTAAACTATTAACTCTACGGCAAATTTTATTTTGAGGAAAGTTGTAGGGGATGTGATTTCTGACAACTTTTATAAAAAATATTCCCCCAAAAACCACCCAAAAAGGGGGGAGGATCAAAATTCTTGCTCTTTGACCAAACTCAACCAAATTGTAGGGTGAAGTGGGGGGTTCAGGTGAGAGTCCAGAGGCATAGTGGGATGGTGCGGGGGCTGTGGTGCGGGGTGGTGGCGGTGGTTGGGCACGGGTGCATGGTGCGCGGGTGGGATGTTCTGGGTGGGGGTCCAGAAGGCGTGCCTTGCAGCTAGTAAATAATATATTAGAAAGTCGCCTTTTATATGGCAAGAATTTTGATATGGAAATATTTTTAACTTATTTAAACTCTAGTTGGTCCAACGTGAAAATCAACAAAACTTGACCCTCAAAGCCTCAAGTAGAAATCTGTTATGACGTATTACTTGAATGCATCACATATAATAGTCATTGTCTAATGCGACATAAATTAGATCGATAAAAAATAAATAAAATAATAAAAGAAAAAACTAGTTACTAGATAATTAATCAATGATTATACCTATCTAATGTTTATTATTATATTTTATCATTAATAAATTTAAAAATTTTGACTGATATATTCTAATAGGACAAGTACCAACAGATCTTTTGTCCCTTGAATTTCTAAAAACTAAAATATCATGTAAGATATATTCATTGATTAAAATAAAATTTTCTTTCGTGATAAGATCAATTGAAATTATATATATTTTTATTAATGTTGGAATTTCGTTAACCATTGTCTTTTCTCTGACCACTTCAAGAGGCCAAAGAAAATCAATCTAAGCATTGACCGGAACAACACTGGAAAAAATGATTCTATTTGCCGATTTTTAGTGAATAAATTAGGCTTTTGAGCTTTTGATCATAAATCCAACAATGCTTGAAAATCCGTTCAACTTTGGGAGGTCAAATTTTATAATTTAACCTTCTGTTCCAGTACTACCTCCTCGAAAAAGTTATCAGTAATCTCCTACTTGACTATTTTTAATATAAAATGTGTCTAGATTCGTGCTATTGCAGAAATTAAAGTTGCAAAATATCAAAAAAAAAAAAAAACAGTTCAAAAAAATGCTTTGAAAATTATCTCTAAACGTAAACAATCTTTACTTATTATAATCGGTTTTCACGACGACGCCGAAGTGATTTGTTTTTATTTTAAAACCCACCAATAGTTCGCGATAAATAAAATTTATTAATCAGGAATAGTAATTATTTGATTCTTATAATATTTTTTATAATCAGGAACGAGGCTTTTTGAATCACAGTATGAAGATCGAGTCCTTATAGAATGATGGTTATTTTTTCTTTTTTTCAATAAAAAATTTTCATCAGGGTTTATAATTTAATTTTATTTGAAACAAGAGACGTTTATAGATGATTATAAAAAAAATTTTTTATTAAAATTAGCACATTTAAATGATTAGTTAAAAACTCGCAAATGGTTCGTGACAAATAAAATTTATTAAAATTAGGAAACTTAAACCCACTGCGGAGTCCAGGTAAGATGCTCGCCAAAGGCTGGTAATTAAGAAATGGCTAGCCAGTAAAATTTTGAGAAATGGTTCGAGACGAATGTAATAATTACTATTACAGGTATTCCTCGACTTGGGTCAGAGATAGGTTCCTAGACATCGGTCGCACTAGGTCGTAAATGAATTTTCATAAACAAAAAACAAAAAAACAAAACAAAGAATAGTAAATAATAACAAATACATTAGTAGATAGAAAATTCAAATTCATAGTTCAATCTTTAATCAAAATTATATGTAATTATGTGTTTTACGGGGGTTCCCAAAATATGTTTTACGGGGGATCCCAAAATATATATATATATATACCATATATATTTTTATTTATTTTATTTTATTTTGTACTAAACAAATCTTTTTACACATGAAGCATACATACACAAAAAATACAAAGAACAGATCACACATATAAATTAGCCTCAACAAAATAACAGCCCGAAAATCCCAAATTTCAAACTTTCCAGTTGACATTATTTTGTTTTGTTTTATTTTATTTACCCAGCATCAGTCTCTTAATACTACTAAGAGAATAGTTGTCAACGTCAATGCCATTGCACACCACATTACATACGTTCATCATGTGGTTTAGAGGGGAAGCCATCATATAGTTTGATCTCAGGCAATCAATGTAAAACATATGTTATGCGATCTTAAACTGCGACATGGAACATTTATTTGAGGAGTTCAAAAGCAGAGTGGACCAACGCACAAATCTCATTTTCGATGATTTCGAGAATCTATATAGCCCCTATATAGTTTGAAACATTGTGCTACTAAGGAAACTTCTATAATCAAGTAGGTTTTTGATAAAAATTTTTAAGAAAAAAATAAAAACCGACTTCAAAAAATTTAGTGCATCAAATATAAAAATACACTAAAAGGTATAAAATAATTATTATCTTATTTAGTTACAACTAAACGACGAAATATTAACACGAAACTACTTTTTAAAGTCGGTGCCAAACAAACTATACCTATAAGCGAGCGTACCCGCCAAACGTACTAAGTAAGATCCGTCGAGTGCGATTCATAAAGGGTATATGTTTGGCACCAACTTCAAAAAGTAATTTCGTGTTAATATTTCGTCGTTTAGTTGTAACTAAATAAGATAATAATTATTTTATACCTTTTAGTGTATTTTTATATTTGTTGCACTTGATTTTTTGAAGTCGGTTTTTATTTTTTTCTTAAAAATTTTTATTTTTCTCTTTTTAACCGACTTCAAAAAAGGAGGAGGTTCTCTATTCGATTGAATTTTTTTTTTTTTTTTTTTTTTTTT